>CAWUFW010007925.1:942500-948540 GCA_963921515.1 Calotriton arnoldi
TTTTATGTAGTGCAGACTGGTCAGGTATTGGAGCATTGCATCTTAAAACATGACCCCCCTACACTACAAAAACACCACTGCACTACCTTAAACCCTAAAACACTACCCCCAGCACGACCCCTACACTACACAAGCACCACTGCACTATCCTAAACCCTAAAACTCTACCCCCAGCACCACCCCTACACTACCCAAACACCACTGCACTAACCTAAATCCTAAAACACTACCACCAGCACGACCCCCTACACTACCCAAACACCACTGCACTACCCCAAAACATGACCCCCTACACTACACAAACACCACTGCACTACCCTAAACCCTAAAACACTACCCCCAGCACGACCCCCTACACTACACAAGCACCACTGCACTACCCTAAACCCTAAAACACTACCCCCAGCACGACCCCCTACACTACACAAACACCACTGCACTACCCTAAACGCTAAAACACTACCCCCAGCACGACCCCCTACACTACCCAAACACCACTGCACTAACCTAAATCCTAAAACACTACCCCAGCACGACCCCCTACACTACCCAAACACCACTGCACTACCCTAAAACATGACCCCTACACTACACAAACACCACTGCACTACCCTAAACCCTAAAACACTACCCCCAGCACGACCCCCTACACTACACAAGCACCACTGCACTACCCTAAACCCTAAAACACTACCCCCAGCACGACCCCCTACACTGCCCGAACACCACTGCACTGCCCTAAACCCTGAAACACCAGCCCCTGCATGACCCCCTACACTGCCCGAACACCACTGCACTGCCCTAAACCCTGAAACACCACCCCTAGCACGACCCCCTACACAGCCCGAACACCACTGCACTGCCCTAAACCCTGAAACACCACCCCCTTCACGACCCCCTACACTGCCCGAACACCACTGCACTGCCCTAAACCCTGAAACACCACCCCCAGCATGACCCCCTACACTGCCCGAACACCACTGCACTGCCCTAAACCCTGAAACACCACCCCTTCACGACCCCCTACACTGCCCGAACACCACTGCACTGCCCTAAACCCTGAAACACCACCCCTAGCACGACCCCCTACACTGCCCGAACACCACTGCACTGCCCTAAACCTTGAAACACCAGCCCCTGCATGACCCCCTACACTGCCCGAACACCACTGCACTACCCTAAACCCTGAAACATCACCCCCAGCACGACCCCCTACACTGCCCGAGCACCACTGCACTGCCCTAAACCCTGAAACACCAGCCCCAGCACGACCCCCTACACTGCCCGAACACCACTGCACTGCCCTAAACCCTGAAACACCAGCCCCAGCACGACCGCCTACACTGCCCGAACACCACTGCACTGCCCTAAACCCTGAAACACCAGCCCCAGCACGACCGCCTACACTGCCCGAACACCACTGCACTGCCCTAAACCCTGAAACACCAGCCCCAGCACGACCCCCTACTCTGCCCGAACACCACTGCACTGCCCTAAACCGTGAAACACCAGCCTCAGCACGACCCCCTACACTGCCTGAACACCACTGCACTGCCCTGAACCCTGAAACACCAGCCCCAGCACAACACCCTACACTGCCCGAACACCACTGCACTGCCCTAAACCCTGAAACACCACCCCGTGCATGACCCCCTACACTGCCCGAACACCACTGCACTGCCCTAAACCCTGAAACACAACCCCCAGCGCGACCCCCTACACTGCCCGAACACCACTTCACTGCCCTAAACCCTGAAACACCACCCCTGCACAACCCCCTACACTGCTCGAACACTACTGCACTGCCCTAAACCCAGAAACACCATTCCCAGCACGACCCCCTATACTGCACGAACACCACTGCACTGCCCTAAACCCTGAAACACTACCCCCAGCAAGACCCCCTACACTGCCCGAACACCACTGCACTGCCCTAAACCCTGAAACATCACCCCCAGCAAGACCCCCTACACTGCCCGAACACCACTGCCCTAAACCCTGAAACACCACCCCCAGCAAGACCCCCTACACTGCCCGAACACCACTGAACTGCCCTAAACCCTGAAACACCAGCCCCAGCACGACCCCCTACACTGCCAGAACACCACTGCACTGCCCTAAACCCTGAAACACCACCCCCTGCACGACCCCCTACACCGCCCGAACACTACTGCACTGCCCTAAACCCTGAAACACCACCCCCAGCACGACCCCTACACTGCACGAACACCACTGCACCGCCCCTAAACCCTGAAACACTACCCCCAGCAAGACCCCCTACACTGCCCGAACACCACTGCACTGCCCTAAACCCTATAACATCACCACCAGCAAGACCCCCTACACTGCCCGAACACCACTGCCCTAAACCCTGAAACACCACCCCAAGCAAGACCCCCTACACTGCCGAACACCACTGCACTGCCCTAAACCCTGAAACACCACCCCCAGCACGACCCCCTATACTGCCCGAACACCACTGCTCTGCCCAAAACCCTGAAACACCAGCCCCAGCATGACCCCCTACACTGCCCAAACACCACTGCACTGCCCTAAACCCTGAAACACCAGCCCCAGCACGACCCCCTACACTGCCCGAACACCATTGCACTGCCCTAAACCCTGAAACACCACCCCCAGCACGACCCCCTACACTGCCCGAACACCACTGCACTGCCCTAAACCCTGAAACACCAGCCCCAGCACAACCCCGTACACTGCCCGCACACCACTGCACTGCCCTAAACCCTGAAACACCAGCCCCAGCACAACCCCGTACATTGCCCGAACACCACTGCACTGCCCTAAACCCTGAAACATCAGCCCCAGCACGACCGCCTACACTGCCCGAAAACTACTGCACTGCCCTAAACCCTGAAACACCACCCCCAGCAAGACTACCTACACTGGACGAACACCACTGCACTGCCCTAAACCCTGAAACACCACCCCCTGCACAACCCCCTACACTGCCCAAACACTACTGCACTGCCCTAAACCCTGAAACACCACCCTCAGCATGACACCCTACACTGCCCGAACACCACTGCACTGCCCTAAACCCTGAAACACCACCCCAGCACGACCCCCTACACTGCCCGAACACCACTGCACTAAACCCTGAAACACCACCCCCTGCACGACCCCCTACACTGCCGGAACACCACTGCACTGCCCTAAACCCTGAAACATCACCCCCAGCACAACCCCCTACACTGCCTGAGCACCATTGCTCTGCCCTAAACCCTGAAACACTAGCCACAGCATGACCCCCTACACTGCCCGAACACCACTGCACTGCCCTAAACCCTGAAACACCACCCCCAGCACGACCCCCTACACTGCCCGAACACCACTGCACTGCCCTAAACCCTGAAACACCAGCCCCAGCAAGACCCCCTACACTGCCCGAACACCACTGCATTGCCCTAGACTCTGAAACACCAGCCCCAGCAAGACCCCTACACTGCCCGAACACCACTGCACTGCCCTAAACCCTGAAACACCAGCCCCAGCATGACCCCCTACACTGCCCGAACACCACTGCACTGCCCTAAACCCTGAAACACCAGCCCCAGCACGACCCCCTACACTGCCCGAACACCACTGCACTGCCCTAAACCCTGAAACACCAGCCCCAGCACGACCCCCTACACTGCCCGAACACCACTGCACAGCCCTAAACCCTGAAACACCAGCCCCAGCACCACCCCCTACAATGCCCGAACACCACTGTACTGCCCTAAACCCTGAAACACCACCCCCTGCACCGCCCCCTACACTGCCCGAACACCACTGCACTGCCCTAAACCCTGAAACACCACCCCCTGCACGACCCCCTACACTGCCCGAACACCACTGCACTGCCCTAAACCCTGAAACACCACCCCCTGCACCACCCCCTACACTGCCCGAACACCACTGCACTGCCCTAAACCCTGAAACACCACCCCCTGCACCGCCCCCTACACTGCCCGAACACCACTGCACTGCCCTAAACCCTGAAACACCACCCCCAGCATGACCCCTTTACTGCTCGAACACCACTGCACTGCCTCAAACCCTGAAACACCACTTCCAGCATGACCCCCTACACTGCCCGAACACCACTGCCCTAAACCCTGAAACACCACCCCTGCACGACCCCCTACACTGCCCAAACACCACTGCACTGCCCTAAACCCTGAAACACCACCCCCTGCACTACCCCCTACACTGCCCGAACACCACTGCACTGCCCTAAACCCTGAAACACCACCCCCAGCACGACCCCCTACACTGCCCGAACACCACTGCACTGCCCTAAACCCTAGAACACTACCCCCAGCATGACCCCCTACACTACCCGAACACCACTGCACTACCCTAAACCCTAAAATACTCCCCCAGCACGACCCCCTACACTACCCGAACACGACTGCACTGCCCTAAACCCTAAAACACTCCCCCAGCACGACCCCCTACACTACCCGAACACCACTGCACTGCCCTAAACCCTAAAACACTCCCCCAGCACGACCCTCTACACTACCTAAACACCACTGCACTGCCCTAAACCCTAAAACACTACCCCCGCATGACCCCCTACACTACCCAAATACCAATGCACTACCCTAATCCCTAAAACACTACCCCCCGCACAACCCCCTACACTACCCAAAGACCACTGCACTACCCTAAACTCTAAAACAATACCCCCGCACGACTCCCTACACTACCCAAAGACCACTGCACTATCCTAAACCCTAAAACACGACCTCCTACACTACACAAACACCCCTGCACTACCCTAAACCCTAAAAACTACCCCCAGCACGAACCCCTACACTACCCAAACACCACTGCACTACCCTAAACCATAAAACACTACCCCAGCAGTACCCCCTACGCTACCCAAACACCACTGCACTACCCTAAACCCTAAAACACTACCCCCAGCAGTACCCCTACACTACCCAAACACCATTGCACTACCCTAAACCCTAAAACACTACCCCCAGCAGTATCCCCTACACTACCCAAATACCACTGCACTACCCTAAACCCTAAAACCCTAAAACACTAATCCCAGCACGACCCCCTACACTACCCAAACACCACTGCACTACCCTAAACCCTAAATCTACCCCCAGCATGACCCCCTACACTACACAAACACCACTGCACTACCCTAAACCCTAAAACACTACCCCCAGCACGACCCTCTTCACTACCTAAACACAACTGCACAATTTGTTACAGGCGTTGCAACGCAGGCCTGTGGTGCTTACTGGAAGTACCTGGTGGGCTAGTTGGGCCCCAGGGACTCTCAGGATTCAAGGTGACCTAATCCCCCAACTTAAAACGCGCCACGGGGCGCGTTTGCACAGTGGTGAAGGGAGGGGCGGGGCCTCAGGTGACATGTGCGCAAACACGCCCTGTGGTGCGCTTTAAGTTGGGGAGTTAATTCCCTTTGAATCCTGGGGGCCAACTAGCCCACCAGGTACCTTCAGTAGGCACAACAGAGTTGCGTTGCAGAGAGGTGAAAAAGGTGCGTGGCCTCGGAACGCCTCTCTGCAACTCAGCTCTGTGGTCCTAACTGTAGGTACCTGGGGGGCTAGTTGGGCCCCAGGGACCCTCAGGATTCAAGGGGACTTAATCCCGCAACTTAAAACGCGCCACGGGGCGCGTTTGCACACGTCACCTCAGGCCCCCCCTCCCTTCACCACTGTGCAAACGCGCACTGGCTCTGGTTAGTCAGAGTCAGTTACCACCAGTACCCGTCTGAAAAAGTTGTGGGCACAGGATGATTTTGCAACAAGGCCTCTTTCTGCTCCTCTGTTGGTTCTTTCTGCACATCTTTTGCTGCTTTCTGTGCGTTATTTCTTCTTTCTTCACATGTCCTACCTCTGTTGGCATAGTTAGAAACTAGCATTTAAAAAACCTTTGAAATTCACTTAAAAAATCATAGGTTTCAGGCACGTTATAGTTAGAAATTAGCATTTAAAAAACCTTTGAAATTCACTGAAAAAACCATAGGTTTCAGTCACGTTATAGTTAG
>CAWUFW010007926.1:600000-948442 GCA_963921515.1 Calotriton arnoldi
GCATCTCCAATACCGTATTAGCATGGATGGAGTCCTTCCTCACCAATCGCAGGCAAGCAGTGTCCCTTGGAACGTTCATCTCTGCGGAACGCCCCATCGCAACTGGAGTACCACAGGGCTCATCCCTCAGCGCGGTGTTGTTCAACATTTATATGACCCCGCTCATCTCCCTGATATCCTACTTTGAGATAGAGGTGACGTCCTACATAGACGATACACAACTGATTCTATCCCTGGACAAAGATTCCACCAATGCGGAACTCAACTTCAAACTATGCCTAGCTGAGGTCATCCAGTGGATGAAGGACAATCACCTCAGGTGTAACACAGACAAAACTGAGATACTACTGATAGGAAAAGACAATCCCTTCCAGCCGAGTGCTTGGTGGCCAGAGGGTGCAACACCACCTCCCACCACTATTAAGGTAGCCAAAAACCTAGGAGTGCAATTCGACACCGCTCTCTCCTTCCAACCACATGCAGTGACAGTAGCAGGGACCTGATTTAATCTCATCAAGTCATTAAAAAAATTATTTGACTTCATCCCCCTCTCTGCAAGGAAGACAGTGGCTGTGGCACTGATCCTCTCGCGCCTGGACTACTGTAACAGCCTTCTGGCGGGAGCGAATAAACAAACACTAAAAAGACTTCAAGTGGTACAACACGCTGCAGCCTGCTTAGTCCTGAAATAACCACGTAGGTCCTCCGCATCCGCAGCACTTAAAACCCTTCATTGGCTTCCACTGCATAAGAGAATCTTATTCAAGATACTCTTAATCACTTCCAGAGCATCACTAAACCAGGGCCCAGCGTACCTATCAGCCAGATTCACCCCATATACCCCGATCAGGACTCTGAGATCCTCAGCAGCAAACCTCCTCAAACACCCCTGCTTCAGGTACAAAACCAAGGGAGGAAAAACAGTAGCCGCAATAGGAACCAAAGCCTGGAACCTTTTGCCAATATACCCGAGGATGTCGAAAACAGAGACGCAGTTTAGAAAGACACTGAAAACTTGAAACTTTGGATCTCCAGACAAACTCTGCCTATCCCTCATATAGGATCCCCGCGGCTCCAACTCAACCTTCCTCTGACCAGCGCCAGGATGCTCCTTTCGGAGTGACAGCTCGCTCTCTATAAATGCAACAACCAAATCAAATCAGAACACTCTGTAAGTCAAAAATGTGTGTGCTGCTGAGGTTACTCTTTCTGCATTAACATTCAACTTATTAAGGTGCATAATATCTATATCTATTCTGGGCCAAAGGACATTTTCAAACAGTCTTTTAGAAGGAGGGTACACGATTGCCCCAGAGCACGTTCTGATTTCTCATATTGTTAACAAATACAGTTAGCCTTGAGCCATTCCACAACTTGTACTGTTTGTGATTAAAAAGTAGCACCCATTATTCATGAGTGATTGGTAGGTTGGGACGGATTTAACAGGAGCAGCTACCAATTTACAGATGAATCATTGTTTCACAGGGTTACAGGATTTATGCAGAGTGATGAAATAGCAAAGGAGTAAGTGACCTAGAGGATTTAAACATAAAGCTGTACTTATGAATGTCTGGCTGTTTTGTATGTAACAGGCAAATTCAAATGGTAACTCCCACGTGTGAAGGAGGAAATGGAGGACGTGGTCTCGCCGAGCAGTGTAATGGCCGCTCCTTGAGCGAGCTCCGCCTGCCGAGAAACAATCTGGCTTTATTTAATCCTTAAGTCACTCCGGTGATGAAAATAATGCAGATATCTGGTTACCTGATGAGATGTGGAGCAGAACGACACTGATCTGGAGTGGGAAGGACCCCTGAAGGGCCCTGTGCCTCCGTGCCGCGCTCGCCCTGTCTATCTGGGCTGCAGCTTCTGGGCTGAGCAGGGTGAGTGTTGCTGATGGGGCGCACTACCATCCGGCGATATTGCTTGGGATTTGGCGAGCTGCGGAGGTCGCTGTTAAACCACCCGCGGTGTGACTTGAAATTTGCGGAGGAGAACTGCCTACGACGACGGGGCTCCGATCGCTGAGGTGGATGCAGCCGCCATCTTGTGGAGTCCGAGCAGGGCGCTGGGTCGATCCGGGCTTGCTGCTGAAGGCCTTCTGGTGCAGCGTGCTGCAAGACGTACGGACGTCGGCGCCTGAGAGAGATAGCGGGGGCCGGCCGCGAGACAGAGGTATCGATACGCGCTGCTGGTTCTACTGGGGCTGGTGCAGGCTTCTCTCGTGGGCGAGTCCCCGCGGCGGCTGCGGGCCGGACGTTGGCCTTCTCCTGGACGTTTGGTGAGCATGATGAGGCCTGCCCAGAGGCTTAAAAACTTCTCTGATGAGCTCGCAGGCAGTATCCAGAGGCGAGTACAACTTACATGGGCAATGTGGCAGTGCACAGATCGGCGGTCTGAAGTTGGGCTCAGTTGTGTATGAGTGAATCCTGTGCAAGTCATTCAGGGCTGTGAGGTCACCCCAATGAACATTTGCGAACTCAGTGGCTGAGGCAAAGGTCAGTGGCAATAGCACAATCCTCCTGCTTAGCGCTGCAGTTTCTAACTACGCCCTAACTGAGCGCCTGAGTACATGTGAATTCTTGGTAACTGCTGGGCGCCTCGTGTTGTTAATCCTGCCACCTGGACCATAAGGCTGCCTCTGGGGGGTACGGTCCGAGTTTGCGGCACTGAACTGCTCCGTGAGGTGTGTCTGGGGACGAGCTGGCCAGTAGGGGCTGAATATCTGCAACACTGCTCGGAGAAGGTGCGACAGAGTAAACATGGGGAAGTCAGACCCCAAACAATCTAAGCTCTCCTTTGATCATAAGAGACACACGCGCCAAACAGATTCTGGGACGGAGGGTGAAGGCGATAACCCCCCCTCAGGTCAACCAGATGATCGCGATGAGGACGTACGCACCGTACTGTTGGAAATGAGATCTAGCCTCAAAACAATTAACACTAAACTCGACGTACTTACCTCCCAGCTCGAGAATGTCAAGAAGCGCGTTGATACACACGAAACTTGACTGGATCAATTGGAGAATCGCCCCTCTGATGCGCATGATTTCCAGGAGGAGGCCAAAGAACAATTGCTGCAAATGGACAAGGTATTGTCACTGATCAGAACCAAAAATGACGATTTAGAAGCCAGGTCCCGGCGTAACAATGTTCGCCTACTTGGTATCCCTGAAACTACGGCCATTACCAAAATGGAAACGTTCATGGAAGAGTTATTGCGAGACCTATTTGGGCCTGAACTATCACCGGTCTTTATTGTGGAACTTGCTCATCGCACATTGGGCCCTCGTCCCCCGGTGGGAGCTACTCCGCGTCCGATTCTAGCCCGCCTTTAGAACTACCGGGATCGGGATGTAGTGCTCCGCCTTGCTAGAGAACGGGGTACCATCCAGTACAAGGGCAATGCGATCTCATTTTTTCCAGACTTTACCCCAACGGTCCAGGCGGCGAGGCGTGAATTTGTTCCAGTCAAACGCTTGCTGCACCAGGCGGAGATCCCTTATGCTCTGTTGTACCCTGCCAAGCTGAGGGTCACACATGAAGGCAACCCTCACTTTTTTACGTACCCTAAATCGGCGATGAAATTCGCCAAACATGTGGGGGGGAAAGAGACGCGCCGCTGAGGCCAAAGGTCAGAAGAGCCATGAAAGGATCCTAAGCGATAATGACTGAATGCTACTTATCACTGGTGTTGGTAATCCTGTTGCCATGTACTTTAATATCTACCTTATGCAGGTGCTGTGTTGTGGTTTATATAGGCACTGTTCGGCTCGCTATACATCCCGTTACACACTGAGGGTAAAGTTTAATGAAGCTAAGTATTCACAGTGAGTGGCGTTATATTTTCCTCGGCCACCCCGCCTCATGGCTGGGTTGTATGCCGGTAACTCCACGCCCCTGGGGAGAGTTCCCATGCATTACCACCTGATTTTGAATTGGGTTTTTGGGTTTTTTTGTTTCGGGAGGGAAGGTCTAATGCACAACCTAATTGGGGGTTGGTGTGGGTGGGGTAGGGGTTGGAGTTTGTTGTAGCTGTTAAGTTGGTTAGGAATGCAATCTACTGCTGTATACTAAACGCTATACTTGTTATCGTACGTATGGCACCTGGCTCACCATGGTCGGGCGGGTTGGACTGCCCCCATAGAACGCAACTATTGTCAGCACAGTTGTGGCAGATACAAATTTGTGGTGTTTATTCAGCTTCTGGGAAGGCATGACCACTGTTAGATTTATAACCTGGAATATCCGTGGTTTGAATGACTTCAGAAAGTCCAGACTAGTCCATGCATACCTAAATAGACATCGTGTAGACATCTGTATGTTGCAGGAAACTCACCTAAATAGCACGTCGCAGGTGAAATTACATCATAAGCATTGGGGCCATACCTTTTCCTCTATATATTCAAATTATGCTAGAGGAGTGGCAATATTGATACGGCAAGGGCTGAATTGGACAACGATAGATTCGCAAAGAGATCCCGAAGGCAGGTTCGTCATACTGTGTGGACTACTAGGGGGAGTAAAAATGTCGATGGCGGCCGTATATTACCCTAACACAGACTGCCCTGAGTTCTTTCGACAAGTATGGGCCAGTATTAAGCTCACAGGTTGTGATACGATAATATGGGGAGGGGACTATAATGTGGTACTGAACGATATGCTTGACAGGAAAGGCGCATCTCGTAACCTACACCCGACCGCGGGTGCGGCCTTAAGCGCATTGATACAGGAGGGGGACCTGACAGACATTTGGAGGGATAGGCATCCAGGGCTATTGGAGGGGATGTGTGTATCGACGCACCATGGAGCATGGTCGCGTTTAGACTTTTGGCTAATATCCCGTGACATTGCTGCCTGGACCTCTGAGAGCGCACACTACCCCCGGAAGCTATCTGATCATGCCCCTTGCCTGCTGCAGTTGACAATTCCGAACACTCCACCCCCATTGTACACTTGGCGGTTGGCCCCTAATGCATTACTCGATCAGGCCTTTAAAGAAGAGATACACAAAGACATTGAAGAATTTTTTGATACAAACACAGGGTCTGTTTCCACACAGGCGACATTGTGGGAGGCGTTTTAGTTGTGGTGCGTGGTAAGTGCATATCCAGACATGCAGGAGTGCTCAAAGCTATTAGATGCACATTGGCCTCTTTGGAAACCCTTATTAAAGGATAAGAGTCTGATTATTTTAAAGCTGTTGACCCTTCCATACTACTAAAAATCAGAGAGTTACTGTCTGAATTTGAAGAGGAGGCTCTTAGAGAGGTGAAATTCCTAGGAAAATTCACACAAGCTAGACGTTATGGGAAGGGAGACCGACCAGGGAAAACCCTAGCTAATTTGTGGAGACCGTCACGCACAAATGCCTATATATCTGAAGTCCTCGACGGCAACTCTCAGGTCGTCAGAGGCCCCTGCGAGGTCCTTGAAAAATTTAAAAATTACTATTCCAAATTATATACGGCTACGCATCGTGCAGAGCCGGAAGAACTTTTGTCCTTTCTTGAGTCCATTGAACTGGTGTGGCTGAGCAGGGATCACAGGGAATATCTTGACGAGCCTTTCACTGTTGACATGACGTTCTGCAGGTCATCGGGAGTCTACCGACCGCCAAGGCCCCTGGCTCTGATGGGTTAACCACTGAATTCTATAAGGCATATGCAGATGTATTAGCTCCTCAATTACTGGCGGTGTTTCAGGAAGCTCAAGATACTGGCGAACTCCCTCCGTCAATGCGGGAGGCGATTATCCTCACTCTGCTGAAACCTGGGAAACCTGGTCAGGAAATGGACTCGTACAGGCCGCTCTCCCTAATTAACATAGATGCAAAGATCTATGAGAAATTACTGGCTAACAGGTTACAGCCTTTGCTTCCCATTATAGCGAGACCCAATCAATCAGGGTTTATCCCCGGTAGATCTACTGCCCACAATCTCCGCACTTTCTTTACAGTGGTACATTATGTAAACCCTGAGAACAAAGCGCTTGTGGCGTTCCTGGACGCCACAAAAGCGTTTGACGGTCTAGAATGGCCCTATCTATTTACTATCCTAGGGAGGGTGGGACTCAGCCCCAACTTCATAGCTCTAATCAAATTACTGTACACTAGACCCTCAGCAAGGCTGCGCATGAACGGCTTGATTTCCGAACCATTTGCCATTTCTCGCGGGACACGACAGGGCTGCCCCCTGTCCCCACTACTGTTTGCTGTTGCGATGGAACCGATAGTGGCTAGAATACGTCAACACCATGCCACCAGAGGATTGGGATTTAGCTCTAGGGGACTCCTGATCTCACTATATGCAGACGATATGACGCTATATATCAGTGACCCGGAGACCAACCTCGCACCACTACTTAGGGAGCTCACAAAATTTGGCAGGCTGTCAGGCATATTCATAAACTGGGCTAAATCGACCCTATTCCCCCTAACGCCGGCTACTAAGGCTTTTGATCAAGAATTCCCACTTAAGTGGGCAGAGGGCCCAGCCAAATACCTAGGCATCTGGTTAAGTTGCGACATACAGTAAATATGGAATTTGAATTTTGGCCGCGCCATCACCTGGTTGGAAGGGAAGATCGGGATGTGGGCTAAGCTACCGCTTTCCCTGGCTGGCAGAATTGCCATAGCGAAGATGATTGTTCTACCCAAATTTCTGTATCTCTTCATTAACATACCACTCCCATTAACACAGTCGTTTTTCAATACCCTTCGATCTCTCATGATTTCCCTAGTTTGGGCGGGGAAGCAAGCTCGCGTCAGTTGGGAGATACTTACACTTCCCTTGGCACAAGGGGGGCTTGGAGCTCCAGATAGGCCACTTTATGCACATCGTGCACAAGCTCAGTTTTTACATTTTTGGACCCACCAGTCCCGTTTCAGCCGCACGTAGCTGTCGAGATGGACATGGTAGCCCCTACCCCCCTCCAGGTTGCAGTATATAAAAAGTACAGCCGGCCTAGGGACTGCATAGACACTGTTGAGACCTTAAGATGGGCTTGGGAATGACTACGCATTAGAGCTGGACTGGAGACGTTATACGCTCCGTCAATCTCTCTGCCCTACAATCCACAGATCCCAGCCATGTGCGATAGTGGAAGTGTGACATTGGCATCATCAATGGGGCTCGAAACATTTGCAGATTTGTATCCTGAGGGCGAGTTCTGTTCTCCACCGGAGACTGGCGTGGCTAACTCGAAGTACTTTGCACAACTTTTTCTTTATTTTAAAATTAGAGCCACATGCAGACAATTGCACTTCTCATTTCCGATATCCCCCACGCAATTGCCAGCCCTTGAACAATTGATAAACACAACCAGCCCCCGCAGACTCATTACATGGCTATATAACTCTATGCAAGCCACGTCACCCATAGTCGTCCCCAAGTCTCAACAAGACTGGAATACCGAGCTAAACGAGCAGGTGACAGATGAGCAGTGGGTCTTTAGCTGCGGCCAGCTTCAGGTACTCTCACCCAACTATAAGTTGAGATTAATACACTTTAAATATATACACCGGTTCTACAGAACCCTAGTCAGCTTTACCGTATGGGTCTGCGATCAGATTCTAGATGTTGGAGATGTGGCTACGCTCCTGCCACCTTTCTGCATATGGCCTGGAGTTGTCCACCCATTGCTAACTACTGGATTGCTATATTTAATAAGATTCATGATATTTTAGGGACACCGCATGAGCCGAATCCATTAATAGGCCTTCTTGGCTATGTTAAGGACACTCAGGCAGAGCACCGTAAACTGCATGCTTTGTTACTTCTCATGGCCAAACATAGAGTATCCATACACTGGGGGGAACTGAGGGCTCCTGCGGTTAAGACTTGGGTTACAGACATCGTATTCTGTCACACGCAACTGATGACCTTTTGGGAACTAATGCCTGCAGCCTCAAGACTGAAGAATATATGGGACTCATTTCTGGACTGGTTAAAGTCACTACAGGCGAATACATCTACTTCTCCTGTCCCGGAGGTGACTGACGATGATGTACCATTGGGGGGACCTCCTGAGAACTGATTAGATGAGTCTGCTCGTGCCATGTAGACAATTGTGTCTTAAAGTATGCTGCTGTTGTAAGGTGCAGTTGACAAAGCGATTCTTGAAGCTAAATCTGTTGTTATCCATTCTGGGGGCGAACCGACCCGAAGCTCATTGTATATGATAAGATGAAGTAAGTGTTATTGTCAACCTGGTGCCTAATTACTATGATTGTAGATTGCTGTTTCCTGTTTGTGTTTTTATTTCATTTTCATTTCTGATTGGTTGCTCACATGCTCAGACTATTACGATCTACATGACGCCCTATTTTAATGACGTGAGATGCTTGTATTTTTTGAAAATGCTAATAAACAAATTTAATTTTAAAAAAAGGAGGAAATGTTTATGGCATTCATGAAAGTAAAAGGTAGTCACGAACAGTGAAAATACTCCATGTAGGAGCTACTGTGTTGGACCTGGCCCTTTTTACAGGGTCATCCCCAAACCTTTCTGCTCCATTTTTGCTGAATGTTTTTGTTGGCTCTAAGACTCTGTGCACTTTACCACTGCTTACCAGTGCTAAAGTGATTGTGCTCTCTGCCTAAATAATGGTAACATTGGCTTATACCTAATTGGCATATTTAATTTACTTATAAGTCCCTAGTAAAATGCACTACATGTGCCCAGGGCCTGTAAATTAAATGCTACTAGTGTGCCACTCACTTAAGTAGCCCTTTTAAACATGTCTCAGCCCTGCCACTGGAGAGCCTGTGAGTGAGGTTTTAACCTGCCATACGACCTGGCTAAATAAATCTTTTGCTAGGCCCAAACCTTCCTTTTTAATCCATATAAGTCACCCCTAAGGTAGGCCCTGGACAGCCCTAAAGGCAGGGTGCATGATATTTGAAAAGTTGGACATGTTATTTTATGTTTTACATGTCCTGGTAATGAAAAACTCGTAAATTCATTTTTCACTACTGCATGGCCCATCTCTCCCATAGGATAACATTGGAGCTTCCTTATTACATTTTGTAAGTGTAATTTCCAAATAGGAAGAGATAACTATTTCATGTTTGGTATCTCTGGAATACTGATTGAAAATCCTAACTTATGGTGAAGTCGGTATTTGAATTACAATTCTGAAAATGCCACTTTTAGAAAGTTGGCATTTTCTAGCCTTATCCATTTGGTGCCTGCATCCCATCTCTAGTTACATGACTGGGTGTAGCTGGAAGTTGAGCTTTGTGCATTCCACCTAGACAGTCACACACATTGGGATCTTAGGTGTGGCTGGATGGGCCATCACTGAAATGATGGGAGGGAGGAGCTGGGTCCAACCTCACTTACACCTCAATAGGCTGTGCCCTACCTCTCACAAAGGGTTGCATACCCCCCGTAGTTAGTCTGAAGCCAGGGCAGGGAAGGCAGGGCATCTGTGCACTTCAAAGACAAGTTTCCAGAAGCTTCTCCTTACTTCAAAGGCACAACTGTGTATAAAAGAAAGACCTCAGACACCACCACTTCAGTACACTTCTGAACCTGTGGATACTCTGTCAGGAAAAAAGACTGTTGTGCTGTTATATGGACTGCCACTCTGATGGACTCCTGCTATGCTGTGAAGACCTGCTGCCTCCTGCCCTCTTGCCTGGGTGAGAAGGACTGGGCCTACTTCTTTTAAACCAATAACCTAGAGTGACTCCAAGGGCTAATTGGCTGTCTTCTTGATCTGACGCCTCAGGGACAAAACAGGCTTCCAACAACCTTGCATCTGCACCTGGACTCTGCCATCTGTGAGTCTACCCTGCCAAGTGGTGCCAACCCAGTCCTGGATCCTTGGAAGTCGGCTTAATGTGCTTTAACAGCCTATGTGTATACAGCATAACCGAAGCATCTCCTCTGCTGAGCGGCGTAACCCTGAGCAGAACTGATGGATCCATGCTGTTGCGTGGATTGGACCTGTTACAAAGACCTGCGTTGCTGCTGCATCCTGCCATGCCTTCGGAACCTCCACTGTGTGACGACCTGTTGGCACAGGCACTCACACCTCTCATTGATGGCAGCCATGTCGACGATGTCAGACTCCACATCAGAGTCTTGCAACTCCTTGGAATTGATGCATCGCCCTGACTGCGTGCCGCATCCTGACTCCACATCACAATCCTCGTCAGCAGGATCTTCGACATCGATGCAACAGGACATCGCACCCTAGCCTCGCCGCATCTCAGAATCGATACAGCGCTTGTTAGAAATGGGATCTCTAGTTGGCAAGGGTTTGCACCTTTGTCCAAGTAGGGACCCTTCTTCCTAGTCAGGGTAAGGGTTGTTACACTCGTGAAGTAACCCCTGCTCACCCTCGTGGTAGCTTGGCACGAGCAGTCAGGCTTAATTCAGAGGCAGTGTGTAAAGCATTTGCACATAACCAACAGTAATACAGTGTAAGCACTACAAACGGACACCACACCAGTTTAGAAAAATAACCAATATTTTATATACTCAAGTCAAGACCAATTACGACAAAAAACCACAACACTATACTTTACGAATGAATACTTGATACGGTAACTTCTTCTTTGCAGGAATAGCACAAAAGCAAAGTTCAGAATGCAGTCGGTAGCTCCGTCCGAGCCTACCGTGATGCTGAGAACCACAGAGTCTAACAGTTCCAGCCGACCGCGTCGATACGGGCCAGCAGAGTCGTGAACAGACTCGGTTACAGTACCTTTCTCGTTGTGGCTGGTACGGAGGTGTACGAGCCGGTCGGCGTTCGTCGCGGTTGCGGTGCAAGACAGAGCGATGCAAGGTGCGGTGTCCCTCGATGCGGTGCAGGCAGCGGCTCGATGAGCGTCGTGCAGGCGGAGTCGGTGAGTCCAAGGCGTGCGATGCAGGGCGAGACGATGCTCGATGCGGTGCTGACAGGTTGCGATGCAGGCGACCAAGCCGGAGTGCGGGAGCTGGCGTCGGACAGCGGTCGCGAGTCGGAGCGGTGCGTCGCAGACGTGCGAGCGGTGCCCCAAATGCGGTGCGGTCTCGACTCTTGAGCCAGTTGCAGCGACAGCGTCGGTCTGGTCCGGCCGGCACAGTGAAGCGATGCGATGCGAACTGCGGTGCCCACAGGTCACGGTGCAAGCAGCGGCTCGATGTTGGCGGCGTTGGACGTCGCCCACGGTGAGACCAGGGTTGCGATGCGAAGCGGGGCGATGCGGTCTGCGGTGCAAACAGGTCACCGGCCAGGGATGGATTCGGTTGACGGAGTCAGTTGCGGTTCCCTTCCTCTGTGGCAACTGAAACAGCGTTCCCGAAGCGGTACCCAGAGGCTTGTGAAGTCTTTGTAGTCCCTGAGACTTCTTAACAGGAGGCCAGCTCGGTTTCAGGCCCTTGGAGATACTCAGCACAAGTTTGTAGAAAGTTCAGTCCAGTCCTTTCACTGCCCAAGGCAGAAGCAGCAGCTGCAGGCCAACCCAACAAAGCAACAACACAGCAAAGGGGCAGTACTCCTCCTGGCAGCTCTTCCAGCGCTTCGTCTTGGCAGGTTCCTTGATTCCAGCGAGATCTAAATTCATGGGGTCAGGGCCCCAATATTTATATCCCAAATTCCTTTGTTCTCTGAAGGCAGAGAGGCCTTTGCCTAGTCCAAACCAGTTCTGGAGCACTTTGTTGACGAAGTCTCCGTCCCTTCTTTCAGTGAGTAGGCCAGGGACATCAGACGCACCACAGGAGGTGGAGCCAGCATTGTGGAGGGAAGGCACTGTCCTATTCAGGGCCCAGGTGCGACTCCTCCCACCCATCTACATGTAGATCTTGCTATTCATTCCTGCGCTGACTCACCCTGTCTCCTGGCATCCCCCAGCCCCTGTCACTCACACTCCAGACAAGGAATACACAACCTCGCAGAGGCAGGCTTGGATGGTTAGACAAGAAAATACCCACTTTCTAAAAGTGGTATTTTCAAACACAGAATGTTAAAACCAACTTTACTAAAAGCTGCATTTTATCATTCTGAGTCCAGGCATACTAAACTCGAATTTCTACCATGTTCCCGGGGTCAGTTAGGATTATAAGCTGTAATAATCAAAACTGCCCGTTCTGGCCTAGGGGAACAGGTAGCCTTGCAATAGTGAAAAACGAACTAGGCTGTAATTCACTATCAGGACATGCCGCACACACCCGGGCATGTCCTACCTTTCGCATACACCGCACCCTGCCCACAGGGGTACCTTGGGCCTACCTTAGGGGTGACTAACATGTAGCAAAGGGAAGGTTTAGGGACTTGCAAGTGTGTGCACTTGCCAAGTCGACATGGCAGCCCCAGGCTGCGCACAGGCTCTGCGTTGGCAGGCCCGAGTTACACTTTACGGGCTGTTTGCGTGTGTGGCACAATCCAGTGCTGCAGCCCACCAACAGCATTTGGTCTATAGGCCCTGGCACTCGCAGTGCACTTTACAAGGGACTGACACATAAACCAAATAGGCCAATCATGGAAACACCAATCCATAACACATTTTATACAGGAGCACTTGCACTTTCCCACTGGACCGCAGTGAGGAAAGTGCGCAGAATCATTACACCAGCAAAAACAGAGTCAAAACCGGGAGGTCAGAAAGCAAAAAGTCAGGGGAAACACGCCAAAAGATGCCAAGTCTAACACAGCTTCAGCTGTGTGGCTCATCTTCGACACAGATCCTCGCAACTCTCCTCAACCAGGATTTAAGGCACTTTGTTAAGTAGGCCTAACTGGGTCCCCTGTAGCCAGCCCAGACTCCATTGTGGTCGGCCTGACCTTGTGACTTTGTACCGGTCTGGTGCGACCAGATATCTATAGTTGGCACGTTGTGATTTTTGGCAGTTTCTCCGGTTTTACTAATTGGATTTTTGTCATTTTGGTCTTGTTTTATTTATTAAATTAAGCTCTATCTTGCTAACCTAGTGTGGGAACTGTTTGTGTGGTGTTTTCACTGTGTTACTGTTTTAAGTGCTGCACAAATACTTTACACATTGCCTCCAAGTTAAGCCTGACTGCTCTATGCTAAGCTACCAGAGATCTGGGCACAGGTTAATTTGGTGTTTTCTTGTGCCTTACACTGACTAGGATTGTGGTTGCTGCTTGACCAGGGCTCACACCCCAGTCAACCAGTAACCCAATTTCTAACACACGTGATATGCGAGTCTTCTGCTACAGAAAATGGATCATCTTCTATTTCTTCAGTACATATAGAGGGTTTCTTTTTTAGCCATGATTCTTTGTGGTGAAGTAGATTGTAGGGCTCAAAAATGGCACTCTCGATGAGCTGTCAAGGCATATTATTAGATTTCAGCATTCATAGACCCATTTTAGCAGTGTAATAGCCTGTAACTAAGTCTGTCCATGTTGTAGGAGATTTAGGTCTTCTTTAAGAAGATCATGTGCTGATGACATTACAGTGCTTATAGAATACATTACTTTTGGAGAATATTTGCATGCCACTGCTAATTACTTTCAATGTGATTGGCATTATTTTTCAGTCTATTTCTCTAATTCTTTCTGCTGCTTCTTTTTATGAGTACCTTAGCACCTCATTATAGATGGCATAACCTGCTGCAAATATGATGTACTTATTTTAAACTGGGTGTGGGCCCAGGAGAAGCCATTGAACTCTATTGTTTCACTAATTGGGGACAGATGCTCCTTCACAGCCATGAGGCTAGAATATGCTAACCATCATTTGCGCAGCTTCCCCCACACTGTATATCGTGAGTGTTACAGGTTTATATTCAGTATACATACAGTCAGAGCGATTATTTAAAGGACTGGGAATTTTGGAACTACATTGTTTCATGCATATATCAATATCAATTGACCATAGGCTATCCCCTTGGGATTTAACATGGTTACATTCTAGGTACCATTCTGAATCATTTCATTTATTTTGGAATGCTGTATTATATTCCTTTCTTTTCCATTTTGGAAACTTGGTCAAATTTACTTTTGACATTGAGGGTTTGTTGAAAACTCTAATTCAACTAAATCTTAGACAGATTTGTTCAGAAAAATAATTATGCATCCTGTAAATAAGGCTTCTTTGCCCTGAATCTATCAAAATGTGGTTCTCCAAATACTTTTTTCTTTAATATTTTCTTTCCAATACTTATAGCCTTACACTGTAAGATTGTCAAGAGATTTATGGGAATATATTAGTTTGTGTTTGCTAATCAGGTTCTTTTATTGCTTTTCTTCTTTTTGTAAATAATAGAAAGCTTTTGGGTTTGACTTGTCAAGGTTAATAAAATAAGGACATTTCGTTTGGAAATTGGGGTAGCTATTCATGGGTGGAACTTTGAAATGCTCCCACTGTGTATAATTATATATTTCTCAGGTGTGCTGGTTCTGTGTATGCAATGATGACCAAATTGGTAGAAACAAAACATTTGTTAATAATTGTCACCATTAAATAATAATCTTCCTTGTCTAGTGTTGTATATGCCTGAAGGTCCTTCAACATTTTTTACCAGGATTTATGTCCTAATAATCTGAAAAGGAAGCAGGTATTATAATATCATCAAGAGCAATTTTTAAGATATAGGGTATTTCTAGAATCACAGTAGGTCCCATGATCTGACAAGGAACCTTTTTCTAAACTGCGCTGTCTAGCACAGGATATGCAGTGACGTTCACAGCATGGTGATCCCAGTGTACTCTGTAAGAAGAAGAATGCAGTTGCATTTCTTGAAATGCAGGAAATGGCGTACCATGGTGGTATGAGATGTCATAAAATCAGCAGCAAACAGAGATCCAGCAGTGACATTTAGCTACTGTGGAGTGTGTTATTACTTCATATAATTCAAAGTCAGAATCACTTTCATAAAGTGTTATTTCTTTCATAGGTATCATTTAATTTAATTTGAGTTATTTGGTGGTTTATAGTAAACCATAGAAGGAGTGGAAACCATTGGGATGGTCAAATTCTCTGTAATATGTTTATCTGTGAAAGCTGAGACTTAGTGAAAGGCTGGAGAGATATTAAAGTCCATATAGCCCTTGGATTGGGACTTGAGATTACAGTGAGGCTGCTTTCTTCATTCTTTTCTTAAGGTAGTTTCATCAGAGTAGGGAGAAGTTGTAAAGGTCTTCTCTGATGTGTACTGAACAGAATCTGCTACATAGTGTTTTTTTACTGTGATTGATGGACATCTTCCTGTTCTGTTTAGAACCAGGCTATGGAGGCCAGATTAAAGTTTGTTTGCCTTATACCCAAGAACTGGAATTGGTGACTTGTAAGATGGCCCAAACACTGGTTTATCCAGGACTTTGTCTTGAACTAGCTAGTCAACCTTTGGGAGACACCCATCAGTAGCTGTAGGAACCTTATCTTCGCCAGTGGTGGTGTCAAAATTTGATAGCTTGTCTCTGATTTCTTGGATGCTCTGCAGGACATTCAAACGTTGGTCAAGGTCAAATTCTTTTTCCTCTGCCACACTTCCAAAATTATCAAGATCGGGTACATACATAGATATTCCAAAGTGCATCGCATATGGTGTGAAACCACTTAATACTCCTCTAAGCAGATTATTTAATATTATCGGATATCCATACAGATTATGTAGCCAACTCAGTCCAGCATTTAATACCCTAGCGGCCAAGTTTGCTTAAGTATACCTTTGAAGCTCCATATTAACCCATGTGCTCCGCTTAAAACGGGTGTGAGTAATGCAGACCTACTCCCAGAGCAGACATAGCATTTCTAAACTCCTTTGCAGCAAACACAGGACCATTGTCTGTATGAAAGGTATGGACTGCACTCATTGATTCAAGGCACTGCAAGTCTTTCATGACTGCTCGAGCATCTTTATTCCTTTGCGGCAAAACCCACAGAAATCTGGAGCATGAATCGACACCAACTACAATATACCTATATTAGTTTACTGAATTGATGGACCTGATATGGTCCAGGTAAATTCCCCCCAAATGGTAGGGTCTTGGAAGAGTAGAGTGTATTATTTGTTGGCAGATATTACATTGCTGTACATAATGTTTAGTTTGTTTAGGCAGATAAGGCCAACAGTATCTCTGCTGGAGCATGGCTACTGTGGCACTCATACCAGGTGAGCAGACACTAACCCTTTGTGAGCTGCCTTAAGTCTAATCTAACCTGCTTATTAGAAATTTGTCTTTCTCCCATTCCAAGTAATGAAACCATCGGAGTATTATCTTCATTCAAGGTTTAGCAGTATTTGCATTGAAAAATGTCCGGAGTCTTTTTACATTTAGCTGTTGCTTGTATCGCTGTCATGTCTGTGAAGATCTTGGTTTGACATTTGGCTACTGCTGCTACTCTAAAAGTAGGAACTGCTGCCTTTGGTGCTAAGGCGGCTGCCCAGTCCCCTTTAGCGTGAATTTCCTCACTTTTATGGGCCATGATATGTTGAACATGGACCAAAGGAAGCATATCTTTTAAGACAGCCACATTTCCTCAGAGCTGTTTATTTTTAATTGGTTTTGCTATTGAATCTCTGAATTTATTCAATTGCCAATGTGCTACATTGACATTTTACCCTTACATACACAAGGAGGAATCCAACAATAGTGTGGGAACTGCTGGATCAGCCATCTGTAAGGCAAACTAACAAGGCATGTATTTCTGCAAGCTGTGCAAAGCAATCACCTAAAGCTTCAGGAAGGCTATGTAGACATTTGAATGTGCTGTTGTCAACATTCCCTGCACTGCAGTGCAAGTTGCAAGAGTATTTCTGTTTAGTACCGACAACAGGCTGTGCAGAGATGTTCGTATAAAAGACACTCTTTTAGTCCTCAATGGGTAGGATATTGGAAGTTTGTGGTATATTTTGTGTATTTTGTGTTGAATGCAGAGTCCATTCATACTCAAATTTTATATCAACAGCACTTAAAGACTCAGCACACTGCACCCAACGCAGATTTAGTGCACAAGCATTAGGAGTGCTTGCTTTTGTCGCTGCTTTTAGTGTAGGAATAGGAGAAACTATAATTAATAGTTTCCATTGCGCCAAAGGGCAGTCTTTTAAAATCGCTGTGTGCATCCCAGTAAGTATTTTCTTTATGAGGTGAAGCGAATTTCAGCTGTAGAATACAAATGTAATTAGTAGGCCATAGGGACTGTCTGTACTTCATTGTAAACTAATTCTATGTAGCCCAAAAAACTGAGAACAATTCAGATTAATAGATATGGTTTGTTATTCCTAGTCTGTAAATATTTAATCTCTATCATGACTGTTTGGAGTCCATGTAAGATAGTTGTGTGTTTTTCAGTCCAATGTTTTTCAGAAAATGTGGGAGAAATTTGAGCATACAAGAGCTATACTCGCTCAAGACAGTTTGGCAAGTAAGGGCCAGATGTAGGAAGGCAAATAGCGAGCGCAAACGCTGAAATTCGCTATTTGGCTGCGAGCAATGTAGGTAAGTTCAAACCTACTCGCAAAATAAGGAATCGCAAACTTGCGATTCCTTATTTTGCGCAAGCATTTAGAGAATCGCAATTTGCGATTCCCTAAATGCCATGCTGGTAGGCATCGCAAACTGCGATTTTGCCTTAAGAAATCACAAAATACCACCAACTTCAAGTTGGTGGTATTTTGCGATTTCATTGCAAAAACGCACATTTGGCTTTTTACAAAGTTCCATGTGGCACACGTACATGCCCTTAGGGCATGTATGTGCGCCTCATGTGCACACATGCACATTTCAGGGGTGCAACAGCGTGTCCTTTTGGAACCCTTGCACCCTTGAAATTGCGCCCGCAATTTGTGAGTGCCTCTTGGTGACTCGCAAATTGCGGGCGCAAATCCTATTCATCCCTATGGGCCTCTTGGCCCATAGGAATGAATGGGATGGTATTCCTTGATTGCGAATCGCAATTTGCGATTCGCAATTAAGGAATATTAAGGAATCGCAAATATTTTTGCGATTCCTATCTATATTCAATTTTGCAAGTCCTTAATAGCGATTCGGTAAAAATCGCTATTAGGGACTCGCAAAATTGAATTTACCTACATCTGGCCCTAAGTCTTTTCGAAGTTAAATAGTACCATTTGGAACTGTAATCTTCTTAACATATTAGGAGGCTGTAACGTGGCACACTTGACAAAGAAGTCTGGTGCCAGACCCTTACTCTTGCTGCACAATTCATATCCAAGTAAAATCACATTCAAGTAAGCAATTTTACATTTTGGATTTTTTAAAGTTTATTTTGTAACCATGTGTGGTCAGTATTCAGGTGATGTTCTAAATAATTGCCTGTGATGTAAATTTCATCAACGTAATACAGCACCTTGGGATCTTTCAAATTTCTATAATGCGTGCTGCGAATAAAACAGGACTATTCTTATAGTCCATTGATAATTATGTAAAACAGAATTGAAATCTGTTAAAAGAGAAAACGGTTGAATACTCACTTTCAGGTGCTCTGTTTTGACTGAGAAACCCAACGGAAATATTCAGGGTTGCTGTATACATTTTCTACAACAGGATCATCATGAGGCCTGTGCTATGATTGTTGTTTGCAGCATATGTGTGTGTGTGTGTTAGTTTAAGTTCCTATAGTCTAAGCCTATTCTATATGGTACATCAGGTTTTAGGACCTGAAAAAGTGGGGTGTCCATTTTACGACTACAAGGCGCTATGATGCCATGATATTGCAGATGATCTACGGTAGCTTTTATGTTGCATTTTGCATCTGGCTTCATAGGATATTGAGCCTGTTTTTTGAGGCTCAATCAGTGAAAGAATAACATGTGAAATACATTCTTTATCCCGAACCATTTAGTTTTTACATAGCAATGGACCCTGTTTCACAGCCAACTCGCATGCATATTTTCCCCTGAAGGCTTCGGTATGAAGGAGAAAAATGCTAGCATTATTACCTCCTCTTCTTGGGGCACACCCCTCATAATGACTGAGCCTAGTCATCCTCTGCCAGAATGATGACGTAAGCATCTGATAAATGTGGCCAGAATACTAATTTAATTTTGCATGGTATTATCCCACTCAATTTGCAGTGTTATATTATAAACCCTGTCTGGGGGTTTATATGTTCATCTTGAGTTCCGACCTGTGTATATTCTTCAGTCGCACTATCATCACTTCTACGGCGCTATCCAGTAGTGCTGTCGCCCAAGTCCCATCCCACAGAAGTACCTGTAGTTTGCAGAGCATGTTTATTAACTAATTTGGCTACTTTTTCTTTTTTTAAAGTTAGTCTTGGAGGCCGAACCGTTTTCTTCCTCCTTTTCACTAACTTCAGCTTCATGTTCTAATTCACCTTTGCGCTTGGTATACTTGTTTTTCCTATGGACTCAGTCTGTCCAATCCTCTCTGCGCTTATACTGTCAGAGTCCTGAAAAGAATGAGAAGAATGAGTTTCAGAATGCTGATACCGATTTGGTTTTTTATCACAGTCCCTCAAATTGTAACCACCCTGGATAGACTCCTGAGTTGACAGAGATACAGTCTTTTTTTCTGTTTTACTCTTCATTTCTTTTTAGTCTCTGGTGTAGTTTTTTCTTTACCAGAACCCTCAGTCTTATTTTTTGTTTTGAGATGTGCTTTGAAGGCTCATGATCTCAAGGCCAACAAATGTGTTTGTTTCATAGATTATTTTAGGTAAATTCAGGTTGTCCTCTTGAACAGGGACTGCAGTGAGTCTCTGGCGTATGGTGAAAGCAGCTGCTTCGCTGTTGATTTTGCTCAGAATGACTGAGGAAACAATTTCAAAAATTTCCATTAGTTTAATTCCTAGGTCTAGATCTGGTGCAGCTCCATGCTCATTTTGTACTTGTATTAGTACATCAGGTCATACCGGCAACAAGGGTGTGCCAAGCATAGTAGTGTAGATACATGCAAATATATTTCAACAGATGTTGCACTCCTCTAAGGATGGCATCATCCCAGAGGGAAGGCACTTAGTCAGAATTATATGATTGTCTTGGGGTGTTGTATGAGGATAGACTGCTTCCAACTGGCTGAAATTGCGAGCAATCCAGTAGGCAATGTCACCCAATTTTATAGGTACTTTGACCATAATAATTTTATAGTCTGTGGATGGATTGGCTATATGGCAGCCTGTGACTGTGGTGCAGGCCCTACTGGGACAGCTCTGCCTGCTATGCTTTGCAGTACATGATATCTGAGTTGCCTAAATAGGGCCACTACTTGAATTAATAATCTTACTACCGCCCCAAGCTGTAAATTTGATAGATTTGGAAAAAGTGTATACCTGGGCAATACAGGCGAGATGTCCCCTTCATTACTAAAGTGGCTCAACCTGACTTTCTGAGGCGTGTGTGGTAAGTGACAACCAAACCATTTTTGGTCTTCTTAGTAGGTCAAAAGGACCTCCTAGTCATGATATGCTTGGTAAAGTGTAGAAATGACTACAGCATCAATAGGCTTAAACTCCACTTAAACTAAAAAAATCGCAAAAGCATATACAGCATGTGCATGAAGCACAAACGTTACAGCACCCACCCCTCACCCCGTGTTGGCGAAACCTCTATCTTTGAGATGCTGTGTAAGTGCTGCCCTGTAATGTAGCCCTATTACAACAGGTAATGCCCCCCACAGATGCCTTAGGTCAGGAGCCCACTTCCTGATGAATACACCGAAAATTAGGAAAGCAAGATGGGGTGGAAGATCCTTTTCACACCTAGCCCCCAAACTCTGGAACAGCCTGGATCTAGAACTAAGGCTAACCAAGAATGAACAATGCTTCAGAAAAAAACTCGAAACTTGACCTCACATGTTGTTTGCTCCTCTCGGCAGCGCTGGGATGCCTGCGGGTAGCCATGCGCTTTATAAATCCCTTAAACTTAAACTTAAACAGGGGCTGCCATGTTTAAATAGCACAGTCAATTAACATGCAATACAAAATGCAGAAACCACACACGGGGAATACCCTTTTCAGTGCCAAGCTTGACTAACCTATTTAACCTGAAGGAGGAGACCAATATTAGATCGGACATCTCTGTATATTTGTTATAATTGCTTTTTGAGTGTCATCAAAACCTACTCAATAGTCCAGAAAATTTGTGTCCATTGTCATGATCTGTGGGCCCCCCCTCAAAGCCGCAGGGGTTGAATTTCTAACCCTCTGGTGAAAGTACTTAGTTCGATGCACCAACACAAATTAGAAATCCATTTAGACTGCGACCAATACACAAACCACTAAGCCATACTTTGCGGGTGGGGTTATATGGTCACAATTAGTACCTTTAGAGGTGTTCAGTGACACAGCACAACTCCAGACCTTCTTTCGTAAATGAATAACATGCTCATAAGAGCACCAAGAGATAGGGAATACAATTTTAAAATGTTTATTTTTAAAACCCAACTGTAGTGCATGAAATATGAACGGTAGCTACACAGAATGTGAAAATAAATGCAGCAATGCAAGATTTGCCCAGCGAAAACAATATGAACATTCCTAACATGGTTAGCACACTCCTACCAGCCTAACATCCTATTGCTACTACTAAGCTCAAATTTAGTAGAAGCAGAAAATAACAGGCCTATAAATTTAGTTTCTTAGGATGGATTGCACAGCATATCTTTCGTAGTAAGAAATAGCTGTTTAGCTAATCTGTATCACAGCCCTTGCCCAGGAATGATAGGCAGTGTCAGGCTGAAAGCCACTCATATGCGTCACTCTCAGATCCCAGGAGCAGACACCAACTGAGGATGGCTTGCAACAAACCGGCATGACGTCTGGCCTGACAGTTCTCTTGCGAAGCCTCGCCAAACTATGACCAAATACAAAAGTTTTGTATAACACCTGGTCGCCGATTTTTATCTCATGTTTATAGGTTTGAGGACACTAAAATCCCAAAAAGATAAAATAGGCATGGTGATAAATGTGTCATCTCAATTCACATGAAGTCATTTTAGCCTCCACTGTAAGTTTCCAAATTAACATGGCAGCGATCATAACATAAACAATGTAAAATTTCAGCCTAGATAGGAGGTGGACATGATGCTAACACCTCTGTGCATGTCTAAACTTCAAACTTTCTAATAGAAAGGTCTACAATAATCTGCTGGCAAGTACATGATAAAAATAGACGAGATTTAAATGGGCCCTGTCACCCTGTTCATGACACCAGGCAGCATGCCATTTATTTATATTTGACCCATAACAAACTGCCCTACTTGCTCTGTCATATTACCATACCGCCACACTTGAATTATGTCACCCTGCCACTCAGCAATCTCACAGTAATAGTCATCACAACAGAGCTGTGCAGCTGCAGGGGGAGGTGTGAGTAGTGAGTCTGGCTGCATATATACTTTGCTATGGGTAGGTTATTGGTTGTACAAGTTGTCTAAGAATAATGGGTTTTAACATAATGTCCAGGAAGCTCCGTGTAATGTTTTCTTAATTGCGCCTTAAGTATGTGACTGTTAAAGTACAAATGATAAGTATGTCTAAAATGACTCCTTTTTTCTCAAGTATGGAATGCACTACCTTCAGTGAAATTTTATGAAAGGCTGCTGAACTTTTTTCACAAAGAAAAAATATGCATGTTTCAGAATTGCTTAATATGGGTCAAAAATATTTGCATTTAATTATTTGTCCCTGTGCAACATGTGGGATTTTGGATGGGCCAGTATGTGTTTCAGGCTCAGATCTCTACAGAATTCTAATTCACAAATGAACAAATCAAAATTTCTGAATGTATCCATCGGGCAGTTCTGTTTCATGAGGACTACCACAGGTGAACATGTGATGGTGACAGAAACATTCTGTGCCAGCATGACAAGCCCTGTACTTTGATGCTTATCTAAGCCATGAATAACATAGTATAGAGTTACACTTCTACCCCCAAATTACGTGCTGAAAAATTAAATGTGGGTTATTTAAAAAAAAAATAAAAAAAAAGTGATGTAAGGAACCATGTAAGAGTCATTGGAAGAGCAATTTATGTTATTTTTAGTCTGGGCTTAAAACAGATTCACCTGTCTGTTGGCCAGACCTATTGTTGCCAATGTACATAGAGTGGGCTTGGGGTTGGCTCCTTGCTTGTGAATGGATGGCTTCCCTGTTCCTGAATCAGTGTCTTTACTCTTTATTTATGTGTTTGCCCATTCAGGAAGATTTTAATCTCACAGTGTTGTAATTGGTTGACTTGTATTCTCTCACTGTCTGCATATATGGAACTACTTTTTATTTGACTTTAGGACTCTTTCTTGCTCCCTCTCCCATGTGCTGCTCCTCCTTCGTGTCCTTCTGCTCTTGATATTGCTCTCCAACTGTCCCAGCTGGTATGCTGCTTCCCTCGTCCCCGTCCCCCTACCCCTCTATTGCTCTCCCACAATTTCTTGACCGTCCCTCTCCCAAGTATCGAGCAGGGCTCCCCCAAAGTTTGCCCTTCAGGGAGGCAGAATACAATATTCCATACGGGGTGTACAGTAGCACTCACTCACAAGCCTCTTGGTGTGGGCTCTACAGGTACGATCAGCAAGCAATCCAAAGGCTCATTCTCTGACATAAGGGGAGATTTACTGATACTTTGTGCTGGGTTTGCATTACAAAAGTAATGCAAACTGGTGCAAAGTGTGGAAGTGGGATTTACTTTCCAGCCCGCTTCCCCTGGTAAGTAGCCCTAAAGTACTGCACAGTAGGATAAAGTGATACTTTGTGCTACTTTGCGTCTTTACTTTAAACGTCCCCGTGCAACCACCCATGGCTTCTGGGCTTTGAAGCAAATCGGTATCTAATAAAATTTGTAGTCAGAGATTTGAATCAACTGTTTACTCCTCCTCGAAACAGGCATAAAAATGAGAAAAGTTTTCCTTTCTCAAAACTTTTCCAACTTTCGATCTTTGCTGTTCTGTACAGTACACATATAGATTTGGAAGAGTGTTAAACGATGTTTAAGCATAGCATTCTGTAATGAAAGGGTACACTTCAGTACAAAACCTTTGCTAGACATCACACAAACAGCCGTGCACTATGGGGTGGGTGCATGTCGCAAGACAGCCAAAAGTGAACCAGCAGAGAGAAATTGTGCCATATTTTAGCAGATATAGCATTATTCTGTTCTTTCTTCTCACATAAAGCAATGGAAAAACTTTGGGTACTGCAATTCCCTCACTGTGTTACATGAATTCTTCGTAACTGTGCCCTCTAGTGCAGTGCTATTCTACCCCATACCCTGGAGCAGGGAAGGGGGAAACAGGAACCCAGATTTGCGCTCAGAGCACAGAAAGCAGTTTGAAGTGCAGGGAGCTTTCACTCCAATTAGTAGCGTCTTGCCCCTGCCAACATTTCCTTCTCACATGTCACATCACAATGTCCCAGTCACAGGTCCTACCTGAGCAGTAAAAGAGGTGCCTGTCTATGGCTGGGAAGGAAGCATTGCATCGCAGGAGCGGCCCTGCAAAATATAGCTTCATGGACACAGTCGACTTCAGAGATGGTAACAGGGAATGCGGGGACCTGCAGATAAACAACCGTAAATGTGCGAAAAAGCATACTGGTGGCATATGGCATGGCTATGGCCATGTTGTTTATTTCTTCTATTAAGCATCCTTTAAGGAACTCAAATGCAGTCAGATCAAGGGACATAGGCACCAGGAGAGTACGATTGACCAAGGTCAAACAGCTTGGTAAAGTTAAAGCCCCAAGACTGGAATGCAGTACTGCTGTCTTTTAATGTCAGTTACGACTTCTGGGGTCAGTGTATTTGTTCACCTGTAATCACTGCTTGATGTTGTAGGGTAAGTATTTTCTTTTTTTGGAACTTATTTATTGATGTATGTTTATTAAATGAAGAGAGGTTAAAGTCATTTCAAGAGGCACAAACAGTTCATGTGTTTCCTGTGCAAATAATACCATGGAATTTAGTATTCTGAGTTTAACACTGTACACTGTAGTTGTGCTCATTTTGACCTACTTTCCACCCAGAAATAATGAAGCGCTGGACAATTTCTTCAGGTCATTGCCCAATGTCTGAACCTGGATGCAGCCCGTAATGTAATGCTTATAGTATATTTCGGAACCCAATCAAAGAGGTCATGAGTTTCCAGATAGTGGCAAGGGTACTGTCAGGCTGACTCGCTGAACCCTGCAACCCGTTGCAGGCAATAAAGGTGCAGTACAGGGAGCAGTAGGAAGGATGGAACACCAAGAACTAGCCTCTGCAAATGTGTGGCTTCCGGTAGTTGGTAAGATAGCTCACGTGGTTCTGTGCCTTCTGCCCTAAGTCTGTGTGTAAAGAAGCAAGCCACCTACTGGAATCACTGCAGGGATGATTCAGCCTTTCATTTTTCTGACTATAAATGTTGCAGAAGCTTCTCCTTTTGAGCAATCAAGAAGTGGAACACTTGCCTTGTTGAAATCTAGAGCATATTACTACAGCAATCTTTCAGTTAATGATCAAGCTTATTTATTGTCTGGTATACATTTTCGACAGCGAATATAGGCTGGTCCTGAGAAAAGTGAGCATTAAAAGTCCTTGAGTAATACAAAGGTTGGGTAACAACAAAAATCCATTATTTAACCCACATGGGGCAATTTAACTTCAGGTGTGAATTAAATATAAATTAAGTGTTATCCTATTATTATTCATTCAGGCGTCTTGTCAAAATCCTGATGCGTTAGCAGAGACTGGCTATTTTCAGAATATTTTTCACCAGGCTGGTCCATTTTGCTAAGATTCACAAAAATCGCCCCTATCCTTTCTTCTGCCATTCCAGGAAATCATCTTCAAACCAAAAGTGAAACCCTCCGACCTTCAGTCCAAACAGATTCCCAAAACTGTGTTTGATTTAACGCCAGAGCCCCTGTAATTTTCGGAAAGGAGGACCAAGGGGCATATCTACAAGGGCCGGCGATAATTATCGCTCAGCGCTCTTAGCGTGAGGATAATTATCGCCGGCCAACTCTGAATTTTATCGCGGAGATAGCGTGCTATCAGCAACGCTTATCTCCAAAGCGATAAAATTCAGAGCGCATAGCTGCCAACTGTGCGATTATCGCTGGAAATCCAGCGATAATCGCACTACATCTGGCGATAGCTTGCTGATAGGGCCACACATACTTAGCCATGATATCCACCTTCCATAGGATATCATGGCTAAGTCAGTGTCAAAGCACGCGTAAGGAAAGTAGCGATAACGGAGGTTATCGCTACTTTGCTTATCGCTATGCTTCTTTGCGTGGGCTTGATAATAGGAGAAATGTCGCTTAGAGACATTTCTCCCGTTATTCTGGGGAGGAACGCCCACTTTGCATCTCATTAGAGATGCAAAGCTGGGCGATAGGAAAAGGGCGAAGAAGCATGGATTCATGCGTTAGCGTGTCCTTGCTAATAGGGCGTTAAAATTATCACCGCTTTTCGTCCGAAAACAGACGCTAAAGCGGCCCTTGGGGCCGGAGTTAAAAGTATCGCCGCTTTAGCGTCCGTTTTCGGATGAAAAGCGGCGATAATTTTAACGCCCTATTAGCAGGGACACGCTAACGCGTGAATCCATGCTTCTTCGCCCTTTCCTATCGCCCAGCTTTGCATCTCTAATGAGATGCAAAGTGGGCGTTCCTCCCCAGAATAACGGAGAAATGTCGCTAGCGACATTTCTCCTATTATCAAGCCCCACGCAAAAAGCATAGCGATAAGCAAAGTAGCGATAACCTCCGTTATCGCTACTTCCTTACGCGTGCTTTGACACTGACTTAGCCATGATATCCTATGGAAGGTGGATATCATGGCTATAGTGTGGCCCTATCAGCAAGCTATCGCCAGATGTAGTGCGATTATCGCTGGATTTCCAGCGATAATCGCACAGTTGGCAGCTAGCGCTCTGAATTTTATCGCTTTGGAGATAAGCGTTGCTGATAGCACGCTATCTCCGCGATAAAATTCAGAGTTGGCCGGCGATAATTATCCTCACGCTAAGAGCGCTGAGCGATAATTATCACCGGCCCTTGTAGATATGCCCCTAAATTAGGTGTCAGAGTTGAAGAGATTATGAAGCATGTAAGTGCTCCTGTGCAATTTCTTGTTTAACTTTAAATTTAAGTTCCACGGCCGATTTTAAAATAATAAATAAAGAATGGCTGCATCATGTTGCAAAGGCACACCTGTCATGACTCATGGATATGCATCAGCCACTGTCTTGAGTTACCTTTTCTTTAAAACACTTTTAAATCCAAGATGGCCGCCCATGCACCCATATACTTGCATATGCGTATGCCTCGTGATGCTCTGGTAACCATTTTGGCATTAGCTAATGTCAATTCAAACAGCCATTGGCAAAACCATTAGCTCAGCCCTATACAGCAGAGATATATGGGTTTAATTTATTAGAATTGTTACTGACATTATCTTGCAATTACAAAATCAACAGTAATCCTAACTCATTGGCTCAAACAATTAATTTCTTAATTGCACGGTGTTCTTTTCTATATTAAGTGGACGTTCAAAAAAGTGTCTACCCAATATCTTTTTGAAATGCTATACAGTTTTAAGATTGGATGTTATCGCAGTATGAAGATCCAAGCCCAATGTCTCTTTAAAAAAATGTTCATCAACTTACATTGTACAAGACATTGAAATCTGTTGGAATAAGTAATTCTTACAAATAAATATATATTTCAAAATTAGAACATTTATTTATATTATTTTCAACTTCAAGGATTTTGGTCAACTTGGTCAAAACTATAAATCAAAGACATGCAAAGTCAAGATATGAATTTCATGATCAATGGAACTTAATAGGCATTCAGGGCCAGATGTACGACCATTGGCATTAGCGAGTCGCAATTTGCGAAAAATTGCGAGTCGCAATTAGTGAGTCGCTAATGCCAATGTACAACAGTGTCAGAGACACTGTGCGATTCCCTATGGGGTTGCAAATTGCATGCCTCATCAATATTCATGAGGCACTCGCAATTTGCGACCCCATTGGGAATGGCTGGCACTCCCAGGTATGGTGGCCTTCTGGGCTCAGCAGACCTCCATGTCTGGGACTGCTTTTAAATGAAGCTGTTTTTTTTTTTAAATGCAGCCTGTTTTCCTTAAAGGAAAACGGGATGCATTTAAAAAAAGAAAAATGAAACGTTTTCGTTTCATTTTTTAAGGGCAGGTAGTGGTCCCTGGGACTACTGCCTGCCCCTAAATAATATTTTCCCCTGCATTCACAAAGGGGAAGGGGTTCCCCTGGGGATCCCTTCCCTTTTGTGAATGCTTTACCACCCTCTTGAAGAGGGTGGTAAATTGCGAGTCGCAAAACATTCTTACATAGGGTAGCGAGTCGGTATTAGGAAGGGACGCCCTTGGAACGCCCCTTCCTAATAGCGAGTCGCAATCCTATTTAGCGAGTCGCAAATAAATTGCGACTCGCTAAATAGGGTTTGTACATGGCCCATCGGTATTTTTGCATGCGCAAATGGGTCGCAAACCCGTTTGCGCATGCAAAAATGGGTCGTACATCTGGCCCTCAATCTGCAAAAAAATATATAATTATTTAAATGCTATCACTTATGTTGCAATAAAAGCTCATAAAATGACAATGTCTCTGATGAGGAGGAAAATTAGAGGAAAACTCGCAAATTTACTTTAAGTGGCAGAGAGATCTGTGATTATGATAAGACAACTATTATGTGGTTTTGTGTACATAACACCAACAGTTTTAGCAGGCTGAGAGATCATTGTCATGTGGAAGTACAGCCATTCCTTAAGCATAATCCTAATTTATTGCATCCATGTCCGCAGTTGTTAGTTGAGGATAAGTTAATGATTTGTTTGGCTATTAGAAGTTTACAAACCGCAGACCTTGGGGCATATCTACGAGGAAATGGAGCAGCGAGACACACATTTTGCAGCATCTCGTCATTCAAAAATCACAGGGATGCACTGTATTTACAACAATACAGTGCAACCATGTGTTTTTCCTTTCACTGGTGCAAAAAAATTGCTGCCTAGCACCAACACAGACACCCTTGCGCCATAGTGCAAGGGTGCCTGCTTTGCAGGGAATGATTGTTTATGTGCAGGACGGTGTCCCTTCCTGCACATAAACAATCAATAATGGCGATTTCCTACTTCTATGTGTGCGGCATTCTGCAGCACACATAGAAGTAGCAAATCGTCATTATTTAATGATTGTTTATGTGCAGGAAGGGACACCTTCTTGCACATAAATAACCGTTAAAGACGTTTTCCTCTTTCTATGTGTGTTGCAGAATGCAGCACACATAGAAAAAGCAAAAACGAGGAGAAATAAAAGTATTTCTCCTCATTGCGCCAATCTAACGCCTGCTTTTGCATGGAGTATTTGGCACTGGCTCAGATTTACAGATCCTTGTAAATCTGGGGCTGCATCAAAAAGCAATGGGTGTTGTGGTGGAACACCCATTGCACTCCCCTTTCACGCAGAAAACTGCATGAAAGGGTACCATATTTACAAAGCGGCTTTAAGCCACGCAAAGTAGCTTATCGCCACTTTGTAAATATGGTGCGGGGCAAATCGCCACCGAAACGTCATAAAAAGTGACGTTCCGGTGGCGTAATGCCCTTGTATATATGCCTCCTTATTTGTGAACCCAACTGTCTGAAGAATTTTCCCATGGCATTCTGACACAGTTGAAATTAAAATAGATGTGGATTCAGTCTACTGCCCTTTTTTCCATTTCTCTCAAGCAATTTTCCTCTATTCATTTTAATTTTGTTCAGCATTTACTTTCCAACATTAAGAGGGCTGCACAGTTTGCATATAGATAAATGCACACAAAGGTTTTACACTACTACACATTCCAATCGAAAATAAAAATGACATCTGAGACAAAAACAATTTCACATTTATTGCAAAAACACAAAAAACAGGAGAATAATATCCTTTAAATATAGTGTAAAAAATCTCAAACAAGAGGCGTATATTTTAATGGTTATAGAATCCTAATCCTTGTGATTATTCTGTGCCATTTATTGCAGAATAGGGACGTTGCCAATCCCATTGCCAAATATAAATGTCATAGCAAATTACAACATACAATTAAATAATACGATAATATGCTACAAAGAGTTTAAGATAGCAATAATCACAATGCCAGGTAGTTTTTATTTTAAAAGGTAAAGTTTAATTCAAAATATAATTAAAATGAATTTTATAAACTGCTTCAAAAATACACAACATTTCAAGTGACATCATTATTAATTCCCAATAGAAGCATACATTTGAAATTTGCAGCATTTAGAATAATGTGAGTGGTTCAGCATGCACAGGAAGTACCTTAGGGTATTTTATAACTCGTATATTGTTGAATGGTGTGTTTGGATATAATGTGTCTCAGAGGAAAGTGTTTTGAAACAGAAAGGGTTCAAATACCAATACAATACTACATGGTAGCCATCATTATGACTGATCCTATTTACTACTGCTCTATTTCTTTCCATTTTCCGTTGATTCTGTTGACCAAATATCTAGTAATCGTGTAAATGTATAATTATGCTATACAAAAATAATATCAAACTTAACAATACTACACTAAACTAAATTAAATCTCTCAATATACATTCATTGATTAAATATTCCTAAACTTGTGAGTTGCATGGACGTACTGTTTCTTTTTTTAAGCTTGGGCGTCAAATAAATGTATGGGGAGGGATTTTTCATCCCCCTCTTACTGAAATGATTAGTGACCATACAAATGTGTTACAGGAGCATAGCTGAAGTCAACAGCACGCGTTCTACTGCATGGCAAAGTCACAGCTAGTTTGGGACTGATTTACAAACCATTTTGCATATATGAACAAAGCATAGGCATGAAGCATGATCCCATTCCCAATCCTATTAACCGTGATTATTCGTCATTCACAAGTTTACTACTGAGGAGTGTTTGCCTGAAATAGTCAGTGACCATGACCAATAGGAAAATTCAGTGAACCCACAAACACGTAAGTTTGTAGTCATTCATGCATCATTTATAGACTCTTTTTCTCTTTGGAAATCCCCAGAAATGCACTCCTATCTAAGAAGGAATTGGAGTGCTTCCAGTGCGAGCTTGTGAAGGATACAGAGTTTTATCAATAGGGAGACAGAGGAGGAGGTTTCTCTATTGGGATTCAAAGTTCCTCATAAGGGAAAAAAGTTACATTTGCAAGCTTGCATCTGTATCAAATTTATACCTGCCGGTAGGATATCCATATGCATACATTTTACACACTGGTATACTGATGCAAATATGACACAGTTAGCATTTTCCTGGAGTACATCCGGGGTCCTTGGTGAAGAATACAGAAATCAGTTCCAAATATAGGAGTAGGGCCTTGTGGATTGAGTCCTTATATATTCAAGTCTGATGTTATTTTGTAGTCTTTGATAAGAACATTTAACAGTGCCTCACTTTAGGAGTCACAGTGGGTAGCCTGTTTGGTAAGACAAATCAATGGGTATTGTATGGTTAATGAATAGTAATTGTTGGAACAAAGAATATAAGCTACATAGTTTAGGCTTAAAGCTTACTTATCATTTCTAATGTGTGTAGTTCAGTTTGTTTTGGTGCACACTGGGCTTGATTCACAAAGGAGCTGCTGTGAAGGCAAAGAATATTTTCCCTTACGAGACTTCCCATGTTTGGAGTAAATTTGTAACTTTGACGGTATTTATACAGAGTCCCAGATGTAGGCTTGGAAATCAGTGACAGCACTCAAATACTTAAGTATTTCTGAATGCACAACTGTAACCAGGTGTACAACTATGTAAGTGGAATTTAACTGAAATGTACATTAGCACACTGATTGTTGTATTACTTTCTCTACAGGGATCATGTTCCACATAAACAGGCCCCTAACCTTACACCAACAAGAGAAACAATGTTGTTACTGCCACATTGCTAACCTAGAATACCACACCTGTACTGGGAAGTATAAATGTGCAAGCACTTCCAAGGTGGACAACTACCTAAAATGCCAACAAAACTACTTGTATGTTTTCACCAATTTAAACAGGTGGACCCTTCAAGAAGGCTCACAAACCCACCTCAACAAATGTACTTGCTAATTCATAATTGCCATTATACTGACACACATCTATATTTGCAAATCCCATTTGTTAGGGTACAATTTCACATTTTTATCCTTGCAAATAGCTAACTGAGGACACTTTAAGAATAATGCTCAGTATCTTTTGCCTTATTAATTTATTGAGAAGATTTTCTACCAAATGTTTGTATTAGACTTAAAACATATATGAAGGACAAGTAGTATTCTTTAATATATTTAACATAATGATACCAGTTTTAAAGGAAAATGTAGCATTCTTTCTTGAGGAACCTTTAGAATTTTTTTAAGAAGCATTCTTAATAGCAGTATTAATGATAAATCCTCAGTGGTTTAAACTGGAGATATAACTTCCATTCTATATGCCCTGATCTTGTAGATGAATGTTCAAGACTTATCCCAGAAATGTATTCCCACTATTAAAGTTTCATGATGATATGTGGTATTGGGTAGAGACCATGATCGCAGAGGGTACTCCTAATTAATAGCTTTGCTTGAGACAGTACCCAGGCGATGTTTCAGTAAAGCCTGCCAGCTGGATCAATTAGTCATTCAGGATTGCAAGAGTTATTATCCAAAACACAAATGGGCTGATTTGCAAGGAGTTCTTATGGGAAATAAATGGCAGGTATCGTTTTCCAAGAGCGCTCAAGCAACTAGCATTTACACATGGAGCATTTCCACCGGGGAAAATGTTTACAAACGAAAACGTAATATACCGTTTTTGTTTTTACTTAAGTCTTGATTACACCTGTGGGTGTTCCCTCCATGTTTTCACCCTGGAAACATATTTTTCACCTGCTCTTGACAGAAGTACGCCTGTGTGTGTTTTGAAGGTTGAAGAACATCTGCAAGTGGTATGTCATGCACCACATAACTAGAGTGTGTGGGTGTTCACATACCTTTGTAGGTCCAACCTCTTAAAAGCAGCCACAGTGCTGCAACTGACCCTAAATTTGCAAATAGAAACATTTCACCACACAAGTACAAAGATTTTGGGCCTAGAGCTTACTGTGCCACCAAACTGAAGCTGCACCTTCCTGATGAGGCCAAGCAAGGTCAAATACCAAAATAAGCCTAAGGTGCACATCTTCTCATTCAGAAGAGATCAGGCCTATCTGGACTATTCCTCTTGTGATGGTACCATTGCTAATGAAGATATTGCAGATGATTTTTGTAGAAGCAGTGTGAGCAAAAATACAAAGAACTGCAATGTGGTATATGGTAGTGAACAGTGGCTGCATTTATTCCAACCATCACTTTATGCTATAACATATGACTCTTGCTGTATCTCACTGATTAAACCCAAGTACTCTGGGGTTACTTGAATAAATGTTCAGAAGGGAAAAGCCTAACAGTTGGGACAGGACCAATTCTGATTTGCATACGATTTTTGCAGAACATGATGGTTTGGAATGTGGCCCAGAGTAACTATTGCATTAGTTGAGGTTAATTCAAATATTCCACAAATCAGTTTGTTTTTCTCAGTACAATACTAAACTTGTCTCATTTTCCGACTGCTGTAACATTGTATTTGGATAAGCAGAGAGGTCAAAGCCATGCTGATCTAAAAGGGGCAGTACATTATAAATGAGGGTCGAGAGGCATGTGTTACCTGAAATTGGGACTCATTTTCCAAATTGTCATTCTCTATTGTATAAACATGTATAAACATGAGTTATTCTGCTGCAGTTCAGCAAACTTTGCAGTTTTCTGGCAATAAACCTCAAATGAAAATTCAGACCAAAATCGCACTCAAAGTCACATCAGCTACAACAATGTATTATGCCACCAAAACAAGAATCTCAGAATGGACTGTAAAGAAGCTATGGTTGTATGTGATTCTAGTTTGAAAGATACTTAAACTTTATCCAAAAAGTTGTTTTGCAAGAATGTAAATCAATCCTGGTGAATGCTATTTATGTGAACAAATTGTGTAATGCTATTTTTTGCCAGAATCACATGATTTACTTGTTTCTTTTTTTTGCCCTTCACCCTGATTCCATTTCCCTACTGAATTTCTCTTAATTATTTTCTTCCGCCATGTTCCCTCACTAAGCCGGTTCCTCATTCTTCTCCCTAAACTATATTTCTTCTGTATTCCTTTACTAAACTTCTGCCTAATCCTTAGTATCTGGTTGTCTATACACACTAGTACCTCTACATCTACCAATTCCCTAATATGTTTTTTTAAAATTCCTGTCAAAATCCTTGCACCTCTACCTCGACATATGTACTAGTACATCAACTGTTACCAATACTCTATTAAATCTACTATTGCTAAATATTAGTACCTTTACCATGCCCTATACCATAGCACCCCTTACTCTACATACCATTATAACTTTTTCCGATTCCACCCACCTAAATCTACCTCTACGTATATGCTAAGATTTTGAACTTTACCTCTTCCATAGAATGTATAACCCATTGCTACTCTACTACCTCCATTACACCGATACCCTAATGTGTCTACACTTGTCCAAACCCTATTGTCACATTACCTTGCCTTCTTTCTTATTCCTGCCCATTTTATTGGAATGTACATTCTTCTGTCTTTTTCTTGCCGCCCTCATATGTCACAATTTCTTGAAGCTTTATCTGCCTTTGGTAGTCAGGCTGGTCTTATACATTTTCCCCCTTCTTATTAGAGAGAGCCAAGCCTAAAAAGCTTTGGAAAATAGAAGTCTATCCTTCAAACTGAAAGCTGCCCAGGAATAAAGCCATGGATTATCTTGGAGAGGAGAAAACACATACTTGCTTCATTCTAATTAGGCATAATTCCATACCGAATTCACCATGTTTTCTAGTGAAACTCGCTGGAGAATGTGCTTGTGCTCGGCACTGTACCTAACGTTTTCATATTCTTCAAGTTTCAGACTTGTAAATAACTACATTTATCTTTAATTGTTAGGCCTATTCTGGCTCCCCCAGTATGTTCATTCATAGACTAATACTCTAGGGGATACCATATCACCTTCAGCCTACAACCCATTACCTGCATGACTCCAGAGACAAAGCACTATGCTGCAGAGAATCTCATCAACCAGTGCATTATGCATGGGGCAGAGCAGCACTATGATGCTGCTAGGAAGCCCAGGCCCAGAAGATAACTCTGAAACAGCAAACAAACGTGTTTAAGAAGACAGGAAATGGGGATTCTGGGAGTTGCCTATATTTTTATAGGGATAATTAGGGAAAGGGGTGGGCTGTCCTTTCAATAGAAGTTCCAATCTTAGATTTAGAATTCATATATTTGTTTAAGAACTGGACCAAGAAAAGAGACTAGAAGATAAAGCTCAGTATTGCACTTCAATAACCTCATGATATAAGCTGAAGCATTGCTAAAATGTATGTCTTAATTGCTCTGCGTACCGGCATTCTCAATGCAGACCGTTCCAACGAGCCTGCAGAGACGTATCTGTCATCCTTAAGAGCAATTAGAAATGCATTATGAAGGAAGACAAAAACCACTAATCTCTTGGATGTTTATAAATTGCCTTATCATTAAATAACTGATAAACATTTCATTTTGATTCCTTCTAACAGCACGACCTCAAATAGTTGAACACATTATTGCATGAATTGTCTTTGTTTTACAAGGAACAAAAGCATTGGAAGTGGCCCCTCACTAATGCACTGACATTTTGAGGAATGAAACGTAATTTTTACAGGCAGAAAGATGTTTTACACTTGATCAACCAACTCCGAAAAGCAGAAAAATAAACAGTACACTCTGGAACGTCCTATATTTTCAGTTCCGTTTTGCTATAGCCCATAAATATCCCACATTTTTCTTTTCTAAACTCTATTTTTCTAGTTTACATAGATGTTCTTGTCATTGAAAGCTACTTATCACATTACTTACCATTCCCACAAACACTTTCTACATCTCTCTGCAATATTGTAATATTGTACATTAAATCTTTTAATTCTCCAAGGCATCTTATCTTCTGGCATAAAAATACTTTTACTTCTATTGAAAACCATCTTCACTTCTGTTTCAGCAATTAACATCCTTGAACCAGCTTTATGATATTCCATCACTTAATGGAAAAATAACTGTCTATTTAACTACATGATTCGTAACGCCTCTCACAATCTTCACCATCACTATGGATGAATCAGGTAGCTGGCCCTGGTGCAGCACTATAATGTCCAACATTGGTGGTTTGGAAAATACCTTCTGCCCTTCAGAGATGTCTGCTTCTATAGATTTAGAAATCTACCACCTCCATTTGATACAACTGTCAATGTGACATTCTATTCCATTGTTTTAGTATACTTGAGCTAATTCCAGAAGCGATTTAATTCAAGCAGATCTAATCTCCAGATTCAACCAACTCATGATTGGTGAGTTAAGGGGTGTGCTAAGGATGGGTCTTCTTTAGACTAAGCATGGGACTGCTCAGAGGGCTGATGGAGGACACAGGTATGTCCACTGAACAGCTCGTAGTGGGCACCCAATTATGACAATATCTTGTCAACAGGTGACGCATTTCATCTGAGAAGCTCTCTGTGTATGTCATTCATTGTTTCTAAAACTAACCCTACCAAAAAATAATTATTTTTATTTCCGCTGCTTCCTCTCATTTCTCTGTCACTTCTCTTTTGTCTTCTTGTGGCAGGCCATATTCTTACCACCAAAGGGATCATTTTACTGCATTTGTGCATAGCTCTGCTTTCTATTTAACCGATTTAATGTAAAATATTTGTGGGCTATTTATCCCTACCCTAATCTATTTTTTCCCATTAGGATTTACTTTTCTAATCATATTATAATTATTAGTTAAGCTTGGTGTACATATTGAAGGTAGATATTGAATTCTCTAGTTCAATTTGTATTGTTGAAGCTGCGTGATTGTTGTACACATTACCTGCATATACATTCTCTCAAGTTTGCCTTATCAATCAGGCCAAGCTACTAAGTGTGAGCATTAATTACCTTTGTTAAAACCTATCTGTTTATCTTTGTGGGACAGATTTTGGCTCAATGCCCAGCATGCTGCTTTCTTACAGGTGGATTCAACAATTTCTTGAGATGGCAAGGAGCAACCAAAATTATTTTAGTGCAAAACCCAAAAATAAATGAATGATTCTGTGCAAGAAGCCCATGTTATGCATAGATGCTACTGACTGGGACATCTGGGTAAGAGCACTGTCCTGAATGAATCTTAGGCGTTTTAAGGTTTTGTGCCATAAATGCCCACGCTGATACTTATTCAAACATAACTTGTAATATGTTAGGTTGCAGCAAAATTACACAAAATAGTGTAATTATTTGTACATAAAGGCGGGATACGTATGTGCATGCAGAAATGTTGAAATATTTATATTTTGAGGGTCATGTGTTTAAAATACAACATATAGCTAGATAATCAGTAATTCACAAACAATTATACTGTAGGCAAAGCGTACAATATGCTGCAGAGTATTACGTCACATATTTGCAATACCTGTAATAAGTATTTTCTTAAAGCTGTGATCTTTAAGTAGTTGGTGTTACACCACCTGGCATTTGAGTAGTGGCATTGGGTATCTGTTGTTTCCTTTTCACGGAGTGCATTAAAGTGCTTTCATATATACGATTAAACCTTCTTTATATATGTAAAAAATAGGTTTTTACAAAGTTGCATTTGTCAATGCAAAATAACATCTATCCCTTTGATTTGCCAAAGAAATTAGCATTTGCAGCATCAAAACTTTTCGTTTGGAAGCAAATCTTTGAATTTTTCCCTGATGGTAAGCATCTAGAAAGTAACAGATCCCAGGAATGTCACTGGGGAAGTCTGGTGGCAAATCCTCTCTGGAGCGAGGTGTAAACTGGAATCCTTGGAAGTCTTTGAGTAGTCTGCAAAGAAATGAAAAAGAGCTATCAGAACAGGATTTAGTCTTAAACTACTAATCTATACTTTAACACTTCATTTGTTAACATGCAGGATGGTGAAAAAAACAAATCCTTGCCTGCACAATATATTTGGTTAAAGTGTGAATCTTTTGAACACGAATTGGCCGGCAGAGAATTGCTTTTCACACACATTAATCTTTTTCACCAAAAAACGGCTGAAATGAATGGCTATCAGTGTACATCCCGATGTATCCATATTCCACAGAGAAGGAAGAAGATCACTATAATATACAAGCCAATGTACAAGTCAGGCAACTGTGATTCTTTACTTGTTAACGAAATCCAAATGGAAAACGTTTTATCTGGTAAATCAGAATTTGTTTTTGTGAGTTCAAAAGAAATGTAATAACACCTAAATCTTCTGTAAATCTATTCAAATCAAGATAAATGTTTTTTAAACTGAAATGCCCAAAGAGAATTGACTACTTCATCTGCACTGTTTAGGTTTTGATCGTGGCAAAGGTTTTGGTAAAGAAAAACAGAGCTACATTATGGGCATCTGGGAAAGCAGGCCATATTGCATGTAAATTCTACGCCATAAAAAATGTGGCATAATAATGGGTTCACGTTTTGGTAAAAACACAGTGGCCCATATTTTCCAAACTACTTTCGGTTCACGCAACCAGCACAACTGACTTTGCCTCATTATAAAGTGCTTCATCACCTTATCATGGGTAGTAAGTGCTAAAAAAATGAAATAAAAATATTATACAATCGAACAGCATACCAGATATAGCTATATGCTTTCTACAGAGCACTGACAATGTTAAGCTCTAAAAGAAATGGTTCAGATCTATATGGAAAAAAATATATGGCATAATAATTGATTCGGTTTATATATAAGCCGGCTGGGTAACTGAAAGAACACAAGATAATACCACGTCAGCTTTAAATCATCTCGGGTTAGATAAATGGTGTCCCATTAAATTGCGCTGAGGGACGACAGACGTATGGTGTGGAGAGTTACATAGAAACAAGTGATCATTACTATAAGAAGAATTAAGGCAGCATTATTACATTTAAGTGCCATTATGAGCAGAATTATAATTACTGTTTTAAAATTAAGAGACTACATGTGGACTAGGAAATACGTTGCTCATTGCAGTTCCAGGAGTCCTATAGCTCTATTCAAGAAAAAAAAAAGTAAGAATATTTGTGCAGCTTTACATTTCCACCTGAGCAGTATTTTTAGTTCTTTTTTTCATTTACAAGCAGTCGCGGCCGGCAAGACTCGCGGGTGGGGGTCACGCGGGGAGGAAAGTGTTAATTTTAAATTTAAAAAAAAACTTACCTTCGGTGGTCCGGTCCCGCGTCACGTCATCCTCGCAGGAAGCAGCCGCAGGCAGCCTACCTCCCCTCCCCTAAGCCAATCACAAAGCTGCAATGGCAGCGTTGTGATTGGCTGGGACGCTGACCACACAGGCGTCTATGGGGAGGCCGTTTTCTCCATCTAGGCTGCATGCAGCCTACATGGAGAAAAGGGAGAGTGTGCATGACTGGTTTGGTCGGCCCTGGGGCCGACCAAACAGTCAGCACCCACAACATTGGGCTAGCCACTCCTCCCCGGGACTCCAGCAGACCCTAGCCAACCAAACCCTTCTTCTGCTTTCTCGCAGTGCGAGAAGCAGAAACATAAAATGTCTATCTATCAGGCAGGCAGTCAGGTACTGAGGCTGCCGAAGTACTTTTAAAACGGCTTTTACTTTCAGAATTTTTAAAACTTGATGATGGTGTAATTTGAATGTGCTTTTAAAACGTGTATTATTGAATTTGACATTGTGTGCAAACTAAGAGCATTCTGCTTACCGGGAGGCTGCGGGAGGTGGGTCTCGCCCGTGATTGAGACTGGTGGCTCTCTTTCCGGACTCACGCTATCAGTTTCGGTCCTCTGGGCTCCCATAGGGTGGAGCAGGATGAGTCTTGGCCTGCAGCACTCTAGTCACGCAGGCTATAAAAAGAGAAGCCTGGTGCGACCGCGCATTATCTACCAGGCAGGCAGTCAGGTACTGAGTCTGCCAAAGTACTTTTAAACGGCTTTTACTTTCTGAATTTTTTAAAACTTGATGATGGTGTAATTTGAATGTGCTTTTAAAACGTGTATTATTGAATTTGACATTGTGTGCAAACTAAGAGCATTCAGCTTACCGGGAGGCTGCGGGGGGTGGGTCTCCCCCGTGATTGAGAATGGTGGCTCTCTTTCCGGACTCACGCTATCCTTTTCGGTCCTCTGGGCTCCCTTAGGGTGGAGCGGGGACGCCGTCTTAGCCTGCAGCGCTCTAGTCACGCAGGCTACAAAAAGAGAAGCCTGGCGCGACCGCGCAGTATCTATCAGGCAGGCAGTCAGGTACTGAGGCTGCCGAAGTACTTTTAAACGGCTTTTACTTTCTGAATTTTTAAAAACTTGATGATGGTGTAATTTGAATGTGCTTATAAAATGTGTATTATTGAATTTGACATTGTGTGCAAACTAAGAGCATTCTGCTTACCGGGAGGCTGCGGGGGGGGGGGGTCTCGCCCATGTATTAGACTGGTGGCTCTCTTTCCGGACTCACGCTATCATTTTCCGTCCTGTGGGCTCCTGTAGGGTGGAGCGGGGTCGCCATCTTGGCCTGCAGCGCTCTAGTCATGCGGGCTATAAAAAGAGAAGCCTGACGCAACCACGCAGCGAGCGCGCGCAGTGGATGCGCCAACGGCGCACCGAAGGGGTGCCAAAGGCAAGCCCATCTGGGCCCGTCCGTGCCGGGACGGCGCCAGGGGCCAGAAACCCTGCCAATTGCAGGACAGGTCTGGTGCATTATTCCGCAAACGAGCTACACACTCTAAACCATGAGCGCAACACCATCTGTCGGCATTCGGTTCAGGTGGAGTTGGGATAAAATCCCTGCGAGAGATGCTCCTTTATGCTACGGCCGATAATGGTAAACTCCCCTGACAACCCTAAGAAAGGCCAATTTTTCCTATTAAATTGTCGCTCCCTCCCAAAGCACAGATTTGAAATTGCAGACCTGATTGGGGAGAGACAGATGACTGCCCTGTTCCTAGTGGAAACATGGCTTCATGCGCAGTCCGCCCTAGACATTGTAGACACCGTTCCTAGGGCCTATGTAATAACCAGACTGGATAGACCTCTGGGGAGGGGGGGAGGGCTGGCGGTTATACACAGGGAAGAGCTACGCTGCAGCCTGTCTGAAGTCCATATCAGTGGGGCAGAAGCAGCCTCCTTCTCTCTAGCGATTTCAGGCCAGTGCTCTCTCAATGGCCTGTTGATTTACAGGCCGCCGGGAATAGCTGCCGCGTTTATCTCAGCACTTCTGGATCTGATTCTGTTGTTTGCCATTCAACATTCTAAATTCATAATTTTAGGGGATCTTAACCTACACTTTGATGATCCTACCTCACGCAATAGTGTAGATTTAATGGAGGACCTAAAGTCATTTCAGCTCCCGCAGTTGGTACAGGCACGCACCCACATCCGGGGGCACACTCTTGACCCCATTTTTGCAAACCTGGAGCTGGTGAAAGTCGACACCCCGATTCCTATCGCCTGGTCCGATCACTATGCTATCCCCTTCCAGATTCTGGATACCCACTACCCACTTAAACCCACCCGGGCTCCCCACCTCAAAACTTGAAACTGGACGAGGATCAGTCAGGAGGCGCTTACCTCTGCCCTGAATCATAGTCCTCCCTGCCTAAAAAACTGTCCACAGGCCGCCAACCTGCAAGTTACAAAATGGTTAGAGGTAGCACTAGACAGGATAGCACCGTGCAGAACATTTAATTCTCCACGGTCCAGACCCTCAGCAGGCTGGTTCACAGAGGACCTCGCCCAAACTAAAACATCTTGCAAACGTTTAGAACGTAAATGGCGGAAGTTTTACTGTCTGCAATACAAAGAGTCTTACCTACGTTTGCTAAAAGAATACCATAAAAAAATCAGGGTGGCGCGAGCGGTTTTCTACTCACAGAAGATTAATGCAGCCAAAAACGCCCCACGGGAGATCTTTAGAATTGTGAAATCCCTCACCTCCCTGGATACGGTATCCGCGGGCATGGACCCAGGCAGGAGCAGCTGCAATAAGATTGCCCATTTTTTTCGGATAAAATCTAGGCAATATACGCCTCCTTTCCGGTTGCTGTTAACAACTCTGACCGTCCCTCCATGAGGAACTCTGAACCTCTCCTCGATGGCGCTTTCAAGATTGAGAGCATCTCAGTGGAAAAACTAGATTCTCTAGTGACAAAATCAAATCTGGCTCTCCACTGGACACAGCGCCTCCAGCTATCTGGAAACTGGGGATGCCCGCATTGTCACCCAGACTTTGTGCGGTGCTCAACATGTCGTTCGAGGCCGGCAGACTCCCGGTTGAGTGGAAACAGGCCATGGTGATCCCACTCCTATAAAAACCTTCTCTGGATCCCTCTAAACCAGAGAACTGTCGCCCCATTTCTCTCCTACCTTTTGCGGCTAAACTGGCGGAAAGGCACATCAAATCACAATTGACAGAGTTCATCACTGAGAAGAACATCCTACACGAGACCCAATCAGGCTTCAGGCCTCAGTATAGTACAGAATCGGCCCTGTTCTGGCCACAGAGTCACTACGCAAGGTGGCAGACGAAGGGAAATCGGGGGCTCTCATTATGCTAGATCTCAGCGCAGCCTTCGATACAGTCTTGCATACTGTGTTACTGGATCGATTGAGGACACAGGGTATTAGGGTCGAGCCTTTGATTGGATTGCAGACTTCCTTCATAAACGCTCGTTTCAGGTCAGCCAGAAGCCATACACCTCAGACGTTATCCTGTTGCAGAGGGGAGTGCCTCAGGGGGCGGCACTGAGGTCCACTCTTTTCAATCTTTACCTGCGCCCATTGGCCTATGTCATCCAGAGCCATGGGGTGAAGCTGGTGTCTTATGCTAATGATACTCAGCTTATGAGTACATTAGCTAATGATGATGAGAGGGCCGCTACCAACTTTAAAATATGCCTCGCTGACCTAGCAACTTGGATGCAGGCCAGCTGCCTGAAGTTGAATACAGAGAAAACAGGGGAAACAGCCCTCCATCTGGTCCTCGGCATGGTGGCAGGCTGATATGGGCCCCACCCAAGCCCGAAACCCAAAGTGAAAAATCTAGGCAACCTTTTTGATTCCCAGCTGTCGTTTGACAGTCAGATCAGGACCACAGTGGGCATATGCTTCGGGGTGCTGAGACTAATAAAGAAGCTCCTGAGGCTAATTCCGGCGGAAGCTCAAAAAATAGTAGTGTAGGCCATGCTAATGTCTCGACTGGACTACTGCATTGTGCTCTATCTGGGTACTTCTATAGGCAGGCTAGCGATGCTGCAAAGAGTACAAAACGCTGCAGCACGGATGCTTCTGAGACTACCGAAATGGTCCCCTATTAGACACGGTCTGGCCGAACTTCACTGGCTCCCAGTTAAACACAGAATCGCGTATAAAGCCCTGTGCTTCACGCATAGGATAATGTATCGGAGGGGTCCCAGCTATCTCTTTCCCCTGATCAAGGCGTATACACCCTCCAGAACGCTTAGATCTGGAGAAGCGGCGCTGGCAGTGATCCCCAGAGTACGCCGTGCAAGACTGGGGGGCTGCTCATTTGGGCTGCGTGCAGCCAAGCTATGGAATTCAATGCCGATCAACCTAAGACTTGAACAGTCTGAGGCAAGTTTCCGGAAGAACCTGAAGACTTGGCTCTTTAGACAGAGTTAGAAGTCCATTTGCACCGGACTCGCCAGGGCCTGATTTTTGCTCAGCGCGGGTACACTCCCTTGGAGTAACCAGGCGCTTTATAAATCGAAATACAATCAAATTCATTCATTATTTGTACCATTTTATGTTTCTGCTTCTCGCACTGTGAGAAAGCAGTGGGGTGACGCTCCTCCACCCACATGGAGGAGCCGCCCCTGTTTACAAGATTTCCCAGAAGTACGCCAGGATTGTTGTGCCTGGCAGAGGTTTTCCAAGTTTACATCTGGAAATGTTCAGTGACATTCTGTGAGGTTGTATTTCCCCTGTGGTGAACTCCACATAGCATACAATTCTGCATGGGGGGGGATGGGACTTCAGGCACACTTTGTTCTTCTTTTTCTCTGAAAATGTTTTGACCTATGAAGAAAGCCCTTCCAGAGTTGGAATGGTGTAAAATTCTTGGAAATTCATACATTGTATCTAGAAATTTGAGATTTAAAATGATACATTTTTTCTACTTGCATAGAGCGTATAAAACTCTGGGAAAAATAGCTTGAACTTATCAGACAACTGTGACCTGCCCGAGATGTGGTGAACAGGATGAAGAAATGTTGCACATGGTATGGTCATGCACATTATTAGTTAAATACTGAAGGGAAGTAATATTCTGTATAAATTAGGCAACAAAGAGATCAATTGAGAGTAAACCTATGGTCTGTCTGCTGGGGGATTTCCAAGACCTACAAAGTGTTAATATACTACAGGATTTATTGATTTAGCTTTGGTACCTGCAAGATGTGAAATAACTATGAACTGCAAGGCACCCAGGGCCCCTAGGATAGCAAAATGGAAAGTGGAGTTGGTTCGTTGGGCGGGTTATGAAAGCGCAGTATTGTATAGTGATGTGAGGAAAGGAAGAGGATCAATTGAAAATGTTTGTGCATGGGATCATTTATTAGATTCCCTTAAAGATTTAGAAAAGAGTGATGATTTTGGACAAGAAAATGGGTAAAAACGTAATTTACAAAATAAATATGTGTTGTATACATACTGTAATGGGGACTGGACTTAAGGGAGGGTGGGGGTAGTGGGGGTAAGTTGTTAAATATTGTTATGCAAGTCTTATTATAAATGCTAAGAAAAATTTGTTTACAAAAGAGGGAAGAAATGAGCAGAAAAGTAAAAACACAAGGCAGAAAAATGAGCAAGCAGAAAAGGCAAAATAGAGGGCAGAAAAAACGAGCAGAAAAGGCAAAAGAAAGCAGAAAAGGGCAAAACAGAGGGCAGAAAAATGAACAGAAAAGGCGAAAGGGCAGAAAAACTAACAGAAAAAGGAAAAACAGAGGGCAGAAAAACAAGCCAAAAAGGGAAAATAGAGCAGAAGAGAGCAAAACAGAGGGCAGAAAAACGAGCAGAAAAGGCAAAACGGAGGGCAGAAAAATGAGCAGAAAAGGAAAAACAGAGCAAGAAATGAGCAGAGGAGGCAAAACAGAGGGCAGCAGGTATACAGTCAGCAGAGCGTAGCAGACTGTGGGCAAGCTGGACAGGAGAACTGTTGCATGGGGAGCTGACTGAAGGACCTGCTCAATGGGGTTGCGCTGCAGCCTCCATTAAGTAGGTCATGGAGGGAGGTCGGGGCCCTGGGCGGTTGGTGGAGGAAAACAGCAGGAGGAGGGAAATGGCAGGCAGAGGTAAGAAACAAGCAAAACAGAGGGCAGAAAAACGAGCAGAAAGGCAAAACAGAGGGCAGAAAAACAAGCAGAAATGGCAAAAAAGAGTAGAAGAGGGCAAACCAGAGGGCAGAAAAACAAGCAGAAAAGTCAAAATAGAGGGCAGAAAAACAAGCAGAAGAGGTCAAACAAAGCAGAAAAGGGTAAAACAGAGGGCAGAAAGATGAGCAAAAATGGCAAAACGGAGGGCAGAAAAACGAGCAGAAAAGGCAAAACAGGACAGAAAAATAAGCAGGAAAGGCAAAACAGAGGGTAGAAAAGCAAGCAGCAAAGGCAAAGAAAAGCAAGAAACGAGCAGAGAAGGCACAGAGGGCAGCAAGTAGAGAGGCAGCAGAGGGTAGGGGAGTATGGGCAAGCTGGACAGGATAACTGTCACAGGGGGAGCTGGCATGAGGACAGAACGCATGCTTGGCTTCCTTGCTCCTAGATTCCACTGCTCATGTCCTTCAGCTTTGTGCATCGGGACCTGGGGACAGCTCGTAGCCTCTGACCATGGCCCGCATTAAGCCCCTATGCCTCCTGGAGCCAAAATTTGGTGATGTGCAGTAAGATTTAGGAGCAGGAAGAAGCCAGTAGTGGCATGCAGCACCTGGCCCACATGACAACTCGGTTTAACACCTGACTTCTGGCCATGCTTATCTGTCTTGACCTTAGGCCCAGCAATGTACAGCCTTCAACTGTTCTCAACAAGATCTGGGCACAACCCGTGGCATCTTACCACACCCTGTGCCTTGTCTCTGTGACTATAACCCACTGCATGTAGCATTCCTAGGACCATTATGGACTTTAATAACACACTCCATCCTTGCCAAAGAGCTTTGGTGTACCATCACAAATTCCTCTCAACCTTGCCTAAAGGAGAGGGATGAACATGTTACCCCATTCCAAATCTCCCCATGGTTCCATGGAGGGTTATGACTGAACTCTTTAAATTCCCTCAAACCTTGCCCAAGTGTCTGGAAGAGTTGAGTCAGCTATCCCCATAAAATTTCCAAATCCCACTGTCTTACACATGGGGTGGGTAGAGCTTAGCCAGCTTCATCAGCTCCCAAAGGACCAGGAAATGGTTTCTGGATACCTCTACCAATTTTTTAAATCACATCTCAGGCCTAACTTCCACAGCCTGGTCAATAGCTTACAAGGAAAAGCATTTCTTCCACTTATATGGAAATGACCGGAGCATGATATCTCCTGATATGGGACACTGGCACAGCTGACAGGCATCTCGTCTCTGGAGAAAAGTGACATAAGGCTGTTGTCTGTTAATTCTGCTGTGTAATTCTGCAAACAAATGGCAGGAGAAGGACAGCCCACATAGTTGTTATCTGCTCCAGTGCCCCTTTCATAATAGACAGTGCAGAACCACTAGCACATCTACTGCCATACAACTGTTGTGAACAGCAATGTGCCAAGTAATCTTTCTGCTATTGCTATTGAGAATATGATGTCCTAATGATGTTAACTGTGGTAGAACAAAAGCCAGTGAAGCTGACTGTCTCCTTGAGAGAAGCAATATACTGCTGTAAATTGTCAAAACCTGATTGCACTATAAGCAAACTGTTGATACAATGGCAAGAATGATCTGGAGTGGCATGCCAGAACATTTAAAAACAGCACCCATAAAAAAAGCTAAAATGCTTTGTGGACCTTGATCATCACTTTAGTGCATTGCAGCCACAACTGTCTTCATAGGTTAACCACTGAGCTACTTACCAGGGTAGAGCGTGATGGTTTTTAGTACTATCTGCATTTAAGAGCGGGACCTGTGCTCCAGCCTCTAAGTGAAGGAAATGCACGCACACTTAGTATTGATGTGAATGTGGGTCCTCCTGCAGGGAAGAAGGAATTTCAGCTTTATGCTGCTAACTGCCTGAAATCATTAATATGCTAGAATTAATTACTATTCTGCAGAGTCTGTAAGATCTTTCCAACCTGAAAGATGTTACTGCTGTCTGTGACCTGAGATGATCAAATTGTGTAACTTATCATTTTCTCAACCTACGCCTTTAAAATAGATTCTAGGGCTAAATCAGAGCTAGGAACAAATCTTCATTCAGTTGGTACTGGCCAACTCAAAGTTATGAGTGACGGTAAGACCAAACTCCTAATATTTCCTCCTCTCCTCCTGGACATTTTACCAAACATACGGACAATTAGTAATTACTATGGGATTTATGCACAAAAAATCTAATTCCCAATGTAATTGTACATTTCTCAGGGTGCATCGTGGACTACCACAATATTTCATCACTTTGGATTTACTAATCCCTGTAGTATTGCTCACTAAAGGTGCGGGAATGTTGCAATGCTATTCTCAGGCCACTCAAAGGGTCTGAGTCAATAAATTATGTACAATGTGCTGGTAAAGGGCAAAGTAAAAAATGAATAACAGGAAAGAGAAATGAAGAAATGTGTTTTTTTTTTTTTTAGAATCTTAGCGAAATTGTGATGTAAAATATTTCCTTTGTTTAAAAAATTGGGTTACTGGTTGGGAGGGTGGAAGACTTACTCAGGCAACAACCACAATCCTTGTTCGGGAGAACCACTGAAAGTCACTTAATTGACCTATGCTTAACCTCTGGTAGCTTGGAGCAAAGCAATTAGGCTTAACTTAGAGGTAATGTGTAAAGCATTTATGCAGCACACAAACAGTATTAAAGTGAAAACACAACACAATAACAATCCCCAAAAATTTAGAAGAATAGAGTTAATTATAATAAATAAAATGATAACAGAACACAAAATTCCGATCAGTAGAACCGGAGATATTGGATTTTAAGGATTTTTGTAAAAATAGCCCTAGACGGTGCAAATCGCCAACTGTGGTTATCTGGTCTCACCGGACTGAGGCAAAGTCTCAAATTCAGGTAAAGGAGCACAGACTGACTTCAGCCAGCTGAGAGTTGGACCTTATGTCCTTGGTGCGAGGTCTGCGCTGTGATGCTTTGCGAGGCTTTGTGTTGCACTGCGTTGGTTCCGATGAAGCTCTCTACTGTGTGCCAAGTCTTTGCGAGGTTTCACATCACTCTGAGTCAGTTCCGATGAAGCTCATTGCGGGCCTTTGCATTGTGCTGCATTGGTTCCAGTGAAAATTTCAGCTTTGCCTTGAGTTCTGAATCCTATGATTAGGACAGACTCATCCAATTGAAGATGCGTAATTATTCACTGACAATCAGGATACTTTTGAATGTTTAACTTATGTTGTCTGTTGTCATTGTATGTTCCATTTGCACTGTTTTTTTCTGTACCCCTACTTTTATGTCCTTTTGAAGTATAAACTTTATTATTCTCTTTGATACACCCTGTTGTAATTAGTTTATTGTTTAAGCTTGCTGGAGTTGTTTTGAGTTATTTTCATGAGTGTCATTAGTTGTCACTATTTATGCAAGATAAAATTATTCAAAAGTATTTTTTTAAACGAATTCCTTGTAGGCATCTTTACCTCTCTTACTTTATTACCCATGCCCACAAGGGTCTTTTTGGGTTGCCCATTTTTTGTTACACTTTCTAAAAGTGCAAAAGAAACAATTGATGGACGGAATGCTAGACAATGCAAACATTCACCCCCAGTCACAAGGATCTAGGTTAAATCCATCATTCTTTTGCTCACCACACCACCCCAGTTTGGTGTGTGTGCCCAGACATGGGTCCCGTGCTCACTACACCCCTGTATTCAAGCTAGCCTGGCTGATGAAGGGTGATGCCCTGAAACCGGTCCCAGGATGCTTGTTTCCGGTCCAGGGAGGACCTGGCTTGGCAGTTCGGGCTGGACTGTTCCCACAAGGAACAGGGTCAAGACTGATTTGCATATGGCTGGGTCCAAACTGGGGTGGTGTGGTGAGCAAAAGAATGATGGATTAAACCCAGATCCTTGTGACTGGAAGTGAATGTTTGCATTGTCCAGCATTCCGTCCATCAATTGTTTCTTTTGCATATGTCGCCCTAAGTGGGAAGGGTATGCCCAGACGTGGGTCCCGTGCTCACTACACCCCTGGATTCAAGCTAGCCTGGCTGATGAAGGGTGAGGCCCTGAAACCGGTCCCAGGATGCTTGTTTCTGGTCCAGGGAGGACCTGGCTTGGCAGTTCGGCTGGACTTTACCCACAAGGAACAGGGTCAAGACTGATTTGCATATGGCTGGGTCCAAACTGGGATGGTGTGGTGAGCAAAAGAATGATGGATTAAACCCAGATTCTTGTGCCTGGGGGTGAATGTTTGCATTGTCCAGCATTCTGTCCATCAATTGTTTCTTTTGCATATGTCGCCCTAAGTGGGAAGGGTATGCCCAGACGTGGGTCCCGTGCTCACTACACCCCTGGATTCAAGCTAGCCTGGCTGATGAAGGGTGATGCCCTGAAACCGGTCCCAGGATGCTTGTTTCCGGTCCAGGGAGGACCTGGCTTGGCAGTTCGGGCTGGACTGTTCCCACAAGGAACAGGGTCAAGACTGATTTGCATATGGCTGGGTCCAAACTGGGGTGGTGTGGTGAGAAAAAGAATGATGGATTAAACCCAGATCCTTGTGACTGGGGGTGAATGTTTGCATTGTCCAGCATTCCGTCCATCAATTGCTTCTTTTGCATATGTCGCCGTAAGTGGGAAGGGTATGCCCAGACGTGGGTCCCGTGCTCACTACACCCCTGGATTCAAGCTAGCCTGGCTGATGAAGGGTGATGCCCTGAATCGGTCCCAGGATGCTTGTTTCTGGTCCAGGGAGGACCTGGCTTGGCAGTTCGGGCTGGACTGTTCCCACAAGGAACAGGGTCAAGACTGATTTGCATATGGCTGAGTCCAAAGTGGGGTGGTGTGGTGAGCAAAAGAATGATGGATTAAACCCAGATCCTTGTGACTGGGGGTGAATGTTTGCATTGTCCAGCATTCCGTCCATCAATTGTTTCTTTTACGCTTTGTAAAAGTGGCATTTTCAAAAACACAATTTAAAAACCACCTCCACTAAAAGGTGTGTTATTAAATTTTGAGTTCAGAGAGCCTAAACTCCATTTCTCTATCTTGTCCCAATGGAAAGTTACACTTATAAGATGTTACGAGGCAGCTCCCATGTTAACCTATGGGACAGGCAGCATTTTAATAGTGAAAACGAAATGCACAGTATATCACTATCAGGACATGTAACGCACACCAGTACATGTCCTACCTTTAACATACATTGCACCCTGCCCATTGGGGTACCTTGGGCCTACCTTAGTGGTGCCTTACATGTAAGAAAGGGGAAGGTTAAGGCCTGGCAAGTGAGTCCAGTGGCAGATCTGAGACACATTTACAGGATCTCACAACCAGTGCTGCAAGCCCACTAGAAATCAAAAAAGGGAGGTACCCTTCAATTTAAATAAGGGACAGGGTAATTACAGTCAAGAGAACAGAAAAGTCCCTATACATATGATTATAAACACTGAAAATTCAACACAGTACTGGAAGTCAGAATATCAATTAAAATTCATACACTTTAATATGCTAAAAGTATGCTAAAAAAATATACTAAAGTAACAGTGGGTCAAAGCAACAAAAAACAAAAAAGATTTAAAAATATTAATATTTATTTGCAAATATATACACAGTCAATATTAAAAACATTACATCATTAGAATTTAAAATTTATGCCAGTCATGATTATATTCACAAATATAAGAAAACAAAGTTGTCGACGCTGCGTTTCGGTGACTAGACAAATGTACACCTTTTTCAGGACAGTTTTCTAAACAAAAAAACATTATAAAAAACAATATATTATTATCAAAACATTTATGTTGCTGACCTATTATACACTGCTAACTAAGTACCAACAGGAAATTTATTATGTTCTGACAGTTTTAACAGTTGCTAAAAATTACAACCAGTCATTCAAATTATTACCCTCCACCATTCATAGAAGAAGAGTATTATTTAACCTTATTGTTGCTTAATATACTAGGAATTCATCCATCATCTTTCTTAATCCTAAAAATAGTGATATTAAAAAAGTACCACGTACCTAAAAACACTGTAGACCAATTCTAAAGTTCAGTACTACAAAACGTTTCAATGAATCAGATTTGTAAGGGTGAGGAATTTGAAATGTTCACCTCATCGAAAACCTTGGGGTTGTAAAGGAAAAACACAAAAGAAAGATATATATATTGTATGAGTGTTACCTCTACAACGGTATCTCCAAGTTATATCTATTTTAATGGAATATACTGAAGATCACCAAAAGTCTACACGTACCTTGTTATTGGTAGACTTATACGTATAGGGGGTTCGTTGATGCCACCGTTCTATTCTAATGCACCAAATGTGCCAGAATCCTGTGAGGAAAGTTTATACAAAGGGCATTACACCAAAGGCACCCAATTTCAATTGAAAAACTGCCCGGATACAGTAGACAAGCTTACCAGTAAAACAGATAAAACAAAGAGAACTATTTGTTGAAATTTCTCTTAACCATTAGGCACGTTTAGATTTTTAAACGAATATACCCCATGACTATATCCGCATACATGGTTCACTCGGTTAAGGTTAACCTGGTGATGTAAAGTCCTGTTCTGTTCGAGTGGCGTGATTGGTGGGATATTATTGAGACCTTCAGGGCATTGTTGCCAAAAACATGATAAAAGCCAAAATTATAAACAAGCGGTTCTAAGTTATGATAGAGATTCGTGATTGGGTAACTGCATCAAAATAATATAACAGAATGTCTCCTTGTAGATTTTAAACTATCGGCTTTCTAAACGCCAGAGGGACTAATCTATATTATTCACCATAGATATTGTGCACAATACCGGCGAAGAACCTGGTTTGTGGAATTGATACCTCTGATCACGGCGTATCCCTTCCTATTGATATTCCAGTTTTTATCTGTTTTACTGGTAAGCTTGTCTACTGTATCCGGGCAGTTTTTCAATTGAAATTGGGTGCCTTTGGTGTAATGCCCTTTGTATAAACTTTCCTCACAGGATTCTGGCACATTTGGTGCATTAGAATAGAACGGTGGCATCAACGAACCCCCTATACGTAGAAGTCTACCAATAGCAAGGTACGTGTAGACTTTTGGTGATCTTCAGTATATTCCATTAAAATAGATATAACTTGGAGATACCGTTGTAGAGGTAACACTCATACAATATATATATATCTTTCTTTTGTGTTTTTCCTTTACAACCCCAAGGTTTTCGATGAGGTGAACATTTCAAATTCCTCACCCTTACAAATCTGATTCATTGAAACGTTTTGTAGTACTGAACTTTAGAATTGGTCTACAGTGTTTTTAGGTACTTGGTACTTTTTAATATCACTATTTTTAGGATTAAGAAAGATGATGGATGAATTCCTAGTATATTAAGCAACAATAAGGTTAAATAATACTCTTCTTCTATGAATGGTGGAGGGTAATAATTTTAATGACTGGTTGTAATTTTTAGCAACTGTTAAAACTGTCAGAACTGTTGGTACTTAGTTAGCAGTGTATAATAGGTCAGCAACATAAATGTTTTGATAATAATATATTGTTTTTTATAATGTTTTTTTGTTTAGAAAACTGTCCTGAAAAAGGTGTACATTTGTCTAGTCACCCAAACGCAGCGTCGATAACTTTGTTTTCTTATATTTGTGAATATAATCATGACTGGCATAAATTTTAAATTCTAATGATGTAATGTTTTTAATATTGACTGTGTATATATTTGCAAATAAATATTAATATTTTTAAATCTTTTTGTTTTTTGTTGCTTTGACCCACTGTTACTTTAGTATATTTTTTTAGCATACTTTTAGCATATTAAAGTGTATGAATTTTGATTGATATTCTGACTTCCAGTACTGTGTTGAATTTTCAGTGTTTATAATCATATGTATAGGGACTTTTCTGTTCTCTTGGCAAGCCCACTAGAAGCATTTGATTTACAGGCCCTGGCACAATCAGTGCACTTTACTAGGGACTTACCAGTAAATCAAATATGCCAATCATGGATAACCAATCAGAATTACAATTTACACAGAGAGTATATGCACTTTAGCAGTGATCAGCAGTGGTAAAGTGCACAGAGTCCTATAGCCAACAAAAATGGGTAAGAAATCTAGGAGGCAAAATGTTTGGGGATTAACCTGCAAAAAAGGACCAGGTCTAACACACCCTAACTACAATCCGCTGGAGTGCAAACTGATTTTAGAAGACTTGGGCAAGGGAGGTATTTCCCAGCTCTAAAAATCCTTAGTGATCATTATACCTGATCCAATGGGGAAGTTTAGAACCAAAGGGAGATGGTCCTGGGCACTCTAGACAATGATGAATGGGCACAGGCAAGAATGACACCCAGACAATTAGCAATACCCAAGCGTCTCGACCGAATACATTTGAAACACATCCACCAATTTTACTATTCCCATCTAGACTATGGCAAATGGGTCGGGCAGCCAGCCCTGAATGTCCCAGGAGTCACTCTGTTCAGGCTCCTTCTTCCACATGATATGGGAATGCCCAGCCATCATTTCATACTGGCATACTGTCAGTGGGACTCTGAGCTGGGTGGTGGGGACCCGCCTAGATCTGGGACCCAAGGAAGGAACACTGAGAATCATGGACAGCTTAATGGGCACACCCTCCTCTCATGCACTAATAGCTATAGGCTGTCTGATTGCAAAGAGAGATCTGGTAAGGTACTGGCGGGAGTGTCATCCTCCATCCATCCAAGAGTCGACCAGGAGGATGGATCATTGTGCAGCAATGAAAAAGTTGGTATATACAGAGAGCAAGAAAGAAATGTAATAAGATCTGGACACACTGGACTCAGTAGGTGTGGGCGAGCCACTGAAAGCTTGAGCCAGGCTCGAGTCTGAAGCCTGGCAATGGCTCAGATCGAGGTCCTGTGAGTTTAGACTATCAGGGACCATATTATGCATTAAAATTGTTTGCGCCAGGCGCACCTATTAAGAGGACGGCCCGGTGCAAACAATGAACGTGCGCCCTATTACGGTGAATGCCCTGCCACTAGTGCAGCCGCAAACTTGCCTGGCCCTGGGGTCAGCACATTCATGTGAAAAAACGGCACAGCTGCTTGCAGCCGATCCGTGTTTTCACAGTGCAGGTGGAACTTGCCTGCACTTTTACAGGGGATTAGAGGTTCCCTTGCAGGCGAATGCAGTCAGTGACTGCACTTGCCTGCATGGGGATGTCTGGGGGGTCCACAGGACCTCCTTTTCCCCATCCAGAGGGCTGCTCTCAAGGGGGTACTAACAGTGCACCACTTTTTAGGTGGCGCACTGAGAGTGCGCCCTCTGAGAGCTTCTTTGCCTCTGCACCCGCGTCTGTAATACAGTGTTGGCGCAGAGGCACAGGGATTCCCTCATTTGCATAGGGCACACCCCCATGCAAACAAGGGAATGCCCCTGAAGAAAGCGCTGGTGTTTTAAGTGCGCCATTGCTATTGGTATTACTGCAGGGGACTCACAAGCGTCTGCGCCCCCTTCTGTAATACCACAGTGCCCCGGGGGTGCGCAAAGCAGGCGCAAAAGCCCATTGCGCCCCCAGGGCACTTACTGTAATACAGCCCCTGTTGAACAAAACTATCACTTTTAAAAAGTACTTCTCAGTGCAGTGTTATAATGTGCCTTATTAATTGTAAAGCTTCCACGTTAAAGAAATACGCTTTTTTGAATTTTGATGAATTTTTAACATATTGTACGTGGATTGTGTTGTATGATTTACATAGCAAATATTTTCAGGGCTCGGCTCATGCATGGGTCTAAGATCCGAGCCAGACCTTTGGCTCTGCTCTGGCTGATGATCTCCCTGTTAATTTGTTGGACGGATGGTCACTCCGACCGATCTTAATCCATTTCAGTCTATGTCAGAGGTGGCATCATCCTCTCTCTACACTCATTCAACTTGTCTAAATGATTAAATAGCATCCACGGGATCGTGCACTCGTATATTATGCAAAAACTTACTCCTAGTATGACAGGTCAATAAACCCATATACAAAGGTGGGCGAGACACTGATTGCTTGACCTACGATTCAGCTCACAGTCCTGTTGGAACCTCGAGTCCATAACGAGCAGAGCTTTAATATGGCCTCTGCCTGCTTCTTTTCCTGTACTTGGGATGTGGCGTTACGGCCAGGGCAGGTGACTTTGGAACTAGAAAACGAATTTCAATGTCAAAACTTACGCATGTCATAGTAATAAACTTTTTTGAATTCTGAAGAGACTTTTCATACATTACATAACATTGGTTGTGTGATTTACATAGCAAACATGTTCAGGGCTCGGCTCGTGCACGGGCCCTAAGAGCCGAGCCAGGCCCTTGGCTCAGCTCTGGCTCGAATCACTGTTAATTTGTTGGCTCGCCCGCCTCTACCCATATGTGCTTACTCCATGATTTGCACTCGTGTTTCATTCACTTCGTACCTGCCGAAGAATATTGCGATGCATGGTTTGCTAATAAGCTTTGGAATGATGCACTACTTACATTGAGAGAGACGCCTCCCTTCCAGAAAGGGAGATACTGAATTATTATTCAAGCATACGTATACACTCTTACGTTTTTGTTTTATTGAACCTACGTCTATTCCAGCAAAACTGATGTCAGCAGCAGTTTGTTACATTTCAAGGGCGCAGAAGCTACAAGGTATGAAAAAAACGATAATACTGTGCACAGGATGTGAAAATAAAATAAACAGCACACACATACTAAAAACAAGAGTAAAGAATATGGGCCTTATTGTATTACTGCTGCCTTGTTTTGTACAACAGCATGTGGACTTTCAGTACCAAAACGGAAAGAGAGCATGCCTACACTTGAAATAAAATGACAAGAGCCAAGCCAAACCCCTGCTTGCACAGGGTACAAGTGCACAATGTATGACCCAGTACATATATGTAGGGACCGGACTAGACTAATTTAGAATGAGCCTTACCATGGCACACTATTTTGCTTTTGTTGTTTTTCAATAATCGTCTGTGATTGAACGAGGACCGGAGTCTCTTTAGTGTATTTTTGATTGTGTTGGCACACATTTCTGGAATGGTCGCGTAGCATCACATGACCACTCTTAATGCCAGCTGCATCACCGGGCATCAGCAGTCACAGAAGGCGTGTCAATGAAAGCTCTCTGAGCTATACAGGTTGCATTGACTCGGGAAATTACATATTTAATCACAAGTAAGAGCTGATTGACTGTTGTTCTCCACCACCGCTGTGGAGCACTCGAGGGTGCTTTAGAGATGTTAAGTTGGGAGTAATGGCGCAGCTGTGTGGTAAACTTGCTGCTCCGACCTGACATGACTCAAGGATCATTTGTCCCCACAGCTGCACTTTAAGGAAATCAGTTGCTTTTTATGAACACACATTGCTGAGAAAAAAGTGCTCAAAGATGCAGATCTTGTGTGCTGAAGACAGCAACGTTTCACTCTTCCCTGGCAATGTGAGGGCTGGAAATGTGGAAGCTACTCTGAAGTATGCACTCAAATTATCCGGTTCAGAGTTAAGTAGGTAGCTTTAGGAATCCACTTCCAGGTGCATCTTCTAGTTCTGGTTGTCTCGGTTCAAGAGAACGGGGGATTGAACAAGAAGAGGGTTCTGCACTGCTGTGTCCGTCCAAATGTTGTTTGTGCCTCCTTAGCACGTTTAACTCACAACGTTTTATAGAGCAAGAACAACTGTACTAACAATGCAGAATGGGAGCAATGCAGGAAATAAAGCCGCATTTTACTTCCACCGGGGAGCGCCAAGAGGAGAGGGTGCACATCGGCAGAAAAGGGCTGTGTTCCAGGTAAACCTGATTGGTGGAAGGAAGAAACTGTCCGCAGGTTTTTCAGGAACCTGGTTCCAGCACCAGTGAAATAAGAATAATATAGCGAAGGAGTGGCAGGAGCGTCACAGACCGCAGCTGCCTCTTATGATGGTTACTTTCAGTCATTCTGTTTGAGATGGAGAGTTGTGAGGGATACAGTCAAAACATAAGTAACAGCCGAGAAACAGCAGCCACTGAACCTAGAAGAAGAGGTGATGTGGGAACAATGAGGGCCACTGGAAAACCAGGTGACCTGTAAGTTCAGAATAGATTGCAATGAAATGAGTAGGGAAGAGTCTACTTGAAATGTGCGATAGATAGTATAATAAAACAGCACCAAATGGGGAATTGAATGTAGTTAGAGTATTTTAAAAACAGAGTGGTTGTGGCTCAAAGGTGGTGGTGGCGCTGGTAGATTTTCAACTTTCTTCTGATGGCCACTCTGTTTGCCTCTGAGTTGATACCAGAGGGAGAGGTGGGGGGCAGAAGGGCAGGGTTCCTGAACTGAGCAGGGACGTCCACCTTATTTCATACTGTTGCATTGCCTGGGGTGCAAGAGTGACGCAACACTAAAGTTAGATTTATCAACCCATGCAAGGCCACCTTGCAAAGCAACCTGAGTGGTTTGATAATTCTAGAGTAACGCAAAGCATCACAAATCGCAGAGTTACGTTACTCTGCCCCAGGGAGGCATTCAATGGGTGGAGCGTCGGTGCTCCCACGCATCCACCCATGGATTTTGGCACATTCCCAGATTTACCATTACTGATAGACCTGGAAATGTGTCAAAATGCTATGCATCCCCAGGGGAGGTGTAACGAGGAGAAATATTTTTATTTCTCCTCCTTTTTTCCTCTCTATGTGTGCTGCATTCTGTAGCACATATGGAAAGAGGAAATGCCTCAGAGGATTGTTTTTGTGCAAGAATGGGCCTCTTCCTGCACAAAAGCAATCCTGTCTGCAACGCAGGCATGTGGTGCAAGGGTGCCTGAGTAGGCGCTAGGCAGCACATTGTGTGTCATTGCACGGAAAAGACAGGAATGTGCTGTATAATGTTAAATATGACACATTCCTACCATTTCCCTTTCACACAGCGCAGCACAGCATGGCGGCTTGCTGCCCTGCACTGGTTGAAAGTTGGATAAATTTACCCCACAAAATATATTTATTAGTGAAGGTGAAAATACATCATGCGCTCTACATAGTAATGGAGAGGATTTACTTACGTACGTTGCTTGGGTGAGAATTTCGTAGTGAAAGAATCCATAGCAGATATTAAGAGTTTATACAAATGTGAAATGCTTTAAATAAGCATGGTATAAAATACTTGGAGTGCTCTTCACAATATACCTGGCAATTTCCTTCCTGAGACCTCCATTATACAAGGACCATATTTGTTGTGCATGGATTTTTTAAAACAAACTTAAATGCAGTACAGTTCGGTTGATTCGTCAAACTCTTGCAACATGTCCTGCAGTGGACTCAAAGATTTTTCTATATCCTGATTATGGGAATTTCAAGTAACAATTTATGTGAAACATTCATGTAGTGCAAGGGAGTACAAAGGCAGAAGGAAAACTTCTTGAAGTTATTCTCCAGCCCATGCTGCCCTTTCTGAGGAGTTCTCGTGAAATGAGGCTGATATTACGTACTGAGACAAACACTGTGTTCTGTTCTCAAACTCTGTTCTCAGCGAAATACATGCAAACTCCCTTTAACAAAACGAAACAACCTCTGAAAAAAAGTTAGTGACACATTCCGCTTCATCAGCAATTCTGGGTAACAGCGTACGAGGCGATCTCTGCAACAAAGTGAATTATGCCATGACATCACTAATAACTTCCCAAATGAGCAGAAACGATCACTTAAATAGCACCTTGAAATGTTTTCTAAATGTTCTCATTTAGTCTGAAAATACGAGCTTGACATGTTTTAGTAAGTGAACGCATTTGTCTGCAAACATCATATTTTCTGTTTCTCAGAATTCACAATTATCTACCAAAATACCAGTATTTCATTAACAGCAAATAATCTCATCTCATGACAAATATGAGCTGGTTCCCCTGCTATACTATAAAGCATGGATATGATCCAGTTATCGCAAATTATGCCAGCTGATGCCCAGAAGAGCAGAAAAATAGGTATTTAACCTGTTAAAGGTAAGTTTCATAGACAGTGACCAGAGAAAGGTGGCATTTGATTAAAGAGCTATCCCCATCAACTGCCTCGGACAAAGAAGCCAAACCCACACAATGGCTTCCATTTGTACTAGGGGAGAACAGTGTTTCATCTCAGTAGGGAATGAAGCAGATGTAATATACTACATGTCCCACAATACAGAGCAGCTACGCTAATTCTACAGCTAGCAGAGCAGTAAGACTAGATGATGAGATTGACGTGATAGATATTTAATAATCATGCTGTTTATTTCATGACAATAGAATCCCGGATTGACCTCTTTGTTACCTCCAAAACTGAAGCAATCAGCTAATAAAATCCTGCTATATTAATGCCAATTCAGGAGAACATGCTTCCAGATCTAAAATACTTATCAGCAATAAATAAAAACTTTCAGAATAAGAAATGTTCAGTTCCTGAGTTTGTCACCTGGAAAAGTGTGTACATCTCTGCAGTGGTGTTGAAGACGTGGGGTAATCTGTTATAAACTCTGTCCTAGCCATGAGAAGTAGGTCCTGGACTCTGGGTGGCAACCAAGAACGCCTTTCAAGAATTGCATGGATTGTTTGCCAGTTTAAGTCAGTGTTCTAAGTCAAACACCTTAACCGGCCATCAAAAAGACCTTGAGCCATGTAACTAAGCATGTTGTGCAGAATCTGCTCCCACCATTCTTTTTATTTCACAAGTACCTTAACAAGAGTAGCTCCCGAAACAGTAACTGAATATCAAAACTACATTTGATTTTATATTTGACTGGAACAAGTCTAAAGACATTTTAAATGCAAGGCCATCTTACTAAATTTGTTCTGCCCTCAACTTGACAGTGGGAAATTTTCTCCAACCCTGTCCTGGCTTTTCGTTATGCAGACTTCAATGGACCCCCACATTTGCCCGCTTCTGGGTAAATGCACAAGCATCACAATAGGCGCACAGAGTCTTCTTATTCCTCATCAACCTCTCTTGATCAAAATGAAGCTGCATTAAAAGATTCCATTGGCAAGTTCTATCACCTTGAATGCTTGGGTGAATGTTTGGCTATCTCAGGAAGAATCTAGAGTTTACAGCATTGAGGTCTGAACCTAGCACCATTGGTGCTCTTTTTCAGCAGTTCCAAAGGATCAAGTTAGACATATTCTCATCCACCAGCTGATTAATAGCTTGATTAGCTCAAAATGAAATAACATGGTACCTGGGCATATCCAGATTCCTTTCCTCCTTGTATGACCTGGAGGTTTAAGGTGGATTCACTAGTAGCTAATCTGGTTGGCAAGTCTTCATCCTTGGGGGAGGATGCTGTGCTTTCAGAAACTTTAGATCACAAGGTGGGTGGGCATTTCCAGAATGCTGGGTTGTTTCTAGAAATTATGCTACCTATGGCTTGCACTCACGTACAAAAGATTTCCAGAAACTGTCTTTAGCTATTCAATAGTGAGGATTTCGCTGAACCTTTGGTCAGACAAGCATTCTACAAGGAACCAGACTGTAAAGCAGTGAGTATTCTAAGAACCTCATCTTCAGACAACAAATGAAGACTTTCGAATGATAATGGAAAGTTGCAGTCATTAACAAAGTCTAGAAAGCGAGAATTACATTTATTACACATTTGAGCAATGCTGTCAAGAATATCCTCGAACTTTTCTAGAAAAAAAAGAGCCAGCCCATTACAAATGGCTTGTAAGAGGTTGGTTGACACTAATGCACTCAAGTCTTCTAAATTGCAAGACAACCTGGAGTAAAGCACTGGTAGAGTCAACTGCATGTGAAGCTATATTACCATACAAGGTGGCCTTCGTAGAGGTTAGAAAGTATTATTAGCTTCTCAACTCCAAGCGATGGGCTAAGTGGCCTCCCTCCAAGTAAGACCGATGTAAAGCTGATCAGCTTTCTGTATGTTGTGAAGGATCACACTGCAACGTTGTTTTTGTGGAAGTATTGTTTTATTCAGGATCAGAGATCGAGTGTGACTTCCCTCTTTGCCAGTTTCTCACAACTGGCAAAGACTGGAACGCCACTGCTCCCATGCCAACAAAGGAATTCCTAAACATCCACATTACAACATACGACCATATTACAACATAGAATCACATTAAAACATATCCTCCTCCTTTCATAACACAAGTTATTCAGAGGAAGTATAACCTAGAATTACAATTAAGAAAACTGTAAAAGAAAAACTAATGACTTATCATATAATACAAATTTACCCCCAACCACCAATCATTTCAAACAAAACTTTATGAACCAAAACATATCTCACATAATTTACAACCAATGACTTATCTCACATAAATCTTGCAAATAGATGGGAGATTTTTTTGGTCTTTAAGCTTTTCTAGTTCCAGAACTCATGTCCCAACTTCTTAGATCCTTTGAACAGTTTCACCAATTCCACATTCACCCGCCTCATATGGGGATGGTACTTTATCAGACAGTGACGCAGAAATCGAATGATTCTTATACCCCATCAGCATGAAGCCTATGCACTCATCATCTTTCTCACCACCCTTGCTTTGCACTCATGTGATCCAACTTTCCCACTCTCCTACAATTCCACATTTCACCATTTTCCAACACCACACAGATTTATTTAACACAAAACGATCCACAAAACTTACATATGCTTTTGACTGACAGCCCTGGTTTAATCTTCACCCAGTTACCTAGTACAATTTTGCTTTTGCTCCTACCTTTCCTCTTCGTTTTGTTTCCTTGAGTCCTCCTCTCCACCATGTTAAGTGATATCATCTTGCAGGGTCTTCTCACCCTTAATGAGTTCTTTCAACCAGAATGTTATCAATTTGGTACTAGGCTTCCTACCCCACATTAAAAAGAAGGGTGAGGCATTGACAGTGGCATTCTCTGTTCTGCAATGTGCCCAACCCAAGTCAGAAACTTTCCTTTCCACACCTAAGTTGTTGACTAACGCCAACTGAATGGCCCCTTTGACCAATCTGTTGACCCTTTCAACAATTCTATTCGCTTGGGGATTGTATAAAGTGGTGTGTGAATGTTTAACTCCACAGGTTGATAAAATCTCTTCTCACGAGATGTCAGTTGGGTACCATTGTCCTTTATCAAACACTCTGGGAATCCTTTATCCTTAAATATTTCTGCCAAGACTCTTATCGTGGATGTTGTTGTTATTTCCGACATGAATTTCACAACTAGCCACCTTGAATGCACATCAACCAAAATGAGTGCAAACCTGTGTTTATGTCTAACACCAAACAAAGTCAGCACACACTATGCCAAACTTGCTCAGGGTCAAGTATGGTACCAAAATCCGTTTGACTTCTAACCTTCAACCTTTTCTCACTCTCCATACATACATCACACCCTTCACCCAAACCACCACATCCTCATCAATGCCTGGCCACCAAAATTCTGCTCTCAGCCTTTTCTTGGTTAACTTTTGCCCCAAATGTCCTACATGAACAATGTCAAATAGTGTAATTCTGACTCCCACAGGTGGTACCATTTTCTCACCTAGTACCAAACTTTTGTCACCTACTAATGACAATTCGTCCAACACCTTTCCATATGGCCTTAAAGCTGTAAGCAATGTGCTCTCCCTTCGTCCACCTTTCAACACCATTTGAACAACCTTTTTCAAAACTTCATCACCCATCATGGCTTCATTCCACTACTCATTGCTCATTGTTCCCAAACTCCATTGCACCACATCCCTTACACTTGCCACAGCACCTTCCTTCTCACTCCTAATTATTGCCTCCTTGTCCACCGATCACCAATCCAATGGCAAGCATGAGAGACAGTCCGCTTGTACATTTCTCCATCCAGGTATATACTCAACTGTGTAGTTATACTCCTGTAACCTAGCCGTCAGTCTGGCTAGTCAGGCCGAACCTTTGCCAGCACCTTTTTAAAACAAAATCTTCACATGGGGCTTGTGATCAGTACTGAGTTTAATTTGGTTTCACTTCATATATATTATGAAGTGCTCAAAACCCCATGCTACTGCTAGCGCCTCCCTCTCAATTACTGAATAGTGATGTTCAGTGGATGTCAAGGAACATGATGCAAATATAACTGTCTTTTCTGTGGGTCCAGGACATTTTGATTAGACAGCCCCATTCCACTCACACATGCATCCACTGTGACCGCAGACTTATATATAGTGTCAAATCTTACCAAAATCCCTGCTTCACACACTTCTTCTTTGATGTTATTTTGTTGAGCACCCCAAGAAACTTTTACACCTATTCTCAATAAAATGTTAGATTCTCGAGTACTACTCGATCAAACCTAAGAAAGATCTTAATTGATCCTTGCCTTGTGGTGCTGGTGCCATCTTTATAGCAGTCAACAGATCCTTCTTAGGCCTAATCCCATCTGCCAATAAAGTATAACCAAGATACTCGATTTCCTTAGCCAAGAAAACACATTTTTCTTTCCTTAATGTCCTGTCATTTCAATGTCAATCCTGACTTTGAATTTCTGTTAACATGAAATTGTAACTCTCCACACTGTCCCCAAAAACCAATATGTCGTCTTGAAAATAGATGATGTTACTCATACCTCTAAATACGTCAGTCATAAATCTCTGGAAGACACCTGCTGCTAAACACAGCCCAAAGGGCTATTCTAGTAAATTGTAAAGTGCCTTACATGGTTATGAATACGTCAAAGATTTGGAATGTTCATGAAGCTTTACTTTGTGGTAGGCATGTTTAGGTCCAACTTAGAGAAAAATCTTCCTCCATTGATATTAATTAATTTATGTTGGAAAGTTTTCCATAACAACATTCTGATTTAGGCTTCTTAAGTCTACACAAAATCTGAGTTTGCCATCCGCTTTGTGCATTATAACTGCTGGAGAGATTCAATTTGACGTTTCCACAGGTTCTGTAACCCAACTCTCCAACATCTCTTCAAGCAGTTTCTTCACCTCATCTCTGACCATTATAGTTACTCTTCTGACCTTACATTGTACTTGAATCACTCCTTGTTTTATTTTTATCCTACATGTGTATCCTTTAAATTGTCCCATACCATCACAAAAAACATTCTCTGCCTCCTTGATGACATCATGCAATGTAACCACTTCTACTACTATGATTTGATTGGGTGCACGAGGATTTATTACAATGTGCAAATCAAATTGGTTAACCCATCCTAGAATTGGCGCACTTGATTCTGCCACATATACCTTCCCCCCATGCTCCTTCCTCCAAATGGAATGTCTGCAAACATGTAGCCTATAATATCAATCTTTTCACCCTGAAATCCGTCTGTGTTAATATGTTTGGGGAGCAACCTCACATGCTGCCATTCTGACACAAACTTACTTTTGGGTATAATGGAGTATAGGGTCCCTGAATCAATCATTAGATCAACTTGATTTCCTTGCACTAAAAATTCTGCCTTCGGCCTTTGATTTCTACCAGGAAAATTGTCCTCTGCCTCAACATATAAGATCCTATCTACCCTTACACTCATAGTTTCAGGAATGACCTAATTAGCATTTCCTACACTCCTTTTCTATTGCAAAACAACTTTTTGCCTCTGTAGTATGATTGTAGTTATCACACCTTCCACACATTTTACTTGAGGATTTGTTATTTGGTAACCCTTTTCATGACTTGGTAGTACCAGCTTTGGCTACTACCACTACCTCACTCAGTCGTTATGTCTACTGCTGACACTTCACCTTTCCTATCCCTCTTATCAATTTCTCTCATGCACAATTAAGATTCTTCAAAAAGTTTGCTATTTGAAAAGCATCTTTCAATGTTGGGTTTTTAGCTGCCCACAACCTTTCTTGCATTTCCTACTTCTTCACTGCACTAATAATTGGTCTTAAATCATTTAATCCGTCAGGGGCTCAGATTGAAATTTTATCGACAATTCACGTAACCTGGAAATAAAGTAATCAATAGGCTCTCCTCCTGCCCATTGTGGTTGGTTATAACATTTGTGTCTCCTCATGACACCATTTATACCATTTGCAAATCTCAGTTCTAGTTTCTTCCGTGTTTTTCTACTGTAAACATGTATGTCAAGTTGGCTCTCTTCAATTGGTAATACTGGTAAATAGTTAAATATGTGTTGGCCCTCTTTCCATAAGGCATTCAGTAATATTGCCCTTTTCCTGTTTGGCAAAACTCCTGACCATCTAATGCCTCAAGATAGTTGTGCAATACACCTAACCCACTTCTCCCACTCAATTGGTGGATCTCCAGGTTGAGCCAAGAATGGAGGAGATGGTGTTATTGATGAGATATCCATAGTAGAAATGATCCAATATTATATTGCAAGTGCAATCAAATAGTGGAAGTGAAGGTTTAAACACTTTAGTTTGAGAATCAAACCAGAGGGTCTTTCCTTTTATTTTTTATTTTGAGCCAGAAGTGTTTCTGAAGGGTCTGTGACTACAGGTTTTAAGAAAATATGAGCGTCTTTCATTGTATTTATTATTGTGTCCCAGAAGAGTTTCTGAAGGGTCCTTGCTCTAATTGTTCAGTGAGGAGCCACAACTGTGACTACAGTTGACAAGACTGCAGGAGCGCGAAATGGGAATCAATTGAATCAAATGGAATTCTCCTCCTTTTTATTTTATCTCACGGATAATCGGTGGTAAGCAATTAACAAATCCTTCTGCAGCTTTACAAAGAGGCAGGTAGCAGAGCCATTTGACAGGGCACATGCAAAGCGTGGGCAAAAGCCTATCAGCGCTGAACACATTCAGTGGATATGAGCTTTGATTATTTTATAGTTTGCACACACGAACTATGCCTCAGCACAATTTGGAAGGTGTGCACGTGGACATTCATAGAGCACGAGCAGAGTGTGATATTCCCAATGGCTGAACTGTGCCTTGCCACAACTGAGAAGGTGCACACGACATTCTGCCAAGAATTCACAGAGAGTGAGCAGAGCATGAGATCCCTGATGGCAGAGTCTTTCCTCGCACGTGGATCTATGTCCCGCATAATCTGCAATTTGCATGCGGGGAGCCGGGGCCTGCCACAACTGTCAACTGCTCAGCATGTGTTGCATAATAAATCAAAGCCAGTTATACATACACTGCTACATGCTTAATTCAATGTTTGTTTGTTTTTTACTGTCAAGTTGTCAGCATACTCTTTAAGCGCTTCCTCACTTGCACGTTTTTATATAAATACAGCGGGTTGTCTAGCGCTTCTTTACTTTCACTAGACTATACTTTCAGCGCTTTCTCACTTTCCTCCTTGCTGATTAATTTTACCATTTGGCACACATATTTCTGCTGTGCACTGACCTTGAACAAGCATGTATCTACAGCGCTTACCTCCCAAGCTGTTTATTTACTATGGCTAGAATACTTTATCGCCTCTGCATTTTTCTTCGGCGCACTTCACTTCACCTTGTTCTTGGCTTCGCCTCACCTCAGGTACAGCTAGCCTCTTGAGCATCACTGCAAATTAGCAATGTCACTGATTCTGTGTTGTCTCTCTCCGTTTCACCATGCTAGATGCCATTCCTATGTCGGTTAGGTTTACGATGGTTCTTGGAAATCAATCTGTGACCTCAAGGTCCATAAGGGAAGAAATGGCAACTCATTGGGAAAAATATGTTGTGAAAGATCACACTGCAACGTTGTTTTTGTGGAAGAATTGATTTTTCAGGATCAGAGATTGAGTGCGACTTCTCTCTTTGCCAGTTCCTCACAACTGTCAAATACTGAACACTGCTACTCCCATGCCAGCAAAGGAATTCCCAAACATTCTAAAGTCCTTCAAAGACACAATTTACAACATTTGACCATACTACAACATATAACCATATTACAACACTGGACTTTAAGACATAAGACATTTCCTCCTGTTCCTGTGGTAAACTTGGGATTGTTTGCTGTTTACAAAGTTCTAGATCTGTTTGTGGAGGTGAAGAATTGATCAATGTTTCTGTGAGTCAGATATTAAAATGATCATATATCTTAGATCACACGAGAAACTAAAGGGTTTCTACCATGAAATAAAAATAGCACAGCTTCGGATAACATTACGTTTATTTCACGGGTGCAGTGTTCTAATCCCCCTTGAGGCGGTACCCCCTGAGCGTGTAGATCAATTGCCAAGAAAAAAATGGTAAGCCAGTGGTCAGTCCATAGAAGGGGCAGGATTAGCGGTATTTCTACTAAATTAGAGGAGAAGGATATCAGGTTTAAAGGCCTGCAACATGGGTAGGACTTATGACGGACTGAGTGAGACCTTGACAGAGCATAACTTCCAAGAAATCCCTGTTCTTACTATAAGAAAAAGTGGATTTTTAGTTGGGGATGAGGGTAATCCACCACAAATAATAATGGCACTATTCTTGTCCAGTAAAGGTCTCTGTAATTTAAACCTGATCTCAAACCCTCAAACCTATGGCACACACCAGACAGGCTTAATGTAGGAAAATGTATAAAGCATTTAGAAGTACCAAAGCAGTTGTAATGTCAAAAACGCAACACAATAAATCACACTCCAATTTACAAACAGTGAATAGTTTAAAGAAAAAAATGACAAAAATCCAATATGGGGAACCGGAGATATTAATTTTTACATTTTCAAATAATAATACAGCCAAAAATGCACAAGGCACCATCCTCGGACAGCAGATCGCAGTTGACAGGGACAAGGGTAAGGTTTAAGGATGGAATGCTGGTTTGATACACAGGTTAGGTTGGTCCAGTCACAAAGTTACCCTTACACTTAGAACATTTTCAAGAAGGTAGAGTCCTCAGCGGGGCAAGGCTGCAGGTTGGATCTGAAGACACGCTCATCAAGGATGGGTTGACAAAAGAGGAGTGTGCGGTGAAGCCATGGAAAAACGCGGGAAAAGTTCAGAGCAGGAAAAGTCTAGAGTACGCTCCCAAGAATTTCGATTTCCTCAGCAGGCAAAGGATGCAGGCTGTAGCCAAAGAGGGTTCGACTTTATCAGATGTCTGCCCACACCAGAGCAGCTGACATGGATTTGCTGCTGCAGAGAAGAATGTAGAGGGAGCTGTGCTGCAGAGTAGAACGTAGAGAGAGCTGAGGTGAAGTGAGGTCCACTGGCAATACACCCTTGGCAGATCGGCTAAAAGTTGGTCCCGTTCATGCAATGGTTCTCTGGTTAAAAAGCTGGCAAAAGTTTTCCCAGTCCTAGATTGTTAGGTTTAAGCAGGAGGAGTACACTCTGACACCAGCCAAGGGTTCCGGGACCTCCGGAACAGCACTTGGGGATCAGTACTCACTTCAACAGAAGCCACCAGCAGGGTCCACAGCGTTGTCAACTGGGCTCTTCCAGGAAAGTGGGCCTCTTGCAGCTTTTATGTCCCTGTAGCTTAGCAAGAGTCTACTTCTTTGACCAGGGTGTAAGTGGGAGCAGGTCAGCCCTTAGGGTTCTTCTCACAGGTCTAAACAGCAGGTACAGTCCTTCTTCTGTTTTCCACAGGTCCAGCCGTGATCTGGGTGCTACATTTATGCCTGGCTCTAGTCTGTGGATGTGGGTGACTCTGGCCCCCTCCCTAAGCAATATGGACAAGATTCCCAGGGGTAACCCTACCCACTTTTGCATCAGGCCCTGTGTGCCCTACTACAAGCAATCCCACAGTGCCCCGCTCTCCTTAAAACAAAGATGGCAGAACCTTTCCTCCTTTGTGCAGAGCTACTGTGCCCACCCTAGAGGTAAAGCCAAAGAAATGAGAAACCACTCCTCTGTGATCACTGAAAACTGTTTCGGGGGTACCTCCTCTCCCTCTGGGATTGGTGCCTGGCTGGTTAGAAGGACAAAAAAAGGGGCAATCCCAGGTGTTCGTTACATCTGATTGTGACAGGGTAGGCCTCTTCAAAGATAATTAGGTTCCTAGGCACTGCCCAGAAGGTCATCCATTCAGAGGAAGCAAACAACTCACCACACCTAAGGCTTCCGTCTCAGTTCTGAGAGCAAGTTTAACGCCTCATCAAAGAGCTATTCAGCTTCTTGGTGACAGTTGGAAGCTCGTGCAAATGGGCTTCTGGAGGTTTCAGGCACGCAAGACCTGACTTTTTAAAAGTGCAGATTGTAAAATATTTAGTACAAATCCGACTTTACCAATTAATTGGATTTGTAAGAAATGTTTTAATAAGTCCATGAATGAACTTTTTATGTGGTTCCTAAGCAGAGATGTAGTATACTGGTATTTAGTGTATTGCACCTTTCCTGCTTCTCTGCCTTGCTGCTCAGCCAGTGTGGATGTTCTTGGAATGTTGGTATGTGTGGTGAGGTAATAGAATGCTGGTATGACTGTGTGTTGAGTGTCAGTTGAGAGGATGGGCTGAGCAGCAAGGAAGCTGCTCCTGGTGGGGCTCGCTCTGTAGAGAAGACCTACTCTACATCTATTCTGTACTACTCCATGTTGTGACTCCTGATCTACAATATCTACAATAAACCTACATGGAAATCCAACTGGTCTTGGTTCTATTCACTTATTACATTTGGTGACGATTGGAAAGAACCTGCCTTGCCACCTGATGGTCTACAGAAATTTTGAAAAGCAGGAAGCAACTCCAAGGTATGAGTTTCCTACAACTACAGCTACTCATTTAAAAGGCATACTGGCACCCGGTGAGCCCCACCAGTGACCTTCCATCGGTTGTCCTCAACTAAAGTGTGCCAGTTCCTGCCTGCACACAACTGAAGTGTGCCAGTTTCTACCTGCTGTTTCTACTTGCTGACCTGCTATCTGCCATTTATTGTGACATCTGTCTTCCACAACTGAAATGTGCGAGTTTCTACCTGCTGCTTCCCTGTTTTGCGAATCGCCTGCCTTGATGACTGCTTGTTCTGCTGTCATTGGAGATCTGCTTTACGTTGTTTTTCCTACCTCTCTACTGGATCTGTGCACGGAACTGATCCCTCTGAGATTTGTACCAAGTCTGGGCAATGCTAGAAATATGGAGTTCGGGGGCAACGATTGAGTCCCAGCTGATTTCTGCGGACCAGGTTATGGTACAGTCTGCTGCTCGCTGTATCATCCAAGGAAATTCATTAGTGCATTTTGGGCAGTGCTTTATATCTTCATGGGAAGCTGCAGTGCTTCAATTTATTCGCACCACAGAGTTATTAACTTCAACACTCGCGATTTTCAAGTGCTTAAATTTGATGTGGTGATGTCTCAGGCCAGTATTCAGTACTTATGCCGTGAGTACTTTTACAATTTCTACATCAGCGCTTTGCCACAGTGTGTTTTTTAAAGTTTTAATGCGCCATTTCCATTTTCTACGTGTTGGCAGTTGAACCGCTGCCTTTTCATTTTAAAACACGGCACGAGCTGCCTACTGCGCACACATCGAGAGCGCGCAGCCTCACCTGCATTTCATTGTCCTTGTCATCGTGGATCCGACGTTCCTGGCTGTTCTCCTACAAACACGGACATGCCGTGAGCCTCCCGGTACGGCGTCACGCTACATGCCTCCATCTTGTCTGGCACAACCGGAGCACATTAAAGTCGAAGTGCTCTAGGTCTTCCTGTTTGTCTGCGTTATTCTGCCAACCATGCCAACCACGTTAACATCACTTCTGCGATGTTCGTTTCAAAGAGTATGTGACTGATGTTGTTTTCTCAGTTCAACGCTCGGGTTTCAAGGTCACTGCTTCGTGGTGAGTGTGCATCGTAAAAGACTTGCTTGCTGTATCATTTTTTTTTCTTTTTCGTTAACCATCAGACGTTGCTGCAGCTCTAAGGGAATCCAAGTTCATTCTATATTCAGCCAACAAAACGAAGTAGACTAATGTTGATCACTTAAAAAAAAACGGCAATACTGATGGAAGTATTTTAGTATTGGGTCATATGTCATGTCCTTGTTGGAAGTTTAATTTTATGTTCCCGGATTACATCAGACTTTGGAGGTTCATTTTATCGTTTTCCAACAAACGAGGTGAACAAAGGTTGTTCACTTCATAAAACGGCAATATTGGAGGAACATTCGAGAACTGGGGCATAAGTCAAGTGATTTTAAAATCATCTGTGCAGCGAAGTAAAGGAAGTGTTATATTTAAAAATGCTTTAGGAAGTGGTTTATCATTCAATATTGCATGAGCTACTTATGTTCTTTTTACTGTGCTTAAAGCACCATATACTGGGCATGTTATTCAGTATATAAGTTATTATTATTTTTTTTAAATGCATTTCTCTTCATGGGGAATTTATGTATTTTCAGTTTCCTTTCCTGTAATCCACATTGTTATCATATATTTGGTGCTTTTATTTCTGAATGATGCACATCTTGTTGTTCTCATTTCTATTTTAGAAATGTAAATGTTTGCAATTGCACCTTCACAAATATTTGGAGGTCGAATTTTTCACTGTTTTTGGCAGGAATTTTAGAGTGAGATTTTCTTTAGAGACTTCGCCTGTGCATATTTATTGTGTGTGGATTAATATAAAGTTTATATTGAAATAGTCTTTACGACTACGTGACCTTCCACCGGTAAGTGGATTTGTCACCTATATTGTTTTACAAGGTTAATGTTGAAATAGCCTTTTGGCTATGTGACCTCCCACCGGTACGTGGATTTGTCACCTATGGGTTTTACATGATTCTTTCTTTGTAAGTTGATTTTAGTATACATTATAATAGCCTACTGGTTATATATGATTCCACTTGTGCGTGGATATGTCACTTCAAGGTATACATTTTGATAGCCTACGGGCTATATGTGATATTCACTTGTGCGTGGAAATATCACCTGTTGTATTCTACTTCTGATATTACTTTACAGTACTGGATTTTCAAATTTACTATGTGTAGAATCTATGGTTATGTTTTACTGACAGAATGTGTTTTTCACTTATTTTCTGTGATGTTGGATTTATTTTTAAAATCCAACAGGGTGTAGTTTTTACCTCTTTTTCTCCTCTCTAGTTTCCATCCTCCAGGGATCATGTGTAGGATCGTGACCAACCTTTCTTCCTGGTTGTGTGAGTATGAGAGTCTTTCTCAGTGGCTCTCGTTGAGGGGTACTTTTTCTTGTCTCTCTCTTTCTTGCACTAATTTATCTTTGGTTGACGTTCTCTGTTTATCACTTCCATACTAGTCTGGCCAACTGGTGTGTCCTGCTGGTGACTTAGATGTCAAGTTCCTGTTTTCTTCTGTGGTTTGTTTAGTTTTCCTGAGCATACGGTGGGAGATCTCTTTTCTCACATTCTCTTTCTTATTTTTGTGAATCCCTTGATCTATTCTGTTTCTTTTTCAGACCTTTGTTGCTAGATCTTTCTTTTATTGCAATTATTGTTTAGCGTATTGCATTTTCTACTTTTCTTCATTTAATCCGTAAAAAGGGGTAGAGGTGTGTTATGTCATTTTTGTTAATTAATGCAATGTTTTACTCCTATGTTTATTTATGCTTTTACTAAGCTTACTGCTTACATAATTCTTTTGTTGTTCATTAAAGGGGGAAGGTGTGTAGTATACTCGTATTTAGTGTATTGCACCTTTCCTGCTTCTCTGCCTTGCTGCTCAGCCCGTGTGGATGTTCTTGGAATGTTGGTATGTGTGGTGAGGTAATAGAATGCTGGTATGACTGTGTGTTGAGTGTCAGTTGAGAGGATGGGCTGAGCAGCAAGGAAGCTGCTCCTGGTGGGGCTCGCTCTGTAGAGAAGACCTACTCTACATCTATTCTGTACTACTCCATGTTGTGACTCCTGATCTACAATATCTACAATAAACCTACATGGAAATCCAACTGGTCTTGGTTCTATTCACTTATTACAAGAGATAACATTATTTAATACTAACTCCTAATGCTTTCCTTTAGAACACCTAAACCTGCTACAGTGAAAATAGCTTTTGAGTCCTAATCACTGTAACCAACATATTCTACATTAAACTTTTACATGTCCTAATTTTAAATATCATGCACCCTGACTTATTGGCCATTAAGGACAATTTAGGGGTGAAATTAATTTTAAAAGGAGTGTTTAGGTATATCAAAGCGGCTACTTTGACAGGTCAAATTTGTAGTTGAATCCTGCACAGCCAGGTTACAGGTGGCAAGACTGCAGTCATATTTTGCATTGTCACTTTCATGGTGGCGCAAGATTTGCTGCAGTTCCCTGTACGTTGGTATACCCGCGTACCAAGTCCATCGCTTGCAGCGAGTCCAAAACCAGGCAGCCAGACTTATTCTTGGACAGCCAAAGCACTCCCATGTGGAACCACTGCTGAGAGGCCTCCATTGGCTCCCTATACCCCAACGCTGCCTGTTTAAACTGGGCTGCACCATCTACAAAGCCCTGTCAGGACGTGGTCCCGCTTTTATTGCTTCAAACATTCAGCGATATCTCCCTTCTCGCGATTTACGTTCATCTAACAAGAACTTACTGGTCTCCCATGCGTTCAAACGAAAGAAACATGGTGGCCTTAGATACACGTCTTTGGCCCCTCAATTTTGGAACACTCTCCCTCTGTATTTGCGCACTGTGGACTCCTACACCCAATTTAGGAAGTCACTTAAAACCTGGCTTTTCTCCCACGCCTACAACTGACATTCTCCTACTGTTTGGAATTGCTGCCGTTTTGCCCTTAGCGCCAAGAAACCGTTTGGTGAACGAGCGCTTTAAAAATGACCTTTAACATAACATAACATAACAGTTCACAAGTGACATTAACTTACAGCCCCTGGAGACACTTTTGTACCAAATACTGGGGATATATAGGAAAGTTAAATGTGCATTTAGGAGTAGAGACAATGTCAACATGTTTTATGGGTCAGAGCACTTGCACTGAGGCCAGATTAGCATAGTCCCAGTGTTCAGAGTCAAACAAACAGCAGCATCAGTCCAAACAATTAGGGTGATCATGCAGAAAGAGGCATTTTACTAAATGTTACATGAGGGATTATCAGTCCAAATGTTAAAGTCTCCTAAAACAATTGTCTTATCTCCCGTAATATTCACAGCACTCATTAAATTAAAAAAGTTGTCCAGGAAAGTTGTGAAGTATGAACAACATGTATACTAGGACAAAAGTGAGTGTGACATTTTGGGGGACCAGCACTTCCTCCATAGTGAGATCTGCAACCTCATGGAGAATGGCTTTTACGTATGATTTAAAAACTTTGGCAACCCCACCTCCCCTCTTGGAGCTTCTACTACATAGAAGAATGGAATAACCTTCTGGAATGGCAAGCGCAATATAAAGATTTGATGCTTCACTAAGCCAAGTCTCCAATTAAAAAGCATGGTCAGGGAAGTGGTCTGTAAGCAAAGAGTAAACCTCCCACTTGATTATCATATGGCAGCGAGTACTAAGATGAACTGGTTTCAATTTATGGCTAAAAGAGGGGCCTTCTAATCACCATACTTTAAGCTGTATAGTGAGTTTGGATCCTGATGCAAGGAGCAGCATATCTAGCTGGTCTGTCTGGTCTTCGCACAGACTGGTGCAGGTAGGCTTGCTCTGGCATGCCAAAGACAAACCTTTTGCATGCATCAGCTGCACTGATGAAGAGTGCGGCTATGCTTAAGTAGGTGTTTGTTCATCAGCACATCGCACCAACCTCTATCTGCCTTGGCTTCTGAAAGGAGGGCACAGATATAGAAAAAAAACCATCAAAGGGAATCAAGGGAAATAAAGGAGAATGTGCTTAGACTCACACCCCAAGTCAGAGAGCGGCTATATAACAGTGCAGCACAAACCTGAAATTAGAGGGTTTTTTATTAAACAAGGAAAGTTGACTCCATCCCACAGTTTGAAAGTAAAAAACACAACCATAATTGGGAGCAGTGACAACTAACACCCCGGGTTCCTGGTGCAATCTCTCCTGTTCCACTATGCATAGATGTGCCCCTGTCATCCTCAGTTTTTGATGAGACACTGGAAGGAACAGGGCACCCAAAATTATTCCCTCCCAGAATTGCCCTTAGAAGGAGTAGGAGTAGCAGGTTTCCAAGCCTTCAATTATCAAAAACACCTGCCTGTCCTGAGAATCCACATCTGACTACAAGCTGATTCACTCTTTCGCCTTCCCAACAGGGCTTGCAGATTCTCCTGCTGCTGCTCCTATAAGCATAAATACCTGGACAAGCAGTAGTTCCACAAGGGCTTCTTCAAGCACCCAACTGTTTCACCTCCTGCCAAGATCATCTGGTTCCATCTCAGAGAGGAAATCTCGCTCACTAAGAGACTTGTCTTCTTAATTCGCTACAGGGTGTTGTCAGAAACAGTTAGAACACTGAGTTCTCACTGCTGCCTCCAGACAAAGGAAATGCTGTTTCCTAGTGACCCTCTTCAACAAGTCAAGAGGCACTCCATAACTCAAGATCTCTTGATCAAGACGGATGAGAGTTCCCTCTAGGGGAATGAACGGTGTCAAGGAATTATTTCCATTGTGATGAAACACACCAGAAGATTCCTATCCTTCGGTGAGCTGAAGGCTCTCAATCACTTCATTCCTACCATTCATTTAAAAATGGACACTCTTTAGAAGTTTAGTTACAGGGAATCTCCAGGGGAAATCAGGGCAGGATGGATCACCCATATTTAGACAACTGGCTAGTGTGCGCACCCATAATGGACATAAAACAGAACATCTATCATGTTGCCATCTTCTTCATGAACATGGATTCTTGCTGAACTTGGTATGGTCCCATCTCACTCATGCTCATGACTCACAGAACATGGAAGTCTGCATCACAAATGATGTGGGTCAGGCTCATTTCTCCAAACCAGGTTCAGAATCTAGGGATTCAGCTCTGTGGTTGCTTCATTTGCAGCATAATATGTCTGCTGTCCCCCTTTTAGTCCATTGGACCCATCCAAGGATTATGGTCAGACAGATCCTCAGGTTCTGATCTCCTTTGCCTGGGAAACCCTATCTTGTCCTGCCTGTGATCTGGAAAGAACTGGAATTGTGGTTGAGCCCCACATGTTTGTTGGAGGATGTGCTAATAAATGCCAGTAGTCAGGGGTGTAGAGCCACTGGTAGAGCTCTTTGCGACCTCAGACTGTGATCCTATTAGGGAGCTTGTCATTCCTCAAATTGGGGTGAATTGATGGCAGTGTTTCAGGGTCTGAAGGTTTATCATCCTCAAGACATGGATGCAGCTGTTCTTGTTTAAACAAACAATGGGACAACAAAGTCAGAGTTGAATCTTTCGAATGGCGCCAAATCTAGAAGCCTTATCCATCTGCTCAGCATGAGAGGTCACTGGCCAGAGATTTGTGTCACATGTTTCCCGGCAGTACACATGAAAGGTCTGACTAACTGTGGAGCAGATGCCTTCAGATGTACATTTCCCTTATCTCATGACCTTTGATTGTCTCTCCAAATGTTCTCCTATTATGATTGAGATTCAGTTGTCCTGGCTTGGACTTGTTTGTCTCCTGGCAGGTTACCAAGCTCTGGTAGTACTGCCCCTGTATTCTTTATGCTGGGGAGGAGGGGTGGAAGAGGTTGATACTCTACCCTGTCCCTGGCCAGAAGCTCTTCTTTATACCTTTTCCCTGATTCACTTTCTCTGGAGGATTATATTGTGTGTGCCTAAGTTTCAGACTTGGGTGTTGGAGAACACTCTCTTTTAGCCCTGGCAAGGCTTCCTCTCCTCCACAGGTGGAGAAGAAGTGGGTTTTCTCCATGGTTCCAGCAACTTTGAGTGCCCCTCCGTTCCCCCTCTTGACTCTCCAGAGGCTAAGGTTAAGTGCTGTGCCCTTGAAAGTTCAGGGCACCTCTGACAGAGGTTTTCTAGCGTAGTGACCTTGCAGGGATCGACCTTTGTGGATTCCAGAAATCTTGCAGGGATTCCACCGTGAGGCATGTACCCACCATTATTATTTTTTTACTTGGTGTGTCAGTCTGTGGTGGATTGCATGTCCCTAGGATTGTGAAGAGTTTAGTCATTTTTGTTCTAGTTCAGTAATTTTTGTATGGTTTTGATAAGTGCATGGCGGTTTCCATCTTTAGGGTTCAATGGGCAACCAACAAGGCTTGAATGGAACCTTGGGGTTGTTTGAAGGACTTGGGGCTTTATGCATTACATTTATTCCTAGGAGGTCCTCCTAGGGATCTCCCTTTGTTGCTATTTGCTCTGCCTGCAACCTTCTCCTTTTGAACCTTTAGGGGAGGTTTCTTAATTTTTTTAAAAACTAAACAAATGAGAGAGTTGGGTTAACTGCTTTGTGTGCCACCCTATCTTCGGTCTCTTTCTGACAGGGTAAACCTGAGGTAAGGTGCTGACGTCGTTCCTAGAGTCCATCCGAAACTGAACCCTGAGCATAAGATTTGCTCTTCCTTCCATCTTCCCTGAACCCATTTCAGAGAACCTTAGCTCTCTGCGCTCTGGAACACCACAGGACTATCTTCAGATACCAGGTAAGGACTGCAGATATTGCCTGTTGTGATTCGTTGTTTGGCAACTTTAATTCTGCTAGGAAGTGTCTTAAGCCTTCTGCCATTTCTTCAGCCGAAGCTTCTGTGGGTACTGAATTTCCTATGTGCACGAGGGCAATGTCTCCTCATGGGTGAAGGTTCAGGGGTGTCTGCTTCTGGTATTGCAGGACTGCCTCATGGAATGTGCTATCTACTTTCATTCTCCATTACTGTCTCCAGGTAAGTAGCAACAGGGAGATGGATTTTGGTTCCAAGGTGTTGTCCTCTGTGTCCTTGCCTTCACTGTTTCTTTTGTTGTACCGCTGCATTAAACCTTCAAGTCTGTTTTGCAGTATTTTGGAGTCATTTGGTGTTTTTGGCAGTTCTCTTAGACTATGGTCGGTGGTACTGGCTTGGTACATTCAAAGGGCCTAGAAAGTGGCCCCTCAGGTAATTTCCAATTACAAAATTCTTTATTGCCCATGGGGGTAATCTGCTTCATCCCATTCCTTGTTCCCCTTCCCTCATGCCTGATTGGTATTACCATCCAACCAGATTAGTACATCCGGCACAAAGATCTTAAATACTGTTCTCAATAGTAGCTGGTAAGTTACCAAGTAACCGCATTAGGAATACTTAGCTAACCATTTATCGGATGAAAAATTCACTTTTTTGATGTCAATCAAAACCCCTACTCATGTAAGCATATGCGCACTTAACTGATGTTTTTATGCGTACCTTATGATGAACTCTAGAATTTAGATCTTGTTATACTACCAATCAATCCTATTCCTGTTTCTATGTATAATCTTTAGCACTAGTTAAATAAATGTCACTTTATGTAAAATAGCTGTAGCAGCCTGCCTTTATGTCCTAATGCCCAATCTTCTCCATCTTCAATTAAATAGCTTTTCCGATCTGTTTGATACCAGGGACATATAATTAGTCATATTGTGACTCAGGATACAGACGGCAGACACCAAATGGTGGGGAGAAGAAAATGTAAATGTTCAAAGAAAAAGTGGCATTTTCAGAACTGTGACTAAAAATACGACTTTACCATTAGACACCAAACTCGAGCTGTTAACCATGATTCCAAATGAAAGTAATCACTTATTAAGTGTAATAAGGTAATCCAATGATATCCTATGGGAGAGATAGTCCTTGTAGTAGTGAAAAATGAATTTAGGAGTTATTCACTACCAGGACAGGCAAAACTTAGAAATATACGTCCAACTTTTTAAATATACTGCACCCTGCCGTCTAAACGGTTCAGTGACTAACCTACGGGTGATTTATATGTATTACAAAGGAAGATTTGGGCCTGGCAAAAGGTTTATTTTGCCAGGTTAAAATGGCAGGTTAAAACTGCACACAAAGGCTGCAATGGCAGGCCTGAGAGATGTTTGCAGGGCTACTTAAGTGGGTGGCACAATAAGTGCTGCAGGCCCACGAGTAGCATTTAATTTACAGGCCCTGGGTACATGTAATACCACTTTATTAGGGATGTAAAAGTAAATTAAATAGGCAATTGGGTGTAAGCAAATTCTACCATATTTAGGTGATAGCGTACAGGCACTATAACACTGGTAAGCAGTGGTAAAGTGCACAGAGACCTAAGGCCAGCAAAACGAGGTTAGAAAAACTAGGAGGGGTGAAGGCAAAACGTTTAGGGGAAAAACACCCTAAGGTTGACAAGACTAACATTTGGGGACCATCACTTATTTTTCCGCATCAGGTATTTAAAGTACAAGAGTGGAAAAACACATATTCGAAAGACAGAGGAAGAGAAAGACGGTAAAACCGCCACAAATGGAGAAATCAGGAATCTGCAAGAGTGGGACGAAGGGGCAGAGAGTGTTTGGTAATGGATTAAAGATATCATACTGGAGGGCATACTCAAGAGAGGCTTGCTTCATGTTTGCACCACACAAAGTGGTAAATGCGTGATGCAAACCTCTAAGTTAGAAGCCATGAAAAGCCACTTTGTTTCGCTCTGAGAGGCTTCATAAATCTGGAGTAACGCAACACAGTGCATATCGCTGTGTTGCTTTACTCTGCCCTTCCATGGGTGTTGTGTAGGTGTTCCCAAGCAACTCCCATGGATTTTGATGCATTCCCAGATTTACAAGAACTGGTAAATCTGGGGATGCGCCAAAATCTTACTCCTTCCCAGGGAAGCCGAAACGAGGAGAAATATATCTATTTCTCCTTGTTACTTCCTCTTTCTGCAGCACACATAGAAAGAAGAATATGCCTCACAGGATTGTTTTTGTGCAGGAAGGTGCCCCTTTCTGTACTCAAACAATCCTACATGCAACGGAGGTACCCTGGCACTATGGTGCAAGGGTACCTGTGTTGGCGTTAAGTTGCCAAAAGGGCGCAAGGGAAAGGACAGTAATGCACCATGTTGCCTAAAATACAGCACATTCCTGCCCTTTCCCTGTGACGCACGCACAGCAAGGTAACTTGCCGTGCAGCGCGGTGTTAGTTTTTCATAAATAGGTCCCTTGCTATTTGGCACACCGGCGTTTGATTGCAGCAGCCATCTGCTACTCAATAGAGCTTCGGGCACCGACACTCTTCCATTAAAAAATTAAGCACTAGGTATATCCAATGCTATATAGCCTTAAAAAAATCCACCATATTGCACTAAAGTGTAAGTAAAACATATAATTTATTATATTATAAGCAGCCACATTCTGAGATGCCTATTTAATTCAACCATTGAGCTATACAAAATGAGAAAATGCTCTACGCAGAATAATGAACAATCGGATCAACCATTTAAAAAGCGATTTCAAATGTTTGTCTATGTCTATCCTATGCCAAAAAAGCACTCTTTACATATAGAATGAGCCAATAAATATATCAGTAATATTTGCTTCCTCTTTAAAAACGTCCAACCTCGCAACCTATTGGTCCTTACTGTACCAAAATGACCTTGCTCAATAGTTTTAACTTTCTGTTTGTAATGATATAAACATACTATTCTCCTCACCAGCTTCCTGCTCTCTGCCATTTCTGTCAAACAGTCTTGTACGAGAGTTCATTTCCTGTACAATTTAAGGACATTCTGTTCAATTGAATGTAATTTTGCAATCCCAGCACTAAATTCGAATATGAGCATTCGCCTCTAAGCAGATCAACAGATTTTGGATGCTCGAAGTTCCTGTCAGCATGATACAGGCGGTAGGCGATACATCAACCACACTATGGCCTTCTGCCCTCGCTATCTCACCACAAAAGGGCGAAATAGAATGAGTGCAGTGACAGCATCATGCGGGTCACAGAACGATTGATTTGTGGCAGAGGCAAATTAGTGTAGGCCAGTCCAGGCTGTGTACACCTCTTTCCTGGGGAGATATCAGAACTCAGCCAAAACAGGGAGATGGTTGTGGCAGTTTCAGCTGCTCGGAGGTGATAGAGCGCCATGTTCTCGTGAAATTTGTAGGGGTGCATCATAATCACCTTTAGTCCGCACCCGCATATATTCAGTTGTGTATTAATGAATAGCCAGTAAAGAGTATCTCTAAACCGCATTTATTAGAGCTAATAGAAGAGTAATTGTGTTGTTATAATCATGAAAATGTAATGCTTAATTGAAACGTGGTTAAAATGTTGCATAGATGATTTAGCTCATGTGCAGTTGAGACGCATTAGTTAACGTGTATTATATTAAGTTGCACGTGTAGTCTAATTTTGCATATGTAGTGTATGAGTTTATGTTTAAAGAAGTAATTAAGAATTGTGTGTTTAAATTGTGTAAAGGCCTGACTGCATATACGTCAAAAAGAAAGGCCTGTTCGTTCTTATGTTAGCTTATTTTGTAGGCAGAGAAGGTGTTCTCTTGGAAAGGCTCTCTGGGCACAGTTGGTAGATTCGTACAGAGGGAAAGTCTGTTGAAATGTATCTTCTGTTGCAGGTGCAAGGACACATGCCTCGTTAGCGAAAGACTGGCTCTTTGTTTTAGGAGTTAGGGTGGTGGGAGGCATTGAGATGGGAGTATACTGGAATGTAGGGATGATACTTTCAGCGGAGAAGGTGCCTGGGACTCAAGGTCATTGTAACCGTCCTGGATGAAGTAAGAGTTTCGATGGAAAAGTACAAGAAGGAAGACCTGGCCGAAGAGGCGTGACAAGGGCGTGTTCAATTGTATGTGGATTTTGAATTAGGGACAGTGCCCCGAGGGGGAAGAGAGAGAGGAGGTAGAAGAGAGCTGAGAGAAGGGCAAAGAGAGAGATCTTTTAGGAAGGAGCATCTTAGAACGAGCTCGAAATGCTAAGTGAGTGCACTTCTTAGGAAGTCTTCACAGCTGACACCTTTCCTTTCTACTCTTGCCTGGGGAAATTCGTTAAGTAGGGATGTCACCTTAGTGGTAGAGTAGGGACAGTTTAATGTTTTATGCTTATTTAGGTAAATGAAGAATAACATAGAGATTGGAGCAGTTATTGTTTGTTTAATACTTCTGGAGCTAACGATTCTTCTTATTCTGAGTCGGATGAAACTTCTGCGTAGGATGATGTTTGTATTAGTGCCCATCTATTTCTTTAAGCTCGTGTTGAGGTGCTTACATGTGCAATTATTCTTGGCTGTAATAAACCCACAAAATTGAATTCGGAGTCAGTGGTCTTTAAGGTAAACTGAATTCTAAATTGTTGCATAACCAAATTGGATTTTCTTCCCTTCACACTATTCAGCAGGTAAAATGATTCTGGCGACCTGAGGATTCTTAGTGATGGTGAGATAAGATAAGAATCTAGCTTTATCAGTTGGTAGCAGAGTAGGATGGTTTCCTCTGATAGTAAGGGGAGATCTAGATTAGGATAAGAGATTATTTGCCCCATAGAGCCCGAGTGATGATGATCCCAGTGCATTGGAGGACGACAGCGGTTGCTGAAAACGGACGGAGAGTGACGGTGCGGCGGAAGTAGCAGTTCGTGGTAGAGTGAGTACGAAAAGGGTGATGCTTGTTAGATTGCAGTGTTTAATTGTTGTGTGATGTCTTGCGGAATTGGAATGAGAGTCGTGTGATTGAGGATCGGACCGTGAGCGCGCGCAGGGCCGAGAGATTTGATTCGATATCCCAGGATAATAGATTGGGGTGTAGAAGACACCCTGAGCTGAGATTGTTGACCAGAGGTTGTGGGAGTCATGAGACCTCATTGATTAACCCACTGATGATAGGGAGCGTATGCATGAGTGTGTGAATAACCGACGCTGGTCATAGGTTATTGTGTGTAGAACATCGAGTGTGTGGAGCCTATCGATTGTGTCAGAGGTGATTGTCCGGTCGTTCGCGGACAGACAGTTGCCAGATTTGAGGTCAACAGTTTCGAGAGACTGTCCAGTCATTGGTGGACAGACAGCCAGAGAGGTGATTGTCCGGTCGTTTTGAGGACAGACAGTTACTTCAGAGTGTGATTGAGACATGTGTGAGAGCGAGAGGTGAATTGTGAAGGAGGGGAACTGCTGCAAGTGGAGGAAGAGTGACGTCAGACAGTGCAAGATGCGATAGGCTGGTTGGTGTGAGCCGCGCTGGTATTGGTGGACTGACATCAGGAAGTAAATAAAAACAAAATCTTGTGTGCAAACGGAAATCTGCTTCATCATGAAATGTTTTAAAGTTTCACGAGAACTCTGTAGAGGTGATAGACATGTGGTTACTCGGGGAGGAGAGTAAGCTCCTCCCGAGGATACGCCAGCACATTACATGGCTAAGAATGTAGGATTACATACTATAATTTGGCTTGAGAATTGGCATAAAATGACAGAAGGAGAGGGAGAATTGACTTTCCCACGCTATGGTACTTTCAGGTTGGAAGTGTTGTATCAGTTGAAATCTGTGATGTCTTCCTTGCGACCGCTACCTAGACCCACACAGTTTGAGTAGCTACATGCATGGATTAGAGCAACGTACGACAGGAAGAGAGACAGAAGTTAGGAAAGGGTGAAGAAGTCAATCAGGGCATTTCAAGATGCGAGGTGGGATGCACTGGAGAAGAGGTGGCGAGTGGAAACAATTGAGGGGGATAGATTATATCCATTGATAGAGAAAACGGGAGGTACGCAGGAAAGAAGTGCAGAGGAAGATGACAGTGATACGGATGACAGCTTGTTAGACAGATTGCCGTCAGAGAGACTACCTCCACTAAATCCGGAATATAGCAAAGGAAATTCGATCGTGGCAGGAAGGATGGGCGAGTCACAAAATCAGGCAAATGTGAGAGTAGTGGGAAAGATCTCCACAGGAACGGAGGGAGGGGGAACGCAATCTTCAATGGGGAATGTGAGGTTGCCGGACTCCCTGACAGTACCTGTTACCATTGGTCCTATAGTATCGGTGTATGACCTAGATCGAGTAAGTGAAGGAAGCCTAGCGCAGACGACAGGGAGAGAGGGGATCAGCGTTGGAGGGAATGGTGTAGAGGAAGGAATGGTTCATTCCCCGAAGCCCATAGAAGCGAGCACGCCACTGCCAGCCACCGCAGACTCCTCTAGTGGACAGGTGGATATGAGACCGGTAAGACCAAGGTCTTTGGTCGAGTCCAGATCAGACTTAAGAATGTGGGTACCACCTGTGAGGAATCAGAGTGATAGGATGCCAGGAGATGTGGAGCAAGACAACTCAGAAAACAGACCAGTTTCTAGGAATACGATAGAAGAAAGTAAGCCCCGAGAACAAAGTAGTGATTATGACGAACGGAATGGTGTGGCTTGTCGAGAAATGTTGAGGAGTGCCATGAAGGCAAGGTTGCTGGATGTAGTGAGACTGAAGGCAGAGGTAGACGAAATGATTAGCGGGAATCTGCCTTTGGAGAGAATAGAGATCTATGAGCCAGACGAGTTGCTGTTTGTATCGAAGAATGTGATCCGTAAAGCGAGGGCCGCACATGAGAAATTGACAGAATTGGCAAAGAAATATGAGGTGGACTTGAATAAAACGAAATCGTTGCAAGGATCTCATAGGTTGCAATATAGTGATCAAGAGCTGGAGGAGAAAAGGGTCATAGGATTGAGGACGCACACTAAAGACCTGATTGTAGGAATGCGTATATGGGTGATGCTCAACAGATGGGAGGAAAGGTAGTCTAAGAAAAATATTGCCAAAAAGACTGTAGGAGAAACGCCGCCTCCGGGGGGAGGGACGCCAGGCGTAGGGAACTATCCTTTATGAGAAGTACAGAATGGAGGGTACGTGCATGTGCCATGGAGCAGAGGTGATTTGGCTGCATTTACAAATGATTTTCCTCGGCTGAGGGAAAAACCCGTAGAGTGGTACAAACAGGTCGACCGTTTTGTTAAAATTTCGAAGGTATTGTGGATTGATTTGAACACCTTGTTTGATATAGTAGTACCAGGAGACTTGTGGTCAGCTTGTAAAATTGCAGTTGAGTGGCCGACCTTCGAACCTGAAAGGGATGCTGTCACAAATGGTCCGTCACCTATAGTAATGAAAAAGTTTGAACAAGTGATTACATGGTTGAAGTTGAAGATCTCGCCTCAAGACATTGATTGGGTTAAGATAGATCGAACTGTTCAGGAACCAAAGGAGACAGTGCATGAGTATTATGAAAGACTCTTGCAAGCTTTTAAACAGTATAGCGGATTAGATACTTTAGACCCCCAAGGATATGGGACAGTTTGTCTCAAAGTTTGTCCTAGGATTGAGATCAGAGGTTAGTCTCATGATACAGCAACATTTGATCTGTTGGCAGAACAAGCCGGTAGTCGAAATCTTGCGGTATGCGAGGTACTGTAGTGATGAAGTGGACTCGAAAAACTGGAAACAGAAGGACACGTTGATGCTTGTTCAGATGCAACCATCTCAGGTCCAGCCTAACGGGGGGACGCTGGGGAGAAGACAGGGAAACTACCAAGGGAACCAAAATGGGCAAGGCCAGGGAAAAGGGAAACCTATAGATCCTAAGACGGGGATGGATGTGGCAACATTGAAGAAGACCACTGCGTGTCATCTTTGTCACCAGATCGGACATTGGAAGCGTGAGTGTCCCTTGAACACAGCCAATCAGGTGCAGCAGGAGGTAGAAGTGGTTCAGGCACCCGTGCCGGAGGTGGTCAATACTGTGACGAGGCCCAGATCGATGAAAGGGGGGACGTTTAACCCACAGGTGCAAGTTCCCCAGCCACCGAGAATTTCTGCAGGAATGCGGATTACCAGCAGATGCCCCTTTCGAAGGGTATGATGAGTACAGCCCAGACCCGTTAGCCTGACGGTGCCTGATGGGGGAGGAAGACTGCACACTTGGAGCAGTCTTGGAGGTAGACCAGAGAGGACCTTTTGTGCAGGCAGACATTGTTGGTCATCCTACCACTCTTTTGGTTGACACTGGTGCTACCCGGTCTACTGTAAGATCAGCAGTAGTCCCCAACCTACCCCTCTCGGGACAATCGATCCAAGTTGTTGGAGTGGCGAACAAGAGGATAACTAGCCCATTGACCGAACCGATCCCAGTGAGAATAGGCTCTTTCCGAGCTAGACATCAGTTCATGGTGTGCGATACGAGTCCAGTTTGTCTGTTAGGAAGAGATCTATTGTGTAAATTGAATTGCACTATCTATTGCACACCTAGGGGGGTGGAGGTTCAGACGAAGGATGACGATTCCACCTTTAAAGTTGCCAATCAGCACTTGTGTATTGAAATGTATCCTGTGGTGACAGTGGAGGAACTTCCACTAGATCTGAGGGATTCTGTGTCACAAGAGGTGTGGGACTTCACGGGAGAAGAGATCGGACTGATCAAGGGGTTGAACCTGTACAGATCCAGGTTAAGCAGAATGCCGAATTCCCTAGGACGCCCAGTACAATCTGTCACCCGAGACGATTGCAGGGATTAGACCTGTAATCGAGTCTATGATCAAGCAAGGCATTCTGAAGGAGATAAGAGGTAGCCCATGTAATTCACCTATCATGGGACTACAGAAACCGAGCGGGAAGTTCAGGATCGTGCAAGACCTGCGAAAGGTCAACACGATAGTTGTCCCATGTTGTCCAGTGGTACCGAATCCATCAGTGATACTGTTTCAGATTCCATGCAAAGCCGAGTGGTTTACTGTCATTGATTTGTGTCAAGCATCCTTCTCGATACCGCTCCACGAGGAAAGCCAATTTCTTTTTGCTTTCCGACTGGAAAATCACGTGTTAACGTGGTGTCGTATCCCTCAAGGGTATACAGAGAGTCCATCGATCTTTAATCAGATCCTGAAGAAGAATCTTGAGAGTCTCGTATTGCCTCAGAACTCAGTTCTTGTGCAGTACATAGATGATCTACTTGTGGCGTCAGAAACAGAAGACGCTTGCAGGATAGACACGATAGCCCTACTGAATCATTTGGCAGAGAATGGACACAAGGTGTCCCCGAACAAATTGCAGTACTGTCTGAACGAAGTGCAGTACTTGGGTCACAGATTAGAAAAAGGCAAGAGGAAGGTGTCACCAGATCGAATTGAGGCAATAATGAATATGGCAGTGCCCACCACTCAGAGGGAAGTCAGGATGTTTTTGGGAATGGTCGGCTATTGTCGTCAGTGGATTCTCAATTTTTCATTGAGAGCAAAGCCTTTACAGAGGCTTACGCACAAGGATGTGAGTGATCCGGTACCATGGGACGAGGAGTGCTTGGTGTCATTCCTAAGACTGAGAGAAGGGTTGTGCAGTGCACCAGCTCTGGGAATGCCCGATTACAACAAGGCTTTCACACTGTTCTGTTGCGAGAGAGAAGGGTGTGCATTAGCAGTCTTAGCTCAGAATCATGGAGGTGTCCGTAGACCAGTTGCCTATTTTTCAGCTACTCTAGATCCAGTAGCTTCTGCATTGCCCGGATGTCTAAGATCCGTTGCTGCAACAGGTGTCAGCATTGAAAGATGTGAAAGCATTGTAATGGGTCATCCTCTGACAGTTTATGTACCACACTCTGTTGAATTGTTAATGACCAGGACAAAGACTCAGCACCTAACGAATAACAGGTTAACAAGGTATGAGCAAGTCATACTTGCCGCAGAGAATGTGACTCTGAAAAGATGCTCTGTCCTAAACCCTGCGACATTAATGCCCATACCGAATACAGATGATGAAGATTGTGCGGACCATGATTGTCTTGATGTGACTGAACTATGCACCAAACCGAGACCTGACATTGTCGATGAACCACTGACTGACCCTGATGAAATTTTCTTTGTCGATGGTTCGTGCTTAAGAGACAGTGTTGGTCAACTGAGAGCAGCGTTTGCTGTATGTACCATTTCAGGAGTGGTTGAGGCTGCTTGTTTAGAAGGAGTACACTCCGCGCAGGTAGCTGAGATCATTGCTTTGACACGTGCCTGTTTGGCCGCTGATCAAATCCGAATCACGATCTACACGGACAGCCAGTATGGGTTCGGTGTGGTTCATGACTTCGGACAGTTATGGTCATGACATCATCTGGTTCACCCATTAGGAATGGAGAACATGTAAGACAGCTACTAGATGCATTGCAAAGTCCAAAGGAAATCGCAGTTGTCAAATGCACTGCGCATGGAAAGGGGGATGATTTTGTCTCTCAGGGAAATAACTACGCGGATGAAGTTGCCCGTTTCTGTGCAGAACATGGATGCATATTTACAGAGGGTTACACAGGAGAGCGCCAAGAAAGAACCGAGCTCAACATGATGTTGGCCATGGCAGACACTTGGGAGGAACTCAAGCGACTGCAGGATGAGGTTTCAGATCAAGAACGCGATGGATGGGTCAGAGCAGGATGTGAACGAGGGGATGTGGATGTTTGGGTTTCCAGTGATGGCCGAGCGGTATTGCCAGAGAATCTGTTGAGTCCGATGGCGAGACTGATACATGGACCGATACATCTTGGGAGAGATGCAATGATGCATGTGTTTAGACAGACATGGTATAACCCACGATTTCATGCAATCACTGTAGCAGTTTGTCAGAGATGTGTTACGTGTCAGCAAATGAATGCTGGAAAGAAGACTGTGGTCACATTGAGTCACATTGGAAGGTCAGGAGGACCCTTCAATAGGATGCAGCTAGACTTTGTAGAGATGCCCAAGTGCAATGGATTGAGGTACATTTTGGTGGTAGTGTGTGTGTTTTCACGGTGGGTGGAGGCTTACCCAACACGCAGGTGTGACACTCTCACAGTGGCTAAGTTATTGTTGAGGGAACTCATCCCGAGGTTTGGTTTTCCAACCTCTTTGGAATCAGATAGAGGAACACACTTCCACGGTGAAATCATGAAGCTGCTTTGTGCGGCATTGAATGTCGACCAAAGACTACATTGCAGTTATAGACCAGAGGCTTCTGGGATAGTGGAACAGGTCAAAGGAATCTTGAAGGCCAGAATGGCAAAAAAGTGTTCGTCAACGTCTCTGAAGTGGCCTGACGCCCTGCCGCTCGTGCTTATGAGTATTCGCAGCGTCCCCGACAGGAGAACTGGGTTGTCACCACATGAGATCTTCTTGATGGGGAGGGCGATGCGATTGCCGGCAGTACCAGCTACAGCTCTGATAAACATCACTGATGACTTGATTCTCGATTGCTGTAAAGGACTATCTGATGTGGTCCATTCTGTGTCTCAGCAGGTACAAGCAGCAGCTGTTCCGGCCTCGAGTGATCTGTGCCACGACCTGTGTCCAGGCGACTGGGTGCTTGTTCGAAAGCACGTGAGGAAGAGCTGTCTGGATGTTCGGTGGCCAGGCCCGTACCAGGTAATACTGGTGACGAACACAGCAGTGAAGTGTGGAGGATTGCCGAACTGGGTACATGCTTCCCATACCCGCAGAGTTTCAGCACCCTCGGAAGAAACAGCTCCTCTTGCGAATGAAAATCCAGCTGATGTGGCAGGGCCGCATGAGAGGACAAGTCAAGCTGTGAGGGTCGCTGATACAGCTGGTTGTGCACCAGAGCAAGCTGAAGAGGGTTCCGACAACCAGAACCTCGACTTTGACTCATATGACGGAGGTGTTGCTGTGGGTGGAGTAGAGTCAAATTCAGCCGAAGAAGGAAGTGGTGCACAGGGTATAGAGGGGGAAAGCAGAAGGACAACCAGAACTGAGGAAGCTTGGCCTGAGAGACAGAGGCGATTGAATCTGAGGTTGGCACCCGAAAGAGATCTTGCTCCGGTGTCTGAAATGTCTGAATCAGAAGCAAGTGACGGAGAGCAGGCTCAAGAGGGTCGGAGGAGGTCGAAAAGAACGAGAGTACCTTGCCAGAGATACGCTACCCTGGAGTGGACTTACGCAGTGACTGATGCCGGGAGTAGTGAGTTCGGGGAGGCTGAGGTCCGTGCAGGTGGTCAGCAAGAGCCCGAACGTGGTGTTGCGAGTGGTACTGTTAGTGCCAGGGCTAGAAGTCGAAGGAGTACTGACCCTCACGGTTCCGAATCCCCCGCTTCTGAGTAAAGTCAGACAATTGGTTCTACATCGACTCGAATTTCCGGCATTTGGGTTTGAGCCATCTTCACATAAAATGATAACTCTTCATCTTGAACTTTTGTATCATGTTCTAGAAGCGCTTGCAGTTGACCTTATTGTGGATTGAATATAACTGTTGTAAACACAAAGCCTAAAGAAGAAGATAACCTAGGTCCGAGTGGAGGAAGAATAAACTTAGCGACATTCCGCAGAAGAGGAACAAGAGCTTAGGGAAATCTTTTTCTGGACTATGTAAATAAGGAACTGTAGCTGAAAGGGGGATTTCCAGCTGTTTCGGAGTGTTGTTCGAACTGGTTAAGCAAGTCGCGTGTGGAGAAGACAGAGACTTTTGAGTGTTCGTTGCTTAAGCCAAGAACTTTCGAAATCATGGAGGCTGGAGATCCACATCGTAGATCCAAATTGATTGTAGGCACATTTATAGGGGGTGTGATAGTTTCTATAATCATAGTAGTTGTAGTTTCATATGTGGTTCCACACGAGCTAGCAGTGGGAGGGGGGGTACAAGTGACTCCTACACCCACTACACCTAGCAAAAAGGAGGAAAATATAGGAGCTGAAAGAGCTTTGCTAATAGAAGAGAGTCGTAGATTGCATATAGATTTGTCTAGAAGTGATTTTAAGCTTAATGCGTATGCTAAGCTGCTATATGAGTATGTGGATGCGATGGATGCGAAGGATTGTTATGTGTGTATGCAGTTGCCAGCTTCAGTGGATGAGGGTATTAGATACCATCATCTTCCACTGACGTATGGAATTTCGTGTAGTTTGTTATTGAGTGTGTTTTATGGGAGAGGTCACTATGAGTACTTCTTTTCCAACTATGACGCCGTGCTGTCAGAGGTTCCTGCCCATAAACATTTGAACAAATATGATTATTACAAGGCGGAAGATAGACTTGGAAAGTACTTCATACCGACTTCGAATTTAGATACAGCTTATGCCCATAGACACAATTTAACATGTGCATTTAACAGAAGTAGAGAAGAAGTTTGTAGATCAGGTAGAAGATAGATATAGAAAGCTAACACAAACACGTCACACTGGAGATAGTCCTGTAGATTGGACAGACGAGGAGAGGTTGCACCGAACAAAAGGAAGTTATGGCCCTATAGCATTGGATATGGGCCAAAGGGGAAAGTTGTGTGAAACGTGTGCAGACTTATTATGATAAGGTCTCTGTAGGACAGAGTGAGTGTAATCATGTCTTCACTATGGAGGACTCAGCAAAGAATTTTCTGCAAGGTCCTGTACAAGTGATACCTACGGTGTATTATTTGTGTGGAAGGAATGCTTATGTGAGGTTGCCAGCCAACTGGTATGGTACGTGTTATTTGGGAATAATATTTCCCAAGATCTACCATGCAGAGGATTTGGAGCTTTTGGAAGGTGGAAAGCATTCGAGAGTGAAGAGAGGTGCGAGTGCAGGAGCAATAGTACGAGATATCTTTGGAGCGATGATACCAAGTTTGGGAGTGATCTTGAATGACGTGAAGATTCGGAGATTGGCGACTGTGGTTGATGAATTATCAATGAATACAGCAAAGTCGTTGATACTTGTGGATGGAGAGATGTTGTCGATAAGGACAATGGTTTTGCAGAATCATCTTGCTTTGGATGTCCTACTGGCAAAAGAGGGCGGAGTCTGTAAAATGTTGAAGGTTCAAGAGTGCTGCACTTATATACCAGACCACAGCAAGGATCTGGAGAAATATATAAGTAACATCACTACGATCCATACTAAGATAGAGGATTTGACTGAAGAGGGTGTTTGGGAGAAAGTTGGCAAAGGATTTGGTCAAGTGGGAAGCTGGTTTGTGAATTTGGGAAAGGGATTCCTCTGCTATGGTCTGAGACCTCTCATTATTGTGGTGGTTTGTGTGGTTTGTTTGTGGGGTCTTATCAGAGCATACAAGTGGTATAGAGCAGGCAGAGCTGAGAGAGCTTTGAGAGAAAATGAGACGAGAATGGCTAGACTGCAGGACAGTCACTATCGAAATATTAAGAGTTTGGAGAGATTCCGACAGGGGAGAATGGCAACAAGTTCTGTTTAGGTCGGTTCTTTCTCCAAGGAAGTTGTAAAGGTGTGATGACAGGAGTAATCAAAGGGGGGAACTGATAGAGCGCCATGTTCTCGTGAAATTTGTAGGGGTGCATCATAATCACCTTTAGTCCGCACCCGCATATATTCAGTTGTGTATTAATGAATAGCCAGTAAAGAGTAGCTCTAAACCGCATTTATTAGAGCTAATAGAAGAGTAATTGTGTTGTTATAATCATGAAAATGTAATGCTTAATTGAAACGTGGTTAAAATGTTGCATAGATGATTTAGCTCATGTGCAGTTGAGACGCATTAGTTAACGTGTATTATATTAACTTGCACGTGTAGTCTAATTTTGCATATGTAGTGTATGAGTTTATGTTTAAAGAAGTAATTAAGAATTGTGTGTTTAAATTGTGTAAAGGCCTGACTGCATATACGTCAAAAAGAAAGGCCTGTTCGTTCTTATGTTAGCTTATTTTGTAGGCAGAGAAGGTGTTCTCTTGGAAAGGCTCTCTGGGCACAGTTGGTAGATTCGTACAGAGGGAAAGTCTGTTGAAATGTATCTTCTGTTGCAGGTGCAAGGACACATGCCTCGTTAGCGAAAGACTGGCTCTTTGTTTTAGGAGTTAGGGTGGTGGGAGGCATTGAGATGGGAGTATACTGGAATGTAGGGATGATACTTTCAGCGGAGAAGGTTCCTGGGACTCAAGGTCATTGTAACCGTCCTGGATGAAGTAAGAGTTTCGATGGAAAAGTACGAGAAGGAAGACCTGGCCGAAGAGGCGTGACAAGGGCGTGTTCAATTGTATGTGGATTTTGTATTAGGGACAGTGCCCCGAGGGGGAAGAGAGAGAGGAGGTAGAAGAGAGCTGAGAGAAGGGCAAAGAGAGAGATCTTTTAGGAAGGAGCATCTTAGAACGAGCTCGAAATGCTAAGTGAGTGCACTTCTTAGGAAGTCTTCACAGCTGACACCTTTCCTTTCTACTCTTGCCTGGGGAAATTCGTTAAGTAGGGCTGTCACCTTAGTGGTAGAGTAGGGACAGTTTAATGTTTTATGCTTATTTAGGTAAATGAAGAATAACATAGAGATTGGGGCAGTTATTGTTTGTTTAATACTTCTGGAGCTAACGATTCTTCTTATTCTGAGTCGGATGAAACTTCTGCGTAGGATGATGTTTGTATTAGTGCCCATCTATTTCTTTAAGCTCGTGTTGAGGTGCTTACATGTGCAGTTATTCTTGGCTGTAATAAACCCACAAAATTGAATTCGGAGTCAGTGGTCTTTAAGGTAAACTGAATTCTAAATTGTTGCATAACCAAATTGGATTTTCTTCCCTTCACACTATTCAGCAGGTAAAAAGATTCTGGCGACCTGAGGATTCTTAGTGATGGTGAGATAAGATAAGAATCTAGCTTTATCAGAGGTGTTAATACAAGTTAAATGGGATGACACAGTCTTGTCTTTCTGGTACACAGCTTCCATGGGTGAGATTGCTCAGATGTTGACTGGCATGCTACTGATGATGCAGCAGAAGAGCTTTAATGCAGCAGGCGCTGAATTAGAATTCAGGTGAACTGTCCCCATCTGCTCCGCTGCACATCAGTTGTCTGCGCCCGAAAGTCAGGGACAGTGCACTGATTTATCAAAAAATGCCTACTTCCACCTGTGTGTATGTATACGCTTGTAAAGTAGTAGAAGCGCTCACTATTCACCTGTGGCCTTTGGCTCCAGGTTGCACCTCTGTGGCCGTATTATGGAAAGTGCCCAGGGGGCGCAATGCAATGGGCATATGCGCCCGTTTTGTGCACCCCTCCCCCCCCCCCGGAACATTCGGATTACAGAAAGGGCTGCAGACGCTTGTGCGGCCATTTCTGTAATACGGATAGTGTTGATAGACATATAGTGCCAGCGCTATCACCAGAGGGTGTTCCTTCCTTTGCATGGTGGTGTGGCCCCACGCAAATGAGGGAATCTCTTTCCCTCTGCGCCTGCGCCATATTATAGACGCGGGGGCAGAGGCAAAGAAGCTGTGAGAAAGCGCATTGACAGTGCGCCCCCTTATAGCAGCCTTCTGGAGGGAGGAAAAGGGGTTCTATGGACCCCCCTAGACATCCCCTTACAGGCAGACGCAGTCACTCACTGCACCCGCCTGCAAGGGTGAAATTCTATCGTGAAATTTTATTGTGCACCTTAGGCAATAAGATACAACGCGGGGAAACTGCAATATTTGTAGCATTAAAATTACTTGTCATCACCTGCTGCTATTTGTTTTACCTGTTTTCAATTTGACTGTCTTTTCTGCATCACTCATCTGAGAGTCCCTTCCCCCAACGACTTGAACACAGTGTGCCCCATTACAGAACAATCACTGCCAGCACTGAATTGTTGGTAAGCCAAACAAGCATTTGCAATGCAATAGGTCTCGCACTTGCGAGAGTTTAAGCTATTGGCATTGCAAATGACAAAGCCTTTTATTTCTAGGATCTTCAAGGAAAGATAAGCAAAGGCACATGGTTTTGAGGCGAATTGTTTCTGATCTAAATCTGACCTGGCAGCCAAGATATCTGAGTAATGATGCAAAACTGGCAAGTGTTCGAGATTTCTGAGTGCTAGAGCAAATCTCTGCATATTTTAAGGATTATTACGTAATAGTACGAATTCAAACATGCATTTATTTTTTGGGAACGACTGTGAAAATCTGAACATGCAGCAAAGATTACAGAAGTATGAGGTACATCTATTAATTAAGGATTACTGAGGAACTGGGCAAATATGAACATGCACCAAGGATTACTAAGTGATGGGGAAAATTGGAAAATGCATTAAAGATTAATAACTGATGATGCAAGCAATTCTGATTCATGGATAATAATTAACCTCGATATTTATGAGTAATGATGAAAATCCAGGCACACCTTAAAGATGTCTGACTATTTCTGTAAATACTGGCCCACACCGATTATGGCTGAGTGGCGGTGCACATTTGGGTATATACTTGGGTATATACTGGAAATTAGTGACTATTTCAGTAAATACCAGCACACACCGATTATGGCTGAGTGGCGGTGCACATTTGGGTATATACTGGAAATTAGTGAGTGATGGTGTGAATCTGAATTGCACTAATGGTTACTAAATGATGTGGCAAATCTTAATATGCACTAGAATCACTAAGTGTTAAACTGAACACACACTAATGATAAGTGATGGTTCAAAGAGGTGGCCATGTGCCCAAGACTTTTAAGTGATGACGCACATCAGTGCCAGCACTCGAGGTTTCAATGTACATATCTGAACACACACTCAGAAGTGAATGTTAGTGCAAATCTAAGCATGTAGGAAGGGTAACTGAGTGATGGTCTATATTTAAACACACACTCATAACTGCTAAGCAACGGGGCAAATCTAAAGATGCAGTAAGGATAAAAGTGCAAAATGCATCTCTACGCATTCTTTTGTAATGCGTGCACTGGCATAATCGCGGTATTTATTAAAATGTTATAAGCACACTTTACGCAATGTTGCCCACCCCTAGTGTAACACTTACTGTAGCAAAATGGCGGTACTCCTTTATATATTGTTGACATTCTTTGCACAATTGTGCACACTCATGGTGTAATGCTTGCAATGGCATAATGCACGCAATGGTTGGTGTTATAACATTGTGCTCTGATGTGATGTTATGTTAAATGAACTAATGTTAAGATGCTATATTTTGATTTTGTAACACGCATTCCACTGCGGGAGTCATTCATGGCACTGATATTCAGTTTAGGTGTAGGGGAGTGAATCGCCCTCATTGTATAGGTACTTTGATGTACCGTTCTTATGTTACTCTAAAGGGTCTTTGGCGTGCTGGCAGGAACTCCTACTTTGGATAATAAGAGTGTAGCAAGTCTGATTGTTCTGTTTGGCTGTATTTCTGGCACTGAGGTTAACGCTGTCTTCTGGGCATGGCAGAGAGCAGTGGCATGGGAGGGGCAAAGAGGGGCTATAGACTGGCAGGTAGTGGGTGACTAGTGGCCATTTACTTTGTTCAGCTGCAGTCCCTTGTGCTTATTAACCCTGGATCACTGAACAGAGACAGTATTATTAATTTTATTGCCAACGATTCCACATTACCATAATACCGTGCAAGGTGGGTGCGGCCCTGAGGACAAATCTTGCAGTGTTCCAAGTTTGAATATATTTCCCCATTGCAGACTCATGCTGCATTTCTGAGAAACAGATGTGCTCTTACTGTGGAAAGGGTGTGAGTGCGTGAGAAGTCAGACACACTGAACAGTGCCAGCCACCCTCACATTGTGCCCGGTCTGACCTGTGTGTGTCCTCAGATGAGCCTTCAGATGCGAGGACTTGCCGTACACCTTGCTGCAGCCGGGGTCGAGGCACTTGTGCTTTTTCTGGGGCAGCTCTGGTCCCTCCTATGCTTCTCTTCCTTTTTTTCCAAAGTTCTCTCTCTCCCTCCTGGTCAAAGTCTGGGGATATAAAATAAACCCACCGCTGCACATAGGAGCACCGATAGTGCAATGTTTTTTAATTACTTCCTTATCCGGCTGGCTACTGGCGTGGGTGCCGACTGCGGACCTAAAAGACGTAAATAAAAATAATCCACAGGCAGAGATGACCCAGATGCCTGTCTGAAGCAGGGCCGGTGCTTGTTATTTCATCCGCAGCGTGTTAAGTTTCACGTCGAGGTTCCTGCTGCAGTCTGTGAGTAGCGCCTAGGGTTTCAGTCACCCGGCTCAGCGCCAAACGGCGCTTTTTCAAAGATTGAGAATACGGTGGCCTGGATGTGTCCTTGCATGAACTGCAGAGTAGACACGAGGAAAAGTATATAATTTCTCTCCAGCGTGTAAAAAACAAAAAGCAACTCCACCAGTGGTCGAAGGGAATTAAAAACAACGGTACAACAAATAGAAAGGGGCTGGGCCTCTCAAAGCGGCCAGTTTGAGAGAGAGTTGAGACAGTTACCAGACGGCCGCCTTAAGTAAAAAACGAGTGCGGTGTCGGCGAGGAAAGAGTCTGCACAAGGCAAAGGAAGCAGAGTAAACAAAACACAAATGCTTTTACAAGACCACTTTCTAACAAAAATGCGAGACCTATGGCATTGCAAACAAGCGGTCGCAATTGTCCCGGCTGCTTGGAAAGTGAAAGCCCGCACAGCGCGCTGAATATAAGCAAAGCAGGTCGTCGTGCCTGAAGTAGGAGAAACTCAATAAAAAAAATAGTGCCTACAACACTAAATAACACGTACTGTGTAACAACCAAATTAAAGGGGCCAGCAGCCATGGGAGGTTACAAATGAAGACATGGCGGTACTAAGGAGGGACTAACAAGCCTATTAAGGAATCAGAAGCCAGCATTTACAAAAAACAAAGACTCCAGCCAAATAAAAATATGGCCAGAGAGTGGGCGGGGCTTCTCTTCCATACTCTACTACAGCAGATCACCAGAGCAGCGCATGTGCGCTAGCTCAGGCTCAATCTAAAAAGCAGGCCAGGATAAATAACTGCCAGTTAGGTAAATAGTAAAATAAGGTAGCTGGCTGTGCAAAGCCTCCATTAAGGTTACGAGGAGGAGGGTGAGGGACTTTCATTTGTGACTCGTGGAGGTGATGACGTTGGAGACCTGGGTAAGAGGTCACAGTAGAACGACTTGAGGAAAGAACATCTTGGTAGGACAGATAGGGAATTAGGAGAACAGATAGGGGCTTCCAAATGGAGGTTGGGCAGAAGGGAAGGTTAGGTAGGTGCCAAGAGTGGTGTGCATGAAAATAACTTTGGACAAAAAATAGAAGGCTAAGATGTTGGTTTTATGGGACAACCATATAAATGGGATGTGATTATGTCTTGATAGCACGAGAATTTTAGTCCAGGACCATGTGGAGAACCAAAAGTGGTAGATTTGTGTCCATTGAATGGTGTTTCTGATAGTGCAGACTTTCACATGCACAATTATCTTTAGTGTAGAAATAGCTGAGCAGGGTTGGGTGAATATAGGGAGAGGAGACAAGAGTTAATCATACAACTGTGCTGAAATAGTCAAACTGATATGGAAAAAGTGGACAAGATGGAATTATACTTCTGCAAGGTTTAATTCGTTTTGCTCGATTGTCTTCCAAAAGGCCAAGGCATGTCTCTCCTTTTCTGAATTTATTAAACTAGTTGCGTGATCAGTTACACATTATCATTTGAAACCATCCTACACGTTAGGAGATGAGACTCTAATGATAGAATACCAGGCTCCCTTTTCAATCAAAGGCCTAAAATGCTTTAAAGCGAAAGACAAACCTATCCCTTGAAATCTAAACGTGGCAGACAAATCGGCCTTGCGCTGGGAGCGACGACACAGATCATTCTAACACACTGGTGTTCGCCACAACGCTCCAAGCATACAAGCTGGCCTCACAGGCTATGGTTCATTATGGGCATGGAAAGAATATCCATGACACTCGCAAATCAAGGTGACAACTTTGGGAAACTCTGGCGTCCTTATTTGTTCCTCCTAACGCACGATTTTAGAGAACTCACTTGCCCGAAATATTTACAACTTTTTGGTTTACCAGATGCTGCCCTCACCACATGAGTAGATATGTATGCATATGAGGTCAATCAACTATGTTTAAATCATCTAGCAAAGGTGATCCAGACTTCGGGGATGGGAGGAGGGAGGGCTTGGGGAGGGAATGTGTTTTACTTGTTTCTGTTTTCTCTCCTCTTTCCCCTTTTCTCTATGTTGGTTGAGATGTTTCTCGTTTCCCTTCCCTCTAACAGTTGAATGCTGCCAATTATTTTATTTGCTGTGTCAATCTTGATGCATATAACGATGTAAACATTGCTCTGGCATCCTCTTCAATAAAAAGATTTAAACCATAAAGCGAAAGATATCTTTGTAATCAGAGTTACACTTATCACTAAGCTTTAGCTCTAGGAAAGACTCCAAGTGAAGCACCTCCACCTGTCAAGAAGCCAAAGATGACCTCCAGAGTTAACATGGTACAAGCAGAATGGAAGAGTAATATTACACACCCGGCACTTTAGTCTAGAAATTGCTTCCACCTCCCCTGACTGGCTGTCGACGCAGACAATAATATTCATAAAAGCAATTAAACATCCTTACAAATTCCAATAAAGTCATATGGCCTGCAAACAATTCTGTGAGTTACTGCACAGTTCAAAAAACTTCAGACTCCTTTCAGCAGGTAATAAATAAGTGTGAAAAAAAAATCAAGAAAAAAATTCAAACCTACGTGCTTGAAGGATTTTGCATCAACTGCCACTGGTCTTTTAAGAGTTGTACCCGCTTTCAAAGACAGATGTAATCTGTGCCACAACCCTACCCACCCAGGTAATGTACAGGCACTCTGTATTTATGGCTCATGGCCACAGTCGTTTGGTCGCAGGGATTTAGGCATCAGTAACAGGTTCATAGCCCTCCACTCCTCAACAGACAACCCCTTAGGGATGTGAAAGGTTAAAGAATGAGCATTAGCATCCACTTTAGAAAGGAAACATCCTTACCCCCTGTGCTGCAGGGTCTTTATGTAGAACCCCAGCATGGGCGAGATGGTGTCAATGTCTTCTCCATTCAACTTTTTGAGTATAGTAGTTTTACCAGCATTGTCAAGACCGCTGAAATTAACTCTTCAAGGAAACATATTAGATGCCAAATATCTAGTGTGTTTAAAAAATAAACCACAACCCCCTCCTGGGAAATCCCAGAGCTTCCCACCTACCAATCCTGGGTCTGACCACATGCTTCTGGATGCCTGTGCCCCCTACCCAGTTCTACTTGGACGTCTCAATCAGTCATGAAACACACCAAATACCTCGAACTAACACACTGCTCCTCTTCGCCAACAGCCTCACTGAGCCCAATCACTGCCACCCATTTGCATGGACACCACTCTTAATTTGCTATAATTTACCCTTTTTCCAATCAATACCATTTCAAGTGAGCACCACAAATATCTTTCCCCGAGTATCATCTTCATACAGCAATGTAGAGGTACCACATCTTACCCGGTTCCAATTCTTCACAAACTAGAATGTATCCACTCTTCATCCTCTGAACCCCCCCCACCCCTTACAGACAAGCCTCTGGTTCCTTTGACTCATTAAACTCTTCCATGAACAACACCTGAAAAGTCTCATATGTCAACCTTTATTGCCTTGCACCCAACTATGGATTATCTGGGCACTATGCAACATTAAAACTTGCACACCCACAAACCTGTCCCAGCCAGGTAAAAATATTTGCCGTTGAGACAGACTTACAACTCACAAACTGCTACAAACCTTTTTTTCTTATCTGCCCTTAATTTCAGGCACTCTTCCCCTCAATTACCCTTGGCAATTCTCCAATATATGCCAACCACCCACATTGCACAAATGTTGCTCACCATCCTTTCCCCACAAAATTTCACACAGCAAAATCAAGACCATGTGGATACACTTCTCTTCTCTTCCTGCTTCGCGCATTGTTTACTCCAATTCTCTGCTAACTCAAGCAACATCATCTCCTGTCTCTGCTTCTCTTATTACATCTTTGCAGACTTTACTCACATTTTCTTACCATTTTCTTCATTCAAACTCACTTTTGACATGCACAGCAGAATGCCTTTCTGCCATAAGCTACTAGCTGGTCAGTCAACACTACCAAGACTGAAACAGTGTGCTTTTCCTCAATCACCACACAAATCTGCAGCCACTGCGGCCGTTTCCTGGTTTCATGGAGCACACCAAACAAAAAGAAATTACACCCCTTAGTTGTCCCGCTGGTCCCACATCATTAATCATCATAACCTCTCTATCCCATGTTAACCTCAGTTGTCAGATCGGTCTTCATCCTGGCACTCTATCACAGGAACACTCCCGTTATGCATGTGAGCCGCCTTGCTTGAATATTATCTAAAAGAGCACCCACCTGACCAAAAGAGCGTGAAGAAATAGCTACACAAGACAATCTGGGGTATGCCACACCAGGGTTACACCCAGGACTTAAAGAAGCTATGAATTAAGTTATTGTCATCAAGTATTCTTGCGCAGGCAGGCCAGTCAAGCATCTACCAATGCTAACATACATACTGAATACTAAACAACCCTGCACTCGTGTTTTTAATCCTTTGTTAGTTTTATATGGACATATATATTCTGTGCCCGACAACTCCGCTTTTGATTCGTAACATACATTTTAAAAACTGAAATTAATTGTGCAAATCACCTCAAGGAATGACACAACACGGGATGTATTCAGCACGCTTCTGCAAGCTAGTGACATGTGGAAAAGGAAACCCTGGTTAATTACCCATTTCTTAAATTATATATTTTAAGCAGCAGTAGCAATATGTAAACATACCTCAGTCTGCACTTATGGTGCTGGCTGATTGCATATGTGCCCCTTCTAAACGTAGACAGACAGACACACTCACCTAATACTTTAGAGCAAAGACAGAATAGATTACGAGTCCTTTCTAGAAGAGCATATTTTGAGGAACAAAGTGAAAGTGGGAGAAGGGGAAAACGTATTAGCTGAATAAAATTGCATACTGTATTGTCAATTGCCCAAGACTAAAAGTACATTAAACAAGCATTTGCAATGCAATAGGACTCGCATTTACGCGAGACCTATTGCATTGGAAACAGGAGTGCAGGCGGGCAAGAAGGCACGAATGGGAGGGGTAGGGGGGTTGGGGGGCAAGAAGTCACGGACTGCGGGAGGGGCAGGGGGGAGACAGGGAAGAAAGTAGTGTTCGGAGTAAAGGGGCCAGTAACCATGGAAGGATACAAATGAGGACATGGCTGTCATGAGGAGGGACTGACAAGACTAAAACCAATCGGAAGGCAGCATTTAGGACCTAAGCCAATGAAAAGGATTGGGCGGAGAGTGGGCGGAGCTTCCACAAGGCTTCCCCACTATACTGAAAACTGCATGCCTCGCAAAGCGAGCAGCGCATGCGCTGCAACGCTAGGCTCGACCTAAACAGCACTTTTTGGGATCATGACAGGAACCTTGCTATTCACTCAAAATTACCATTTGCCCATATGAGCTATAGGATTTAAAGTACTAAACCGATTCCAAAGTTGTAGAATTAAAAAAATACATTAAAATCCATATGAAAAAGGTATGATGCCCATCGTACTATGGCACATTTTTTTCCTTCCGAACAGCAGGGGGAAGCACCAAACGAAGATAAACAAACTATTGTCCTGCTCTGTCTGTGCACAATAATCAGCCCTTGAAGCCTGCACCAATTCTGTAATACCGGACAACTATTTAAATTAAATTCATATAAGATGGAGTCAGCTCCTCACATACTCCCTGGAGTCAAACGCAATTGTGGTTAATTTTGCCCACGCCACACCTTTGAACTGTTTCAACACTGGCTAGATTCTTCTCCAGGAACCATCAACTTGTGCAACAGAATATGTACTAGACAGATTTTTGAAACCAGATCAAGACTGTCTCTGGCTAAAGAGACAGGATACTTAAAATTGTACGTACTCATTGGCGGAAAAAACCCTAACTGTTTAATCATTTTTGGGAATGGCCAAACACTTATTACGTTGGGGCAGGTCACTGAATGAAAAGGTTAGAGTCCTCTGCTAAGAGGTGACAGGCAAGTGGTGGTTCTTCAGGTGTGCATGAAGACCAGGGCATAGTGGGCGGCAGTACCAGAGCAGTACAGCAGCATCACTGCCAGCAAATGCTTTCCAATAACTGCTTGAGATCCCATCAGCTCCTCCACCACTACATTTAGTGAGTATATTTAGACAGGAGACTGCCCTGTCACATTGGAAACGGATCCAAGTAACCTTAATTTTTGTTTATTTTGTCCCTCGGAGATCGCGAGTTATCAGAAGTGGTGGCCACATTAAAGTACACGCCTTTATTTCACTCATATTTGTCTTTATTAGTAGAAATTACTGATTTAGCTGTGTACGTTTGAAAAGGCAAAGCTCTCAGTGCAAGCTGCACTGGGATAAGGAAAAAGTCCCAAAACAGGAAAGGCAAGGAGAAAAACTATGAGCTATACTGCTACTTTTCAGAAACTTTTTCTAAATGCAAGTAAAATTAATGCTCAATTGAATTACCCACAATTGAACAAGGTGTCCTAAATACATTACACAAAAAAATGAATATTAAACTCCCCTAACAAAAATCCTACTTCTTATAAATCTTCCGTGGTCCAGCACAACATTTCGAAGTACAAATTGTACAATTCCACACAATTCAATTCATTATTAGACATGACGCACAGACTCCATGGATTAGTTATGTAGAAATTTCTTTATACATTTATTTCTGTCTTCTTAAAAAGGATTTTTCTCTAATGCAAATGTAGCCAACGTGTTTCGTCACGAAGACTTCTTCAAGCTTCACATACAAGTTCTTCTAATCCCAACAATTTAATTTGATGTTTTGTTTATTAGGTTTCATTTGCATGCAGTAGGTCACTTTCAACCTATATTGTAACTGTAACTTCAGAAAAACATGCTGGTTTGTAAATAGAGGTTGAAAGTTACCCACGAAGTCATAGGTGCGATAGGTAATTGCCTCAGCCTCTTTATGTAAATTGACCGTAAAAATCCTACTTCTAGTGATGATGAAGTTCTTCCGAAGGATGTTTAAAATGCAACTAACGTGCTATCAACGTCAAAAAGAAAAATACAATATTGAGCTGAATCACAAGATTCACCAAAGATCGTAAAAAAATGCTGACTCCACACATTACATTTCTGCATTTTCTGATGCTGAATTTGGATGCTGAAGCGGTAAGCCGCGCCCACACCACTCATGTGAGACACTAAACCTGAAGTGAGCAGGTGTGAAAGGACTTCAATATATTAGTTACATGGAGAATTGTCGAGCATGGAGCAGGACTACGTTCTTTGGTATGAAATGGAGGAGGCATTAATTGATAAGTGCACGCTTTTCAATGTCAAGGATAAATAAGACACCCTCAGCTGGAGAGTTAATACGGGCTCCAAACTTGGTGTCTCAAAACCCTTTAAAAATGAATGAATCTGGGAAGAAAAAGTCACCACATGAACATCTGAAGCAGCAAGTTCTTTTAAGGAAACCTCAAGAATGCACTATCTCAATGCAGCCACCATAAAAGAAGTGTACACTCTCCAGTCAATAACCCTAGTATTCCACATGTTGCTTTATAGACTTGCCACTAAAAACCCTGAAATCTCGCCTGGTTTTATGCCTGAAACACATTTCTCCCAGTTCCAATTTCCTATTGGAGAACATAATGAGGCTACATCTTTTCATTGCAATGGCTATTCCTTTAGTTACGTTTTTTTAAATTATATTTTCATCATTTACTCCTAGACACAAGAATGTTATGTTATAGACACAAGAATGTTATGTTATTGACACAACTCTATTTCTGAAGTGTTTCTGCTTTACGTATACTGCATGACTTTATACAGTTTGTGTCCAATATATAATGTGGAATTTGATTCACTTCATTACAGTTAATTTAGAGGCGCTTTTGGAGTAAGTTAACATTAGGTACAATGAAAATGAATATGCGGCAAAATCATTACCATCTCATATTTAACATATCAATATCTGATAAACTTACTCAATAGTCTAACATATTACAGTGTATCCTGCCAAACATATATATAGTTATACTGTAATTTAGGTGCATTTATTGCTAAGGATAAACACTCAGATGCTGCTCCATTGTCCAAGAATGGTAAAACAATGGTACTGACATCTGAATGTTGTAATAATTTCAATATATTTTAACTATTTGCAAAGGCCTGTACATTTAACCGCTTTCTTACAATTGAGATGAGCCTAGTCTAATACCAATAACGTAAAGATCCTTGATCAGTCAGTGTGGACTGTCAAACAGTCAGCCACATCCAATGCTCTAAAGCTTTGCATATAAAGAATAATGCGTGAGGCTGTGCCAGATAACAGTTTTCCCAAGGGGCATTTAAAAAAAGTTGTCAGTCTACAAGCTTTGCAACAGTACTGCTCTGTGCTCCGCGATACCGGCTACATTCAGCTCTGTCCTTCAGTTCAAAGAATGCAGAGTTTGTAATGAAGCATAGGACACACTGCATTAAGGATTTTAGCCGCAAGGAAACAGGCCTGCTTCTGTAGCATTTACAAATGTAGCACAAAACTAACAATAGCAAAGTCAACAGCCCAGGCACATTGTGGAGTCCCAAATAAATTATTTAAAAAGCCTGCTGCAGTGGAAAAAATAAATACATCGATTGTTTTATGTGGTTAATGCATGCATGTATGGCACAAGTAATTTAAAAAGTGTGGATCAAGTGCACTTTTGAGATGGAACTGAAAGGTGGAATTATAAACCAAACAGACAATAGCATGAGGTGAGAAAAATACTCCCCTGGGTACAGCCAAAGCCCACTTTATGTACAAAGAATTGGATCTGGAGTGCAGCCTACTGCACTACTAAGTCAGACCTAAAAAGAGCAACAAAACAGGTATGTTTGTTTTAAGTCTACCATGGTGAAGTACAAGAGCGACCATTCATTTCAGTTCAGTTATTAAAGTCTTATTTACCTTGTTGGACTTGGCCCTTTTTGCAGGGTCATCCCTATACTTTTTGCCTTTCTCCTAGCCTTTTTTCTGACATGGTGTTGGTGGTTTTAGGACTCTGGGCACTTTAGCACTGCTGTCCAGTGTAAAGTGTGTGCGCTCTCTGTGTTACATATGGTAAGATTGGTCTACACCTGTTTGGCCTATTTAATTTACCTGTCAATCCCTTGTAAAGTGGTATCTCATATACCCAGGGCTGGTAAATTAAATGCTACTGGTGGGCTTGCAGCGCTGATTGCGCCACCCAACAAAGTAGCCTTTCAAACCTATCTCAGGCCTCTGGCATTGCAGGGCCTGTGCGCGCAGTGTTACTGCCGCTGTGACGTGGCACCTAAAGTGAGTGCCATATCTATGACCCCCCTTTTACTGCATGTCAGTCACCCCTAAGGTAGGCCCTAGCTAGCCCTATGGGCAGGGTGCATTGTAGGTAAAAGATAGGACATGTACCTTAAGTGTGTGACATGTCCTGGTAGTGACAAACAGCCATTTTGGTTTCTCACTACTGTGGGGCTGCCCTCCCATAGGAATCCATTGGGGATTTCCTGATAAGTGTTTCAGTGGTAATTCCTCATATGAGAGGCGCAGCGTGGTCAAGTTTGGTATATTTGGAATAGTGATAATAAATGCTACTCAATGGTGTGCGCAGATTTATTATAACTATTTTAGAAATGCCACTTTTAGAAGTTGGCATTTCTGTGTGCTATGTGTCTGCCTGCCTGATGTGAATTGCATGTCTGGCTTTTGAGTGACAGGGGCTGGTGAGGTGTGTGTGGCTCCAGGAGGGGCAGGGTGAGTCAGCACTAGGCTGAATGGGACATCTGCATTGGGAGTAGTGGGAGGAGTAATCCAATGACTCTAAATAGGTCTGTGCCTAGCCTGTACAATGCTGCCTCCGCCCCCTGTGGTGTGTCTGATCACCGAGCCCCCACCTGACAAAGGGGAAGAGGAGCCTGGTAAACAAAGTGCTCCAATTCCCCCCTGAACCAGTTTAGGCTGGTTCCCCCAAGCCCTGTGCCAGGGCAGACAAAGTTATGCCTAGTATAAATATAGGGGCTGTGACCCCATGAGAGGGGTTGCTGTTCCTGTGCTACTGGGGCGTGCTGCTGCTGGGGGCCCAGGAGGAACCGCCATGAGGGCTTGCCTCCCTGCTGGAGAGCCCTGTGTGCTGGCCTCCCTGGGCCCAGCTGTGCCCCTTGGACCTTTTCTTGTGCTTTCCAGGACCCTGAGGACTATAGCGCCTGCAGGGCGCTCACTCTTTCATTTTTAGGAGGAGAGGAGCGCGTGGGCTTCGCAGCACGGAGCTGCAGCCCTGTTAGAGGGAATCCTGACGTGGGGATTCCCCCGCGTGTGGAGCTGTCGAGCAGGTGCCCACCCCACTTAGGTGCTTGTTGTGGCGGGTGCCGATCGAGCGGGTGCCCACCCCGCTTCTGGAATCATTTTTTGCCATGGGTGCCCACCCCGCATTTTTACGAGAGATCGGCGGGTGCCCACCCCGCCTTTGGGGTTTATGGAGCGGGTGCCCACCCCGCCTTGGCTCCTTGAAAGAAAGCGGGTGCCCACCCTGCCATGATGCCTTCTAAACGGGAGCCCACCCGCAGTGCTGCCGAAGAGGAGGAAGCGGTGCGGCCGGCCCGGAAGCCAGGCAAGCTGCCTGACTGTGGGCGGGGCTTCGGAGGCAGAGAAGAGTGGTGCCGGAAGGAGAACGGGAGCCCACCCCGCCTCCGCGAGACGCCACTGAGCTGTCCCCACGTCCAGCCTGAGGCTGGAGAAGTCCCGGTCCCAAGAAGGGGGACTGGGCGAAGAGAAGCCAGGAAAAAGAGTGCGGCGGGTCAGCGGGGCTCCCGTGAGCGTGAGAGAGCCCTGCATGCCGTCTGAAGAGGAGATCCAGGAAGAATCCCGGTGAGTGGGGCCGCGTTGAGAAGTCCGGTGGGGGGTGTGTCGGGGCACATTGTCGGTGCCCTCCCCCTGTGGTCGTTCCCCTTGCGGCACAGTGGTGCCAGTTCTGGACCTTCCCAGCTGCACCACCGATTGCGGGCAGCTGCAACGTGTAGGCCAGTTGATTGCAGAAGCCACGGAGTGGGGCTTCAGTGGCACAGTTGGTGCCAGGGGGCATATTTGTACTCGGCTGCACCCCAGGAACTCGGGCAGCCGCCACACACGGCATGTTTCTTGCTGGAGGAACCAGGAGGGGGTGAGTTGCACCCCACACCCCCAGCGCATTTGCGCTCCGTGATTTCGCTGCAGTGGCAGCCAGGGGGCCATTTGGAAAGCCCTACCCTTTAGAGCCCTGACTTTTTGGACAAAGGGTAGTTTAGCCCCAGAAAGGCCAGTTGGCCTGGGGTCATGTCCATGGTTGGTACCTGTGTGTACTGGAAGGGCGCAAGGCCCTAAGGGATGGCATAATGTGTTTATGTTAGGTTGTTTATGCCTAAGGTGATGCCTACTGCTAGTGCATAATGTGGTTTATGCCTGATAAGATGCATACAGTGTTTTATGCCTAGTGTCATGCTATAATGTTTTAGGAGGATGCCAAATGTGATTTATGCACCATGATTATTGCATAATGTGTTTATGCTGGTGAGGCCTATTGCGTAATGTGTTTATGCTTAGGTCATTATGGTACCAGTAGTTACTGGTTGTGTTTTAGATTTACTTACCTGATTTAATGGTTCTGACAGTGGCCCAATTGGCCCTGTCCTGTATATAATCCCCTGTGAATATTGCCTAGTGCCAGTTGGCACAGTGTAAATGTGTGATTATGTTTCTAATGCGCTTATGATAATACAAAGGCTATTTATTTTTATATAACCTTGTGTGGAGTTACTTTTGTGGTGTGCCTAGTGTGTTGCTGCTGTGTGTGTGTGTTGCGCAAACGCTTTACACATTGCCTCTGGGATAAGCCTGACTGCTCGTGCAAAGCTACCAAGGGGGTGAGCAGGGGTTATCTTCAGCGTGTAACTCCCTTGCCCTGACTAGAGTGGTGGTTTCTGCCTGGCTTTGGAGCAAGCCTTAGTCAACCAGAAATCCCATTTCTAACATTGGTTGTCAGCAGTGAGGATAGGACTTGCGTTTGCGCAGTACCACAGCAACAACTGGTTGCACTACAAGCGCTGCATTTAGATAATCACAAGTTTGGGGATTATTGTTACTGATTATTTTTCTCCTAAAAGTGTCATTTTTTGAATTGTGTTCTCCTGTTGAACTGTGGGTTGTGTATCTTGCCAAAATGAGGATAATCTTTTGGAGTACCCCCGGGAGGAGAGAGAAAATGACAGGGCGGGGACGCCAGTAGGTGGGGAGGATCCCATAGATAGGGAGTCCCTTGCTGGGTCCAGTGCCGGGGGCAGTGCCCCATCCCTTTCCCTGTTCCCAGGGGAGTGGGTGGATAGGAGGGAAGAAAGGGAGCATCAGCTGGCGTTGGAAAGGCTCAAAGTGGAGCTAGTGCAGCTGAGTGTGGAGGAGAAAAATCTAGCTCTGGAGGGTAGGTTATCCCCTGAGTGTAGTTTGAGTTGTCTGGATTCACCAGTGAGGGTGGGTTGCAGCAGAAGTGATTCCAGTGTAGGAAGTCCCATTCCCAGTTCCCAGAGTATGGTACCTGGTTCCCAGTTAGAGGGGTACAGGTTGAGATTCAGGGGCAGTAAGAAACTGTCTCACCAGTCTTGGGGGAAGTTTGTGGATAAATGTTGTGATGCACTGGACGATTGGGTGATGGTTAGCACGGCAAATGATTTTGAAGGGCTGTTCAATCTGGTTGTCAGAGAGCACATGTTCAGTAATTGTTTTCCGGGGTTGCGCCAACACCTGTTGAAGTGTGGGTTCTCTGATCACAGGGAGCTTGCACGGGAGGCAGACCTCTGGCTGTGTGCGAGAGGGTCTGAAGAGGTATTGGGGAGTGGCTCAGGTATCTTCAGGTCCTGTGTGGTGGAAGAGGTTCAGAGTAGCCCAGCTAGGTCCCGGTGTAGTGGGAGGGGTGTAGGGGCTCAAGTCCTGTCTCAGTGGAGAAGGAGTGAGTGTGGGACTATGTGTCCCAAGGTGCCCGAAACCCAGTCTCAGGGCCTGGAGGGTTCCTTAAGGGAACACCAGGTTGGGGGCCTAGGCTGTACTTGCAGGCCATTTGAGGAGGATCTCCTAGTGTCAGGAGAACTTGGAGCGTCTGTAAATGGAGCTCCAGTGGTTCTGGTGTCTGGTGGTGCCGCTCCAGTTCGGAGGGTGCAGAAGTCCAGAGTGAGGGGTGAGAGGGGGATGTGTTCCCCAGTGGGAGAACCAGTGGGTCAGGGACCAGCCAGAAGGGCTGAGTCTCCTAGAAGTGACCATGGCGACACCACTTCTGTCCTGGGGGATCTTCGCGCACTGTAAGATGGACAGGGGTCGGGAGATCTGCGCCAGGCAGACTGTCACACAACACATTAGTCATGTGTTACCCTCGTGGGGATACTGTGTGAGTCCCCAGAAGTCCTGGTGTACCAGGCAAGTGCTCAGCCGCGGGGTTCAGCCCCAAGGTTGGGAGGCCAGGTTCAGGATCTGCCTGACCTGGAGGGAAGGACATCTGTAATCAGTGTCCTGACCGGTTTGGCTTCCAGGGGTACCACTCCAGTTGGGAGGGTGCAGCACTCTGGAAGGGGGTGCAGAGGGAGGGAGCCCTCGCCTCTGACCCTGGTGCAACCTGAGGGTTTAGACCCTAGGTTGGGAGACTAGGAAACTTCGTGATCAAGAGGAATCTCTGCCAAAGAGAACAGCTGAAGAAGACTGAGGAAAAGTGCTGCCATTGCTGTGTGTCTGGGGGCTGACCTGCAGTTGCTGTTTCTACTGAGGAGAGATCTAAAGGACTGTGCTGTGTGCTTTGTCCCCTGCTTGAAGAGGAACTGTGCTGTGTGCTTTGTTCTTCTGAAGACAAGAGTCTCCAAGGGCCTGAATGAGCAGGCCTCCTGTTAGGAAGTTTCAGCTGGTGGGAAAGTTGTGTTCTGAGGGTGCCTCTCCAAGGAGGAGGGTACAGAACCCCAGATGGAGAGGTAGGGGGAGGAGAGCCTCGCCCGTGACTTCTGCTCAGCCTGAGGGTGCGGACCCTAGGTTGGAGGATCAGTGGCGGTTTGGAACTGCACTGATGAGAGGAAGAGTGGAGAATGGTTACTGCCCCCCACTCTGTGGATTGGCAAGGACTGGTGACATCTGGGTGCCTATGGTCTGTTCCTGGCCATGAACAGCTAGGGAGTACCAGTGGGGTAGCCTAGTTGGTCCTGAGAGCTTTGACAGAGGGAACCACGTGGGTTCAGAGTGGCGTAGAACTGGAGGGTGTCCATGCAGTTGCGGGCCCGCGTCCGTGTTCTATCGTCCAAGGCAGGGAAGCCCATCAAGGTGGTGATTGGGCTACCCTGCGTTTTGGCTGGAAGGGGGTTGTGTTGGACTTGGCCCTTTTTGCAGGGTCATCCCTAAACTTTTTGCCTTTCTCCTAGCCTTTACTCTGACATGGTGTTGGTGGTTTTAGGACTCTGGGCACTTTAGCACTGCTGCCCAGTGTAAAGTGCGTGCGCTCTCTATGTTACATATGGTAAGATTGGTCTACACCTGTTTGGCCTATTTAATTTACCTGTCAGTCCCTTGTAAAGTGGTATCTCATATACCCAGGGCTGGTAAATTAAATGCTACTGGTGTGCTTGCAGTGCTGATTGCGCCACCCACCAAAGTAGCCTTTCAAACCTATCTCAGGCCTCTGCCATTGCAGGGCCTGTGCGCGCAGTGTTACTGCCGCTGTGACGTGGCACCTAAAGTGTGTGCCATGTCTGTGACCCCCCCTTTTACTGCATGTCAGTCACCCCTAAGGTAGGCCCTAGCCAGCCCTATGGGCAGGGTGCATTGTAGGTAAAAGATAGGACATGTAACTTAAGTGTGTGACATGTCCTGGTAGTGACAAACAGCCATTTTGGTTTCTCACTACTGTGGGGCTGCCCTCCCATAGGAATGCATTGGGGATTCCCTGATAAGTGTTTCAGTGGTAATTCCTGATATGAGAGGCGCAGCGTGGTCAAGTTTGGTATATTTGGAATAGTGATAATAAATGCTACGCAATGGTGTGCGCAGATTTATTATAACAATTTTAGAAATGCCACTTGTAGAAGTTGGCATTTCTGTGTGCTATGTGTCTGCCTGCCTGATGTGAATTGCATGTCTGGCTTTTGAGTGGCAAGGGCTGGTGAGGTGTGTGTGGCTCCAGGAGGGGCAGGGTGAGTCAGCACTAGGCTGAATGGGACATCTGCATTGGGAGTAGTGGGAGGAGTAATTCCCTGACCCTGAATAGGTCTGTGCCTAGCCTGTACAATGCTGGCTCCGCCCCCTGTGGTGTGTCTGATCACCGAGCCCCCACCTGACAAAGGGGAAGAGGAGCCTGGTAAACAAAGTGCTCCAATTCCCCCCTGAACCAGTTTAGGCTGGTTCCCCCAAGCACTGTGCTAGGGCAGACAAAGGAATGCCTAGTATAAATATAGGGGCTGTGACCCCATGAGAGGGGGTGCTCTTCCTGTGCTACTGGGACGTGCTGCTGCTGGGGGCCCAGGAGGAACCGCCATGAGGGCTTGCCTCCCTGCTGGAGGGCCCTGTGTGCTGGCCTCTCTGGGCCCAGCTGTGCCCCTTGGACCTTTTCTTGTGCTTTCCAGGACCCTGAGGACTATAGCGCCTGGAGAGCGCTCACTCTTTCATTTTTAGGAGGAGAGGAGCGCGTGGGCTTTGCAGCACGGAGCTGCAGCCCTGTTAGAGGGAATCCCGACATGGGGATTCCCCCGCGTTTGGAGCTGTCGAGCGGTTGCCCACCCCGCTTAGGTGCTTGTTGTGGCGGGTGCCGATCGAGCGGGGGCCCACCCCGCTTCTGGGATCATTTTTTTGCCGCGGGTGCCCACCCCGCATTTTCACGAGAGATCGGTGGGTGCCCACCCCGCCTTTGGGGTTTATGGAGCGGGTGCCCACCCTGCCTTGGCCCCTTGAAAGAAAGCGGGTGCCCACCCCGCAGTGATGCCTTCTAAACGGGAGCCCACCTTGCAGTGCTGCCGAAGAGGAGGAAGCGGTGTAGCCGGCCCGGAAGCCAGGCAAGCTGCCTGACTGTAGGTGGGGCCTTGGAGGCAGAGAAGAGTGGTGCCGGAAGGAAGACGGGAGCCCACCCCACCTCCGCGAGACGCCGCCAAGCTGTCCCCGCGACCAGCCTGAGGCTGGAGAAGTCCCGGTCCCAGGAAGGGTGACCGGGCGAAGAGAAGCCAGGAAAGAGAGTGCGGCAGGTCAGCGGGGCTCCTGTGAGCGTGAGAGAGCCCCGCATGCCTCCTGAAGAGGAGATCAAGGAAGAGTCCCAGTGAGTGGGGCCGCGTTGAGAAGTCGGGTGGGGGGGTGTGTTGGGGCACATTGTCGGTGCCCTCCCCCCTGTGGTCGTTCCCCTTGCGGCACAGTGGTGCCAGTTCTGGACCTTCCCAGCTGCACCACCGATTGCGGGCAGCTGCAACGTGTAGGCCACTCGATTGCAGAAGCCCCAAAGTGGGGCTTCAGTGGCAGAGTTGGTGCCAGGGGGCAATTTTGTACTCGACTGCAGCGCAGGAACGCGGGCAGCCGCAACACGGGGCATGTTTCTTGCTGGAGGAACCAGGAGGGGGTGAGTTGCACCCCACGCCCCCAGCGCATTTGCGCTCCGTGATTTCGCTGCAGTGGCAGCCAGGGGGCCATTTGGAAAGCCCTACCCTTTAGAGCCCTGACTTTTTGGACAAAGGGTAGTTTAGCCCCAGAAAGGCCAGTTGGCCTGGGGTCATGTCCATGGTTGGTACCTGTGTGTACTGGAAGGGCGCAAGGCCCTAAGGGATGGCATAATGTGTTTATGTTAGGTTGTTTATGCCTAAGGTGATGCCTACTGCTAGTGCATAATGTGGTTTATGCCTGATAAGATGCATACGGTGTTTTATGCCTAGTGAGATGCTATAATGTTTTAGGAGGATGCCAAATGTGATTTGTGCACCATGATTATTGCGTAATGTGTGTATGCTGGTGAGGCCTATTGCGTAATGTGTTTATGCTAAGGTCATTATGGTACCAGTAGTTACTAGTTGTGTTTTAGATTTACTTACCTGATCTAATGGTTCTGACATTGGCCCGATTGGCCCTGTCCTGTATATAATCCCCTGCGAATATTGCCTAGTGCCAGTTGGCACAGTGTAAATGTGTGATTATGTTTCTAATGCGTTTATGATAATACAAAGGCTATTTTTGATATAACCTTGTGTGGAGTTACTTTTGTGGTGTGCCTGGTGTTTTGCTGCTGTGTGTGTGTGTTGCGCAAACGCTTTACACATTGCCTCTGGGATAAGCCTGACTGCTCGTGCCAAGCTACCAAGGGGTTGAGCAGGGGTTATCTTCAGCGTGTAACTCCCTTGCCCTGACTAGGGTGGTGGTTTCTGCCTGGCTTTGGTGCAAGCCTTAGCCAACCAGAAATCCCATTTCTAACATACCTAAAAAGAAAAAAGACGTGAGTGGGGTAGTTACACCGATGCAGAAATATTTGAATCTCAAAATCCAAATAAATCTTTAGGGTTTCAATGCCAATAAAGTAAATAGCAATAGACCATAGCGAACTTCCCTATTTACAATGCTGAATCAAGGACTACTTAAACACGTTTTCGTCCTGATGCTAGGGCACATTGGAATCAGGACCGACTGGTCTTCTACAAAAAACTATTTACTAGGCCTATCTTCCCTTCTTTAAAAAGAGGCACACCATGTGCACCCGCAGCCCTCCATACTAAGTACTACATGGGCCACATTCATATTTAACCCTCCGACAGGTCCAGGTGGAAACAGAATGCTCACAAACGCAGAGCCCTCAAGTAGCCCAGTTCCCTGCATGTGTGCTCGTCCACTCCAGGTTTTTTTTTCGTTTGCATTCTGAGATGTGTAGTCTTCTTGCTCCCATTATAAAATCTGGACTAAAATTGGCGCCAGCTGAACAGCTCAAGCGTGGCCTTGAAAAACTCGAGCTCCAAGCAGCTGGTGAGCATTACCCTTCCTCCGACAAACAGTCACTTTACTGCCTTTGTTTACTCACAAACTGAAGAATCCTGTGATGGCATTTCAGACCTCAAACCGCAAAGGATTGGCCTCGAACATGCTCTTTGTTTCGCTCCCTGTAGGTCAAAGTCGCACTTCCTAATTCTGAAAGCAGAGGAGCGCGTGTGTGCGCGCACATGGGGGGGTGCGGGGGGACTGCTCTCAAGTTACACGGTTTTCAGAGCTGCTGATTTCGCCTCACCTAAAACAGCAGTGCAGGTTATTTTTTTCAATCCAGGTAGAAGCTTTAGATTTAACCCCTTCCATGCTCATGACGAGCTCAGCTCGTCATGCTGCGCAGTGCTCGTGTGCGCATGACGAGCTGAGCTCGTCATGAACCCGTCCGCTCAATGCAATGCCTCGCACAGGGCGAAAATCGGCCGCGCATGGAAGGGGTTAAAAACACACGTTTGTGTTACTAAAATCTAGCAGGTGGGAAACGCTTAACTCCTAACTGTGCTCGGGATATCTAGAAGGTTACACCAACAACGGCTGGTTGCATCACTCATATCTGCGCCTTGCAGCCAATTCCTGAATCTCAAGAGTGGAATTGAACATAACAAGCATTTGCAATGCAAAAGGACTCGCATCTACGCGAGACCTATTGCATTGGAAAAGGGAGTGCGGGCGGGCAAGAAGGCACAAACGTGAGTGGGTGGGTGGGGGGGCCGAGAAGTCACGGACTGTGGGGGGGGAGACAGGGAAGAAAAAAGTGTTCGGAGTAAAGGGGCCAGTAGCCATGGAAGGATACAAATGAGGACATGGCTGTCATGAGGAGGGTCTAACAAGCCTAAAACCAATCGGAAGGCAGCATTTAGGGCCTAAGCCAATGAAAAAGATGGGCGGAGAGTGGTTGGAGCTTCCACGAGGCTTCCCCACTATACTGAATACTGCATGCCTCGCAAAGCGAGCAGCACATGCGTTGCAACGCTAGGCTCGACCTAAAAAGCTATTAGGGTAGAAGGTAATCCTGGTGTTATTGTCATTAAATATTGTCAACAGTGATAGGGAATTAGATATAACACTCATGTGCAATGCATTATCTTTTGGCTGAGATTACCGGCCTTCTTCTGCTACTAGAAACCTTTCCAGTAACTCTGTGAAAGAAGATGGTGTAGCATTGGACTAAATCAAGAAATACTGATACACTACAGCTATGCTTCTGTCCTCTACCTCTCTCTCAATAACTACGATTAGGATAAGTGTGAAGTCACAATTTAAAGATTTTAGCAAATGACACACTTTATCAGCTTTGTTTACATGCACTAGGTAATTGTAGCCGTAAGACTGTCCATCCAACTCTGAAAGCAACCATACACTAAACAGCCTCCAAGAGATCTTCTGGTAAAACTGTTACCAAATTATGTAGTTGTACTTTTCCTAACTTACTAAGATCCTTACCTTGCATTCATCATACACACAAAACCATTTGAATGCAAAGCTTACCTAATTTTCCATGCTTCCATTTGTGTTTTATTATATCATTTATAGACCTCATTAAATTATGCTATACTTTACATTATTTAAATTATTTCCCGGTACATGATAACCAAGTAAAACATCAGCAACAAACACGATGGATACAAATGACTGTCATGTAAATTGCTAAATCTTCTCAAAAATAATTTTACAGAATTGTTAAATTTGACATTGACCACTTGTGATGCTCTTTGTCATTAAACCAAGAAGCACGATCCAGTGTAAGGCAAAATATCATATTTGAATATGAACGGCAACCATTAAACCACAAACACAATGAAAAATCACCACGGACAGCATGCAGTTTATTGCCATACACAAGCAATCTTGATCAGGTATGTTGTTTATTTCATCAACAATCACATCAATCTTTTGGAATCTATGAGTCTAACACAGCAGACCGACAAGACCAGGATTATTAAAATATTTATCAAAGAGCTCAAATGAAAAACTTTACAAACCACCACTCTTTTGGCACATACTCTGCTTGCGTCCAGTGACTGACACATGAAATCATGGCCTTACAGGACTGTCACTACTGCTATAATCTAAGGAAGCATTGCAAACACCAAATTAATACAGAAAAGAAAACAAACAAACGTTACTTAAGAGAAAAAAATGCGGATTGTCTAAATGTGACACTGACTCATCTATTGCTCTCGGTAAATATATGTTTTATTTTTTCACATTTTCTAATTTGACATCTGCATCTCATCACATGCAACCATTACACATATGTAATGTTGGAAAATTTCAAGGCAGCTGGCAATGCATGTGTCCGCTGAACAACTCAGCAAACAAATTAGGTTCCTAAGAAAAAAAAGATGCTCGTTAATGGTATTCTAAAGCAGTCAATGGCTGTCAGTTAGGGTTTATCCTTTGATTTCTCAGAGGGTGGAGCAAGTAAACAGTGACTGCAGTAAGTGTGCTTTCAAAACTGCTAATGATGTACCACCCGGTACTTGAAACGAACGGCATACATAGTACGTACATAACCCACGTCAACCCGTTCTCGGGTTGGTTTGCAAAAGCATGCCTTGTACTCTCACATTCTGGCTCATGCATAACGCGGCGTTGGTACCTGTAGGTTGTCGGGCTGACGTTTATCTTCCGGGTGACGCTGCACGACTCAAATTTATTGGCCAATGTGACGTTGTTCCCAAAGAGACAGTAACGTGGCATTTGCACGCCAACGACTCCAGCGAAGACAGACCCGGTATGCAAACCAATGCGCATCTAAAGAAGAGAAATACGAAAGATTAGATTATTGGCAACCCCCAGCCACTGTGCGCAGTGAGTTAAAACACTGACAGCTGTTTATTTAAGGAGCTTGATCTGACTGAGCAGCACTAATGACGCATGAACCCCAGGAGTCAAGTCTGAGTGGATTACAGAATGCTACCAAACGACCCAGGCTGGTGCAAGTGCTTGCCTTCTCTGCTGATTCTTCTCCCATATGCTTAGTGGGTTGATTTGTATTTACCTCGGTGATCTTATTCGCAGAAGAATTAGTACATACGGAATAAGACTGACTGGGGCCTGGCTAGTGTACCGCACACTGTGTGATGGATACTAAGGGGCACATTTACTGAACAATCACAGAGCACAGGGCAGCAAAGTCGCTGTACTGGATTGAGCTAGTGGGAAAGAGCATCGCCAAGCCATATCTACTAAGATATGGTGCTGCCGCTCTCTTTCCCCAGCACTGACCACAAACAGGCTGCCTAGCACCACGCACACACCTTTGCACCACATTGCAAATGTGTGTGCGCCACGTGTACCATAGGTTTTGTCCAGCTAAGGCCCCATTACAGTACAAAATACTGTGCCTAGACCAACTTATAAACTTTTCCCACAATTGGTGTGTGTGCTGTACTGATCAGTCTATACCCAATGTGTGAAACGTTAGGAGAACTAAGCATATTGGTTCTTGGTAACACCTGCCTTGAGAAGGAGTTATATTTTGGTGAAAAACCCACATCTATAATTGTTTGTAGAGTGGCCTTTGTGTCAAAAACCATGGGTGATAGCGTGAGAACACCAAGGTACCATGCATCGGAAGCATCCTTGACGCACATCAAGGCAAAGTAGCACAAAACGCTATTTGCATTACATTTAGGGCTACTTTCCACTGCAAGAAATGTTTTAGACTGTGAATGCTTCAGCAAGTTTGCAGCAATTTGCGTCACTTTTTGTGACTTTGCACTGGTGAAAATTGTTGATAAATCTGCCCCCAAGAGTATCAGTCTTCTAATGCCATTCGCTTGTTCCCTCTATTGGAGTACAAGGGCAATGGCCCTGAGAGAATGTTTTCTTAGAATAAAAACACATTTGCTTCTGTTTTAATACCCTTCTTTGACAGCTAAGCAACAGAAAACTCTTTTCACTGTGTTACAATCAATGATGAAATGTTTTGTACAGTGCTTTTTCGATAACGCGCATCACCTTTCTGCATAGACATGCTTTTTTATACAATATATTATACATGTTTACTTTTACTTTTTGAAAAAACCTAACAAATTGAAAGACAATATAAGTGCACAACTTGTGTCCTCGTTCGCTCGCAAGCAAGCTTTTCGGGGGTTCTTTTACAATTGCTTTGATGCCTTCGGTCAAGCGACCCGTAGCTCACAACATGCACCAACCTGCTCTCTATGGGTATTTGAAAGCATTACTTCTTCATGCAGGGAACCGGATTAGAAGCCCAAGGGCTCCTTGCATCAAATGTGTGACGAGGTTATTGACTGGCCTGTAATCTGGTGTGTGGTGATGTCGTGCCGGAAGACACATTCAGTCATTGTAGAGCATTGTCTATGCCTCAGGGAAAACAAAAATCACCCCAGGAACTTTGGTGCAGTTTGGTGAAAGCTGGCTTGAATCATTTAAAATGACAGGCTTACTACTGTATCAAATATTGCTTATTACAGAAAAATAAACTATTAAAAAACAAATTGTTCTCGACAGTTCTGGTCGGAGAAAACAGCTTGTATCACTGTGTCCTGAAGTAAAGACTCTTCCCACATGCCTTCAGAATCGGCTTCGACTTCGCTTTATTATCTCCTTACACTTTTAGAGAAACTACTGCAGGGACACTGCAGGATCTACCAAAACAAGAAGTAAACACAATGTCCCTTTTGCATTTAACAAAATATCCATATGATCAAGAACAAAGAGTAAAACAGTAAATATACATATTATTGGCACACATGGAGCCAGATTTATGGATCAGGGATAGTTTAGCCTATTTCCTTATCACTCTTTAGTGTCATGGCCACCATGAATGCTCTGGCCTGGGAGGGAATCAACTTGGCATAACAGACCAGAAGGTGGATTGGACTGTATTGCCAGGTGTCTTCGCAGGATGCCTGACGAGTTGAAGGAGGTAGAAGGTGGGTTCTTGCTTGCCACTATACTCCACAGGGCGGCAGTAACTTAAAAGAGCTCATGCTGAACAACACATTTTCAGGATAAAATGGATGCCAGCAGGATACAGTTATTAAGGAGAGAGAGTCAGGCGACTAGAGCGAGTGCTAGGACTTTGTAGCCAACAGAAATCACACTGCCTCAATCCAAACCCAGTCGCCAATTCTATGGCCCTTGAAATGATATTAGATACTTTTGGTGATAGGTTGCACTTTACTCTCGACTATTGTTCCATTAAAGTTTAAAAAAAATAATAATAATGAATACATGGTTCTTGCCTTAGCGCCTACTCGCCAAATTACGAAATGATCTCTTAAATAGCTACTTTGTGAATCATGATCCAAAGGTGAAAGGCTGCTGACTTCAGAATTTCAGAACTTGTAAGAATTATTCACCTCATATTACCAGAAACTACGACTCTACCATTATGTGTAAGGAACTCTTTAAAGTGATATCTGAAATTCATTCACTGTGCAATCCTGCTTCAGCCATTACGCCTTCACCTAATTTCTGACAATGTCTTCTGAAGCACATTTAGAGCAGTTTTAAATTTCTGCATGCCATCTTGACCAAGTATCAAAGTTCATTGCAACCCGAAGCTGAGGCTTTATCTCCTCAATTTGGCCAACTTTATTTTCGCTGGAACCTAAAACTGGTTCATTCTAGTTAAGCTTGTATTTGTTTATTAATTTATTTATTTATTTATTTAACAGTTTTATATAGCGCCGCATTACAAAGGACAGTATTAGAGCACTCTAAATTTGAAAACAATGGTGCATAGTTTCATAATAACACAAGTTATCAGTTTTAGAAATGTTATAGCATGGTACTGGGCATCAACAGAATAATTCCTAATGTTTACACAAACAGAAAAGGTGTGGTTTTACATAAATTCTGAAGGACGAAAGAGAAGGATTGAGCAGGAAGAGAGTTACAAAATGCAACAGCTGTGTCTGATGATATTAGTTTTGTGGTTTTACACTTCTAAATATTGGTAATTCAAAGAACAAAGAGCTCCTGCTTCCGAGTCCTCTTTCCCAAGATAGGTTGGCTTATTTAGGATGAAAACGTTATTGGCTAGGAAGCATATTTTACATTTGAAACTTTCTTCAATGGAAAGGCAAGATAGGATTCACTGGCCATTTTAAGGCAATATTACACTCAACAGTCAGACTTATATCTTCAACAAGGAAGTTCGATCGCATCATTTCAAGTTATATTTTTCCAATGCACAGAGCTTGGTTAGGTATGACTATTGATGACTACACCTAATCACACGTGGCCACAACTGGAGTCATACCTAACTAAATCCTGCACATTAGACACACTATTCACAGTTTGGCAAAGAGGGATATCTGCCAAAAAGTGGCACTCTTAGTATGGCAAAATGGTGGATGTCTGTATCCGCCCAACACTAACTACCAGTGTGTGTTCAACCCCTCTTTTAAATGAATAAGTATAAATGGCAGACTTATTGGCTTTATCAAGAGGCATGTACATCAACATATATAAAGCAGACCTACTGACTTTGTCAAAAAGTCACCAATAAGTATGGCAGACTGTTAGAAATTGGGGTTTCTGGTTGGCAGAGGTATGCACCCTGTCAAGCAGGAACCACAATCCTCATCAGGGTAGGTCACAACACAACCTACATTATCCTATGCTCACCCTCTTGTAGACTGACACAGAGCAGTCAGGCTTAAATTAAGAGGCAATGTGTAAAGTATTTGTGCAACACTTCATACAACAACACAGTGAAAACACCACAAAAAGACTCCATACCAGGTTAGAAAAAAAAGATTATGATTTTTATAAATAACACATGACCAAAACGACAAAAATCCATCCAGTAGAAGTCGAGATATGAATTTTTAAAGCTTAAATGCAAAATGAAGCAATTAGAAGTAAGTAGCGCCTAAAGAGTTAATTGGTCGCGCTGTGCCGGGACAAAGTCAAGAGTTCAGGCCGGACGCAATGAAGCACGGGCCAGACACAGGGCCCACGCAGGCTCAGGAGCAAAAGTACCTTGTTCCTAGACGCAACATCAAGATGTGTCAGTGATTCCCATGCAGTTGAGGTGTTGTGCCGAATTTCTCAATGCAACTGTGGCAGTGTCGGTTCCATGAGCGGAGTGTCGGTTTCCAAAGTGCAGCTGTTAAGAATGCATTGCGCCGCATTTCTTCACGCTGTAGATCTTCCCCATTCAGTGGCGGTGATGCATCAATTCCAAAGCAGTTGTTCCGAGTGGGATGTGCCCGTCTGTTTCCTGCAACAGCGGCAATGCATTGATTCTGCTCTTGCAGCAGAGGATGCATCGATTCCACTGGGGCAAGCCACTAGGTCCACTTCCAAGGGTGGAGGACTGGGGTGGCACCACTTCGCAGGACAGACACACAAGCAGATGAGCCCAAGTGTTGGAACAAGAGGGTTCTAAGTCTTTTGTGTCCCTGAGACATTAGGCAACAGGAGGCAAGCCATCAAGCCCATGGAGTAACTCTGGGTTCAAGTGATGCAGGTCCAGTCCTTCTCAACCAGACAGAGAGAGCAGCAGAGCAGCACAGAAAGGCAAGAGTTCTGCAAACAACAGTTGCAGCAGAGTGGCAGTCTCTTTTTTTTTTATATTTGGGGGGCAAGATGGCTGACTGACCTGACGAGGGTTGCTGCTGCGGTCCTCCACGCTCCGCGCTCCATGCTCTATGCTCCGCACTCCGCAATCTGTGCTCTGCAGTCTGCAGTCCGCACTCCGCATTATGGCATGATGCTGTAGGTGGGCGCTAGGTGCTACGAGGTGCTATGAGATCGGTGGGCGCCAGAACTTTGCTGCAGACAAACTCTCTTGCTGCTCTGATTCGGCTGCTGGTTCGGAGTCCATACTGCTCGCGCCAGGTTTTTGCGGTCTCTTGCGGGCGGAGCTGGCGTTTGGTGCACCCGGAGTGGACTATGCCTCCCAAGCAAGACAGAACGACCAGGGGGGCGCAAGGAGTTCAGGAAGCATTACAAGTTACGGCGCAGACCCACCGAGTTTCCAATACCCCTAATCTGGATCACGGGAATGCACCAGATAATCCCCCCACACGAGGTTTGATTCCAGGACGGCGGGGCGCTCATGGAAAGAAGGCTGTTGTCAAAGATCCCGCTAGCGATATTGGCGCTGCCGGGAGGACTTGGCTACGCACTGCAGCTGCGGCGGCGGCTACTGAGGGGGGATTGAGGCAGCCGACGATGGTCGAGGCATTTGCAATGGCCTCGCCTGCGCTCCCTGCCACCCTAAGCAAAAGGCTAAATCAGCCCTTACCTGATCCTTCGATTCGAGGCAACAGGGGATAAATAGCCGAGAAGGGCGAGACTGTGCAGGCTGATCCAACAACTAGCCTGACATCTGACCTGCTAGTACAACCCGGTTGGGGGTTGAGCATACAAGCGGACTTGGAATTACCTAATGGAACTTTGATAACTGGTAACTCAGTTCTGGCGGATTCAGCAGAGTCAGTAGAAACAGAGGTACTATCTGCTCCTTCACAGCCACAGTCACAGTCAGTTGCCTCACTGGGGAAGGATAATGATTTGCTGGAAAATACCGGGGGCATACCTGCGCATAGCTCAGCGGCTCCGGCTGGCCCCGCTCCTGACGTCTCTGAGCAATTGCTTCATTTGCCTCAACTCCCTGTGATGACGCATGGCTCTCCTGAGGGGGATACATTTTATTCATTAAATGATGATTCTGACTCGCCTATTCTTAGTGATATCAGTATTTCGGAGGAAACGGACTCGGGGGAATCATCTACTGTACAAAGGGTAAGCCATGACAAATTAGCTTCTCGTAGGCGAAGAACCAGATCCAAGACGAGTCCTACAAGCATGGGTCATTCTACGGCCCGCAATCTGAAATGGGATTACTCGGCCACCAGCCAGGTTTATGAGAATGGGAGGCCAGGGGCAGCAGGGGCAGAGGGGGGGTCAGATGTACCTTCCGGGACCCCCAAAACCCGCCTCCTTCTTTGGATTTAGTCTACTCCACATTAATACAAATGCAGAGTGAGGCTAGGAGTGAAAGTAGGAGGGCGAACCATGCTACAAAGAAACTGCAGGCCTCCATTCGTAAAATGAATAAACTGTGCTCTGAAATGTCCGAAAGGGTGACCCAGGTGGAGGACAGAACAGTTGCTCTGGAGGAGGCTGTGGATAAACTACAAGAGTCTAAAGGGCAGCAGGAGAAACAGGCATTGGACATGTGTTGGAAACTCAAAGACTTCGAGAATCGTCAACGGAGAAATAATGTCCGTATCCTTGGGATTGCCGAAAATGTGGAAGGAAGGAATATATTGTCCTTTACCGTTTCCTTGCTAAAAAAAGCATTCCCCGAACTTTCACACTGGTCTTGGGAGATGGGGATCCAGCGCGTCCATCGTTTTCCAATGGTTCAGAAGAGGAACTATTCACCAAGACAGGAAGAGCACCCCAGGGCAATTCTGATTTATGATGGGAACTTCATTTTGCAACAGGCTTTAATATATATGGCGAGACCAGATGCTAAGCGAACTTGTGATGGACACACATTTTTTACGCGGCCTGATTTTTGCCACGCTACGGTAGAGCGTAGGTGGAGGCTTCGTCAAATGATCCCTGGGCTTCAAGGGCTGGGCTGTGAAGCCTACCTCCTCTATCCTGCCCGCCTTAAGATAATCACTAAGGGACAGGTCCACTTTTTTTCGTCAGAAATTAAGGCCAAGGAATTTATGGTTGAATTGAAGGCTTCCAAAGGAAGGGGGGGTGCTCTTTGAAGTTAAAAGTGTCTAATTGCTAACCGCAGTGTAAGTTGTTTAGTCTGATGAGCACTTTATCACACAATATTTCACTTTTGGTTTGAATAATGATTACTGTAAATTTTTAGGAAAGGTTTTTTTAAAACGTTCGTTAGATGCTGGGGTACAAGGGTGCAGAGTGGCAGTCTCTGAGCAGCACAGAGTGGTCACAGGTGCAGAAGTGTACTGATTTCGTAGAGCCAGAGGTCCAGTACTTATACCCAGTGATGCCTTTGAAGTGAGGGGGACTTTAAAGAAAGCTTTGAAGTGCACAGAGGTTCACCCTCCCTCCCCTGGCTCCAGACACACTACAGCGTGGTAATCACTCCCTTGTGTGGGGACAGGACACAGCCCTTTCAGGTGTAAGTGTCAGCTCCTCCCTCCCATTCTCCTCAGGATGGCCCATCTGCATGCAGATGACCACTCAGGGACACATACCCTTCCTTTGAGTGTGAATGTCTAGAGGGAATGCAGGAAGCCAGCTGTCACCCACCCCAAACATGTATTCCAGAGACAAGCAGAAGGCACCAAATGACTAAAGCAAGTAAATGCAAACTTTCTAAAAGTGGCATTTGCTAAATTGATAATTAAAATCTAACTTCACCATAAGTTGTGATTCTAAATTGTGAGTTCAGTGACACTGCACTTGAAAAGTCTTTCTCTTCACAATTGGGAGTTACACCTAAAAGATGTAATAAGGTATTCCCAATGTTATCCTATGGGAGAGACAGGCCTTGCAGTAGGGAAAAAAAAGAAATTGGGAGTTTTTCACTACCAAGACATGTCAAGTTCAAAAGTGCATAGCCTGCCTTTTAAATATACTACACCCTGCCCTGTGAGTTAAACAGAGCCTACCTTAGGGATGACTTATATGTATCAAAAGGGACGGTTTAGGCTGGCAAGAGGGTTTAGTTGCCAAGTCGAACACGGCATTGTGAAACTGCACACACAGGCTCTGCAGTGGCAGGCTTGAGACGTGGTTAAGGGGCAACTTACGTGGGTGGTGCAATCAGTGATGCAGGTCCACTAGTAGCATATAATTTGTGGGCCCTGGGCACGTAGTACACTTTACAAGGGACTTATAAGAACATTAGATATGCCAATTGGAGATGAACCAATATTATATTTAGGGGAGAGAGCACAAGCACTTTAGCAGTGGTAAAGTGCACAGAGTCCTAAAGCCAGTAAAAACAAGGTCAGAAAATGGAGGGAGGCAGGCAAAAGACCACCTTAAGGCTATCAGTTCTAACACAGACCTACTGGCTTTGTCAAAGAGTTGGCACTCTACAATATGAAAGGCAAGCCTATTGGCGTTAGCATGAGGTGAGCACATCAACCTATACAAAACAGACATAATGACTTTGTCAAAAATTCACCACAATAATTTTGCAGGGACAAGCTGTTCCTGCAAAAATGATTTTTTTTGCAGTAACTGCTATTGTATTTTGTCTACAACTTACCACAATATTTTATCAATAGCCATATTCCAAAATAATCTTTCAAGTACACAGAGGAAATTTGCATTATAATTATGTTCACAAACAAAGTTCAAAATAAAGCAATTTTATTCCAAACAACCATGAAAGTGTGTTTGAGTCTTTCTTTAACAAACTTAAGGCCACAAAATGTAGCCACAGAACCAACCACAAGAGTTCCCTGCACTACGGCTGAAGAGCACGGAGCCAAGGGGCCTGATTACAATTGCTCCGCTGCGTGACCGCCAAAGCCGTCCGCACACTGCCCGTTAGAATAGGAGTTTAATCCTTGTCTGGCGGGTGGTGCTTTGGCGATCCCAAGGCGGTGTGTTTCTAAGGCTCATATTTGAGCCTTAGAAAGGTCTCATAATGGGAGCGCCAAAGAATGTTCTTGAACGGCATGGACTGCGCAGTCCATGTCGTGCAGGAACATGGGGTACATACAGACAGGGGAGCACACCATGCGCCCTGTAGGGTCCTCTTAGTTTCCTCACCGCCACCCTTTTCCTGGCGGGCTCACCGCCATGAAAAGGAGGGCGGTGAGGCAACTTGTAATATGCTTGGTTGTGCCCCAGCAGCACCACCAGCATATTACTGCCTCAGACTGCTGCGCCACCACCGCGGCATCACAGATCCCTGATGGTTGCAGCGATCCAGTGGCGGCCCAACCCCTGCAGTTGTAAGACTGTGGGCAGTCCCAGAGTGCGGTGGTCATCGGACCACCACCAGACGACTGCCGTAGTCGTAATAAGGCCCTAAGTGTTCTTTTATAACTTTCCTGTGGCATTGCTGTGCTTCTGTCAACCCCCTACAACATTTTTAAAATTATAGGTGGTGTCCCTTTCTCTTCTTGATGCATCACCACAAGCACAATTGGTTTAAAAAAAGCCAATGCAGAGCATTATGATTCACTCCCGGGAAGGAGCAGTGAATACTTTGTTAGAACCCTTGCCGCTTCAATAATAAAGGGGCAAGGCTGCTTTTTTTTTTATATTCAATTGAGAATCCTGTCCCACCCAGACCACAAAAATAGCGTTAGGAGCCCAGGCCTGTCTGTACCCAATCCAGTGTGGCAGGAGCCCTGGGCCATAAAATGGCTTAGCCTTCCCAAATGATGCTTGTGCCGACTCTCCGTGCCCTGGCCCATCACAAGGTTTTAACATACGAAAAGGGTGGGATACCGTCATGTTGCTTTTGTAATTTTATCAGGGATTCTCTGTGAATCTGTGGTACTGCTAAAAAAAAAAAAAAAAAGTTATTGCCCCAGAGGCTTCCCACCATCTCTAGGGGGTCAGGGTATCCTTACCTTACCCCCTATATGTTTTTTCAAAAATGTTTCAGGACAAGGGACTGAGCTCCCAAAGCCTAAAATGCCTGCCGCTACATATTTGTGTTAGAAGTTGTGGTAGCCAAACAGCTATTATTTTTTGACCTGTTCTATCTGTAGATTCTCGACGACCCTATATTGACATACATTTTGAACCACAAAATCACATAAAGCAGGCTTTCTTGATCAAGATCTAACTTTTTACCAAATTTGAAGGTCCGTTCACCCATTTTTGGCTGTAGCTGGGTCTAATTTTCCTAAAGAAAACTGCATGAGGAAAATGTGTTTTGGGACCCCCCATTTTTCTCAGACCCCCTCCCCAACCCCCTCAATGGATCGGCCCAAACTTCCCAGAGAGGAGCTGAGGTGGATGAGACATTTTGTTTTGGAAAGTTAAGTGAAGATCCATAAAAATGGTGCCAAAATTATTAGTAGACCAAGCACCCAGCAACATTAAAAAACACACAGTTGGAGTTATTTACAAGGAAGTGGCGGAAGCCAGGAAGGCTAACGCCTCTCTTCGCCACTTCTGAAATGCAAGGCTGCACCATATTTACAAGAATGTGGTGCAGCCTTGTGTTTCCCTCTGCGATGGTGCTAAGTTTAGCAACTTAGCGCCAACGCAGGCACCCTTCCACCATAGTGCAAGGGTGTCTGCGTGCAGGGGAGGATTGTTTATGAATAGGATAAAATCCAATGCATTTGATATAGACTTTTGTAATTCACGTAGCATGAAAACCATCAGTCAGATTTTCACGAAATTTGGAAGGGTTATATACTATGTTGCTCAGATGATTCTGTGGCATACTGCAGGTCAGTATTTCATAAGTTTTAAGTGATTTAATTTAGATATATCGGTGGCCACGGTATAAAGTGTTGACAAATCATTAGCTGATTGGCTAATGACTGAAGTTAAAGACGGCCATTTTGTTTTCACCTTGAGTTTCCCTTTGTTCTGCGTTATAGTATTGAATTTATGTAAGTATTAGGTTTGGTATGTTTTTTAATACGTATTACCACTTTAGAAAAGCGGTAATATGTAGGGAAAAATATCTGTACGTTTCTATATATATTTATTTTAAATCAGGAGTACCGCAGGAGAACCGTGCTACCGCCACAAAAAAATTGGAAATTCACTATAAGACACTGTATTTTAATAAGATAGTGTGCTAAAGAGTTTCTTCTATTTTGTACTTATTTAAATATGCACAAAAAAGTGTACGGAGTAGCGCATTAATTTGAAGTAATTACCACGCTACTTAAAAAAAAACGCAGTTCATCCTATACTGGTATAAAAATATAGGAACTTTTATAAACAAAAATGTTAACCTTAGAAAATGTTTTTTGGGTAGCGCAGTAATCCTGCACTACTCTGGGCCTGATTACGATGTCGGGTGGACCGCACCCGACCGACCTTCAGTTTCAATCTGTCCAACATCTGCCATTCTGGTCCGCCCGCCACATTACGATGCGATGAGTGGAAGCATAGGGCGGAGGGACTGTCCACCGTGCTTCGGACGGGCTCAAGGTGCCTGTTGGAGCATATTCCCATATTGACGGCGGTGCCAGCAGCAGCTCCGCCCTCGGGATTATGATGTCACTTTCCGACAGCCTTTCCATGTCGGCCTTTCTGACCCCCTAGCAGGGTCCCCGTCCCTCTGCGGCCTCCACTCCCCTAAACATCCCTGCACCGTGTGGCCCATCTAAAAACAGGTCTAAAAACATCCATTTTACACTGGCAGCTTGTGCTGTGGGCCTTTTTCACCAGCTGCACAAGCTGCCATTGTAAAATGGATGTTTCCGACCGCCGCATCCAAATTGTGCAGTCAGAATCCCCGACCTATGGTCAGGGGGTTTCCACTCCGCTACGGCGTCAGGCAAACGCAAGTCTACCTGACATCGTAATGATGCCCAATGTAGTTTTTAAAACAAATATGTAGAATCTTATGAATATTCTGCTCTACCTATTACCACTTTACAAAAGTGGGTATTGCTAGTGGAAAAATACCAAACATCACTTACCTGCATCGGAAGGTTTAAGGCACAGCACGGGGAACGTGTACCTAAAAGCAACATGCCTGCCTTTAACTTTTGTCAAACCAATGATTATCTAAACAGCTAATGGGTTATGATAACTACGTACCGTGGTACTACAGCGAAATCCCCAACATTTTGCAAAAATGCCACAATAAAAATTATTACTAACTTTACATACATTAAAAATATATAAAATTATTACATTACATACTTACACTACACAAAATAAACATGTGAGCACTAATATATGTAATCCTGCCAAATTCAAACAAAATATGACTCCTTGTTTTTGGGCAGTGTTTGCTAAATATATTTGATTTACGCACGTTTTGGGACCCCCATTTTGTCTTTACTGTCACTTCAGCCAACCATGCTACACTTTTACTCCTTTGTGAATTAAACTAGTGGAAGTAGTCTGCTAAAATGTGTGGACATTTCCCAAACTGGTGCAAAGTTTTCATGGTATAAAAACTTTAAATCTCCATAGGTTGATAATATATACAATAATAAAAAAAACATTAACCTATTACTATTTCATGAAAGTGAAACAGGTTGTTAACAATGATAAAACTTAATAATTCACCCTACATGTAACACCCTAACAGACAAGTCAGCCAAACGCAAACTGTACAATAATGAAAATTTGTCATAAAATGACAAGGCTGATTTCTACCTTTGGTAAACACAGCCATCAACCAATCACATCACCAGTTCTTAGCCCCATGTACTGTGGTATACTGGAAACTTTGCACAGTATACCACAGCACAATATATAACTACGTTTCATACAACGTATATGTTTACAATTACTTTCACTATTTATATATACAGCCAGAAAATTCACATTTACATTAAAAAAATCATATTTTCACTTATAACATTCACATGTTTTCAAATAATTTGACGGTACCTTTCATTTTAATTACGCACTCCACTTTACGCCACTCCAGTGTATAAGAGCTAACTTTATGCCACTGCAATCTACGCTATATACAATATGCCACTCCACTTTACGACACCCAGTATACCCCATTACCATCTATGGCAATCCACTGTACGTTTCTCCACTGTACTCTACCCAACTCCACTCCAATCTTCACCATTATACTTTCCTCTATTATACTGTTTACCACTGTATTCAATTACACTCTCATGTATGCCAGTTTACTGGTCGACCCTACACTGTACAGCTCGCAACTGTATGAGATTTCACTGTACCCAACTCAACTTTACGCTATTCAACTATGTAATATTCCACTAGTCCCCACATTCTGCTTCACTACTAGAGTTTACGCTACGCTACTCCACTCTACGGCACTCAATTCTACTAAAATGCACTATATACCACTGCAGTGTACCACAATGTAATGTACTGTATGGTACTTCACTTTACAAAAATACATTCTGTGCCACTCTATTACATGACACTTCAGGGTACGTCTATAGAATCTACGCTTCTATAATTAACCCTATTTAATTGTACGACACTCTACTGTATCCTACTCCACTATATGCTACTGCACTGTACATCTCAAGACTTATTGCCAGTAAACTCTACATTATTACAGTAAACACTACTTAATAGTGTGCTACTCCACTGTAAGTCAGTACACTGTAGGCTACTCCAGTATTCGCTCTTGCACTGTACTCTATTGCACTGTACACCACCGCACTGTATACTATTCCGCTCTGCACCACTAAACTGTACGGCACTCTAATATAAACCAGTCCACCTTACGCAGTTGTGCTTAAAAAAACTACACTGTACGGCACTCAACTTTACATAAGCCCACTCTACATCAATAAAATGTATACCACTCCACTGCACTGTATGGCATTCCACTGTACTCCACTCTAGTGTATGCTTGCTATTCCAGTTTACACCACTCCACTGTACCACACTCCACTGTCTGCTTCTCGCCTGTATGCTGTTATAGTATACGGTATTCCAATATATGCCCCTACACTATATAACTCACCATTCTTCAGCACTTGACTGTACAGTCACTACAGTCTATGTGAATACAATCTACAATATTTACAGTACGTAACTTCACTTTACCACACTCCACTCTATGCTATTCCACTGTATACCATTGCACTGTCTGCCACTACACTCTATGCCACTGCAATATACGCCACTCTACTGTATCTGACTTCAGTGCAGGACACTCCACTGTATGTGACTTTGCTCTACGCCACTCGGCTGTATGCCATTTTAGTGTAGGCCTCTCCACTACACCTATTTCCACTTTATACCACACCACTATACCAAAATATATTCTATAACAGTACACTTTACAATAGTATCCTCTACCGCACTTCACTTAATAACACTCCACTCCACTCCACACCACTAACCTGTACCAATATTACACACAATTGTTACTAACTTTGGAAAAATCATTGAAATTCACACAAAAAACCCAAAGGTTAAAGATAAGTAATAGTTAGTAAAACATTCATTATGTTTGATATACAAACCCAACTTAAACTACACAAACATTACAAATTCTACTTTTAGAGTTATATTTTAAATTTCTCAGTTAAGAACCACCTACAAAGTTATATGTCATACTTATAACTCATATTTATACTTATAACTTAAAACTCAGATAACTATCACACCTCCGTACCCACCTTACTCGTCACACTACATGAACTATAATTCACCTCTGTACTATGTAGTGTGTTCAAGCAAATCATGTTTTGAGATATCATAAGTGTTGTTATTAATGCAATGATTTCACATTCTCTAAATTCTGTAATGTGTGTATGTTTCAATATACATATATATAACGTAACACTATTATTAAAAATATTTATTTTACATTATAATAAATGGTTCTTTTCTTATTTTACTATTTCCATTAAAACGGAAACACGTGGGACCTGGTTGAGGGAACTCCCAGGTTTTCACAAATGTGGGAGGTGCAAAGCTTGTAATAACAGTACAAATGTAAAAACTTTTATCCTCCCTAATGGCAAAACAGGGAAGATTCATGATTTCATAAATTGCAATACTGATTTTGTAGTTTATGTTTTGATTTGTATTTGTGGCTTACGGTATGTGGGGAGCACAATTTTCCCTGTGAAGAAGCGTATTTTGGAGCATTTGCGCGCAATCAAGAACGGCGACATGTCATATGCCATAGCCAAACACTGTGCTTTGGTACATTTTAACGTTAAAGACATTAGTTCTAAAATTTCGTTTTTTGGCATTGACAGGGTCCCACTTTCACCAAGAGGAGGAGATCGGGAACGTCATCTGCGACGCCTGGAATCTGAATACATAGTGAGACTCCAAAGCAAGATCCCAGGAGGCCTTAATCATGAGGAGGACCTCCATGTCCATTTAGGTTGAAGTAATGAGGGTACCACTTTATATAGGAAACTCTGCACCATAAGCTTATTTAGTCCCTACATTCCCAATCTTTGCCTTCTGGCCATGTATCTGCCTCCAGTTCGTGGCCTCCTAGTAGACAGACTAAGGGTCTGTAACTTCTTAACCCCCCCCCTTGTTTTGTTTTATTTATTATAGTCTTTACACTCTTTTTTGTCCACTTCATTGCCTCTCCGCAATACCGTTATTTATTTATTTTTCTAGTCTCAGAATAGGACCGGGAGTGGGTGTAACCCAGGGTCTCACACTAGTGTATATCATGTGGCATCTAATGTGTCACACATGGCTGTTAAGCTCTAAATTTAGCGCTTCAACTTTTTCATGGAACTTATAATTTAGCACCAAATTAGTGCTTTCTGCCACTTGGCAGTTTGTTCCACATATATTTGTTGTTTTTTATTATTTATTTTTTTGCCACATGATTATCGTTTTAAGGATTTAAAAAATTCTTATTATATGTCACTTTGTATAGGTTTGAACTAACTGTCATATTCATGAATTGTATGCTTTGTTTATAATGTTAATTTAATGAATTGATAAAGTTATTGCAAAGTCTGTTTTCTTTTAATTTAATTTATATGGCAGATGATCATCCTATGTGCTGTTAGTTTCTTTTCTATGTTTATGTTTTTGAAAAAACAGGAAATGCTTAAAAGACACTGCCACTTCCGGTTTTCTTTGTATTGACTCTCTGACAAAGACCTGTGTTGTCGAAACGCGTCGAGTCATTACATTTTCATCTCTTAAAATTGAAATCCTGAGTGCGGCTCTTCTTTCTTCTGTTCTCTGAGCGTGGAAAATCTTTCAATATATATATATATATATATATATATATATATATATATATATCTCAAAGCTCCAAGGTACCCCCAGTTGAGGAATCACTCTAGCAGCAGTGTGGTTGCTTGTAGTGGGTAAAGGACATCTCTGTACGCCGATGATTACAGCTCACTTGGATCTTCAGCCTGACGCGTTTCTGAGCCTGTGCTCGTCATCAGAGGCTCGTCGTGAGTGAAAGCATGTAGACACTCCCACTATTTATATTTAACCGCCCACAGATGGGCCACTCATATGGAGGGAACGCAGTGTCTCGTGGGACTGGTAGTACATGTCTCTTCCCTTGATGGGTGCAATACAAAACCCTAGAATGGGTCTCGGTGTGCAGAGTGACCATAAATCCCTCCGCTGCTGCTTTACAAAGTAGGCACGGCAAATTCCGGGCCTGTGACCCCCAGTCATAACGGGGGGTGCACTTCTCCGCTGCCGGGCCACCGCGTATAATCTCAAAGCGCCAAGGTACCCCCAGTTGAGGAAGCACTCTAGCAGCAGCGTGGTTGCTTGTAGCGGGTAAAGGACATCTCTGTACGCCGATGATTACAGCTGACATGGATCTTCAGCCTGATGCGTTTCTGAGCCTGTGCTCGTCATCAGAGGCTCGTCGTGAGTAAAAGCATGTAGACACTCCCACTATTTATATTTAACCGCCCACAGATGGGCCACTCATATGGAGGGAACGCAGTGTCTCTATATATATATATATCATAAACAAAAATTAATACATTAAAACAATACAAATAATAATAATAACAGATATATTTAGACAATATTAAAAAAGTCATGAAGTCTGGGAATAATACATATACTATTCACACTCTAGTTTATGCAACAGTAGGGAAAGCGTAGACTTTCAGAGGGGTTATATTTACTATTCCCACTCCAAACAGGTTAACAGTAGGGAAAGTATTGGACTTTGTAAGGGTAAGATTTACTACTCTGCCTCCAGTCTGTGCAACAGTAGAGAAAGCGTTGGACTTAGGAGTGGTTAAATTCACTATTCCCACTCCAGTCTGTGCAACAGTAGGAATAGTACTTCACATCAAACATATTTGAATAAACCTATCATTTTAGAACACATATAAAACTCTTAATATGAACATTATTAACTAACCCCAAAAAATTATATTGATATTAATAATTATTTATTAATTAAATAAAATGTTATTCATTACCTAATTTCCACAATATATCCCCACAAACCTAGCTGCCCATTCTTAAAATATAACAAAAAAAATAAGTATAACACAATTTACATAACTGATAATCAATTAACTAATTAATTACTAATTATTTGTTATTAAATTATTACTTAAATAACGTCCCACCTTATACCGCAACAACTTAGCAACTCACAACTAAAATATCAATAAAATAAATCAATATTACATAATGTACATATGAATTATCCATTAAATAATAATAAATAAATAATTGTTATTTCATGATTACTTAATTAACTTTCAATCCTATATCCCTACCAACTCAACTGCCCAAACCGAAAATATAACTAATATATAAAGTTATTACACAATTTACATACTTAATAATCAATGAAATAATTAATAATTAATATTAATTAATTGTTAATTATTATTTAACTTCCCACCCAATACCCCTACAAACTTAGCAGCCCGCACCTAAAATATAATTAAAAGATATACGTATTACACAATTTACATAATTAATCATCAATTAAGTAATTAATAATCAATTGTTAATGAATTATTATTTAAGTAGCTTTCCAACCTATACCCCTAAAAACCTAGCAACTTGCTACAACACTATAAATTACTATTAGCAATTAAATTAAAAAGTATAAATCACTTAAAGTTACATACTATATTTAAAATTATCAACAATTATACAAACTATAACACCTACAATTAATATATGAACTAAACACATTAAGAAATAAAAAAACAATATTTTTACAACTATATTATTGAAAACGACGCTAACAACAATGATATTCTTAACAACTATATTATATTACTTACCTGAAAAAATGTTATATTCTTGACAACAATATTTCTGCATCACAATATTTTTGTATCGCAATATTTATTTTCCAATATTTCTGTATCCCGAAATTTACAACTTGATATTTTGTCCAAATACCTCTATGCTCCTAGGTTCTGGAACAGAGTCCCCATCAACATCAGACCTGCTCTGGCTCTCTTGCTATTCATGAAGATGTAGAAGATACATATCTTCAAGGAACGGTATCCCAAACAGTAGCACTACCTGGTACCTCACTCAACACAAATTGTACTTTTGCCTTTTCACTTATAGTTCAGTAATATGTTCCTTTCCAGCTAGATATGCAGTACACAAAAATGACTAGATGCATATATACATACATGTCTTTGGCAGAAATCTATATAGAACACGACTTTTGCAACCAAAGTATTAAAAACTCCTGATGGAGTTCAAGTTCAAATAAGTAGTGCGTTGGTGAGATAACGTGGGTATCTTTGAAGCTTTATTGTTGCTCTTCAATCTTCAATTTGAACACTTGTTTAATGTTTTACCACATATAAAATCGTAACTCGGGAGTGACTACTGTTATAAGAGTATCTAACATAATCACTGAGTTGGATATGAGCCCATCAATGTATCGTTAAATGAGCCACAGCAAATGTACTTTACACAATTATGTGGCAAAGTGCAGGTATAGTACCTCAATATATGATAAAACTAAGAAGGAAAAGAAGAACAATTACAATGAGAGTTGCCAGAACAACACTGCAGAACATTGTTTATGCCACGTTTCATCATGTAAACATGAAAAAAGAACATATCTCTCCCTTGCTGTGCTTAAGTACAAGAAAACATTGTCATTCTGTATCCATCTTTGTGATCAGAATAGGATCTGTGACTTAGGATCAGGCTGATCATAGCTCCAGGGGCATTTGGGTAGAGGACGGGGAGAGATACGGTAAAAAAAAGGTGGTATGGGGACTACTGATGACTTCAGTTTCTCTGTGTAAGCAGTTTTGCTATGCTTTTTTTACAGCATCCCTACTTCACAGTACAAGCACCATGATCAGGTCAATGTAACATAGTCAACAGTCACTTTAATACCTATGGGATCCTGCAACCATCACTGACGAAGAGCAGAAAAGCCTGTCTTATGAAAGTTGCAACAGAAAGACAAATTCAACAAAGTGTCACTTCCAAGGCTATTTCTGTGTTGCTTTCAAAGCATGCTGTCTGACACTTGTCTTTGAAAATCACACATTTTGCAAATGTCACATATAAGTAACTATCCAAGTGACCCATTCTCTGAAGCTGTCACTCATGTTCCTACTAATTTATTAGATTTGAATTTCTGTACTGATACAGATTTATCAAGCACAAGGTGTTTGTAAGTCGAGATTTACAAACCTTCAAACTTTTAAGATGAAGGAGACAGTTCTGTCTCAGTAAGTCTGGAGTACAAGGCAACAAAAAATCCACAGTTTGCTGGAGTAGTTTCTAGTTCTTCAGAAGTCCATACATTTAATGCATTTAATGACAAAACTGGGAGAATTTTGCACATCCATTAGAAATATACCAATCCCCTTCCCTGACCAGGCTCCAGGCAACGTTTATATTAATCTAGCTAAAATACGCTGCTTGACTCAGATAGGGTGCTGATGGTTTACATAAGCTTGCAAAATATCCTGCCAATAGGCAGACCCAAGATGATATTGGTGTTGGGATATCTCAATGCTGGAATCATTCTTTACAGAGGCACAATACATGGGATATGGTAGGTTTGCTAGAAGGGGAAACACATAGGGGCTTATTTCGATGTTGGGCGGACGACACCGTCGCAGAAACGGGACCGACTGACCTCTGGGCGGCAGCTTCGACTGCCTAAATACGATGCGACCGCACATGGTGTGGTTGTATGCTCCCACTACTCTTTGGGACCTTGTGTTATGGCCATAAACCAGCTGTAACACAAGCTCCCATAGAGGAAAGGGAGTCTGTGTTCATCCCTGCACCACGTGCAGGCACCTCAAGGTGCCTGCAACAAGGTGCAGGGATCAACAAGGGGGCGCGTATGGCACCCCCTCAGCCCCCAACCAGAGGCCTAAAACAGAAGGGGCACTGCAGGGGGCCCCCAAACATGCTTTCTGACAGGGTTTTCAAGTCAGAAAGGCTGGCATGGAAACCCTGCTGGAAACCATGCATCGTAATCCAGAAGGCGGAAATGCCTTCCATTTAGATTAAGGGCCGGTCTCCAACTGGCAGACGGGCTCCTGGAGCCCATCTGAAGACAGGCGGAATGACCGGCCAGTTCCAATTCCAACCGGTTGTATTGTAATCAGCTGGTCGGAATTGAAACCGAACCTAAGGTCGGAGGCTTTACAACCGAGATCGTAATCGGGCCCATAATATCTGTTATTTCACCACTCTTGTGAGTTGTTGTATTGGCAGGCACTGTGAAGACCCTATACCTCACACACTCAGGGAATGGCTTGGTGAATAGAGGGCACCTATTATTTTGAGTCATTCCATAGTTCAAGATGCAATTCATTTGTTAATTCAATTGCACCAGACCTTCATCTGATGATGTTTTTTGGCATCAGTATCTGCCCCAATGCACTGCTCATCACCTCAAACCTGATGCACAGATGACATCACAAATTGGACAACAAATGACATTAAATGTGACATCAAAAGGCAAACTCACCATGTGGCCCAATTGTTGCTGAACACAGCATTCGGACAAAATGAATGTGGCCTGCAGCCATGTCCTGCACCCAACCTCATGTGCTAGAAACCTTGATGTGCACGGCCTTTGACTCAATTGCATAAGGAGTGGCTACAGGGCCTGCATAGCACCTCCCAACCAACCAACATCTGCAAATCATGGCCTGTGACCAGGCGTTGCATCTAAACCAGTGAAGATGTATATGGTGAAAAGATATTTGAGTTGCCAGTGATTTGTGATGTCATCTGTATCATTGTGTGAGAGGCCATAAGTGCTTAGTGGAAACTATGGTATAGCCATTTTGTTTTTTTGTTCACGGTTTATGGTGTCTACCAAGATTCTATTATGAAGTAAAGAACCATACTAAATGTTTACTCAGGGTTTTTCTCACAATAAGTAAATTATTTGATTGGTGTTTGTGCAATGTGGGTTTTATCATCATAAAGACAGCCCCCAAACCACTGTGCAGATCATAACCATTTTCAAGGTTCACTATGTTTATGCAGCAATTGAATGCCAACTTGTACATTGGTGTATTTAATTTATCCTCCAAGCAAAGAAAACTCATCCAGCATTGTGCCTCGCAATCTCTAGAATTATTAATATCGATAAGAGCTGCAAAAAACGTTTCTTGGGATCTGCAGATTGTGCTGCAAATTATGTGGCAAGTGTGGTAAATAAATAACTATACAATAAGTGCTGCATTGACAAAAATATAATTATTCGAACTTCACTGACCATTGTTCATTTTTGGGACCAATAGTCTTTTCATAAACAGTAACATTCTAATTCCGATGAGTGCCTATTGTAAAGTCTACTTTGAAGAAAACAGCTTGAAAAATGTCTCTCTTTTACAGACCTATTGTGTTTTTTAACAAATCAATGGGTGTTTTTCTCCAAAATTCTACAATCCTAAATACATAGTTAAATACTGTTCTCTTCTTTTTACAGAAGCAATAAAACCGTTTAAACCAATAATTCCCTTGTAATGTTTAATAAATATTTTGCTGTTTGAAATTTTTTATCTTTCTATGTATTACCCAGAATTATGCATGTTATATAAAAATACTTTGGGCCTGATTCACTTAGACTTAGATGTTTGTGTAAGATTCCGCTTGTTCAGTATTCACAAAACTGCAATATAATAGTAAGTTTACATGTGCGGAGACTCTGCAGTCAGAGCGGAGAACTCCGCACGTAAAAAGATAGGCCTGTCCTATCTTTATATGTGTGGAGTTCTCCGCCCCGACTGTGAAGTCTCCGCACTCATAAATTTACTATTTAAATAAAATGTTGTCGATACTGAAAAAGAGTAACCTTACACAAATGTGTTTATCTTTTTGAATCAGACCCATAATATGTAACATAATATAGTTGCTATGATTTTACTCCAAAGCCTGAGAACCCTTGAAATTCTCCATGTATGGTACCTATGCAAACCACAATTCAGGCCCCTGCCCGATGGAATGGTAAAAGTGGCTGCACTGCATCAATCATATCTTCCTTTTAATTGTGTATTCTTTGCTAAATTTCCCAGATTTTTGTTAAAGCAATATTTTGAAGAGTTATTTCCACTGTTTACTGTTGGTTGAGTGGATATGTGTAGATGTTGTGTTGAATGATAAACCCTATGCATGATGTTGCAGCCTTCCTGCCCTTCCCTTCCCCCTCCCATTGTCCAAACCCTTCAGTTGTTTGCAGCCTGAGGTGACTGCAGGCCCACACAACCAACCACCAAAGAAGCAAAATGGCAACTACACAAGCAGGTTGCAAGGTAAGCCCAATTCTGTTATCTCCATTTTCAGTACAAATCTGTCAAGAGACACCAACACTATTAGCAAATAAAATGTTCTGTTTTATTTTGCCCACCTTCATTTAATTTAATTTGACATACCAAGAGAAAGGTAAATTCCTGTAGAATTGTGTCAATTTGTCAATGGGTGCCAGTGTTGGTAGCAAAAATATACACTCCCTACAAATTACACATTTGAAGGATCTGCATATGATACAACATATTAAACGTATTTTAAATATACTAAATGTTATGAGCAAATCAACTATTTTTTAACTCCATATTACTTTGCCTCCTTTTTCAGATCTCATTGAACCCTGAAATCCTTAACTTGCTAACAGCCTGCAACTTTGACAGAACCAAAGTTATCAGCAAATTAATACTTTTTATGACCTCCCACCTTTAACTAAACCCCTCAATAAAAATTGAATTGAATTGAATTGAATGATACTCAAAAATAGCAAGAGTAAGATAAACCTGCTAAGGGTCTGGTAAGTGTGAAGCAGATCAGTGAAATTATTCCAAAGTTATTTGACTGTAATTTCTACAGGAAACCTGACCTGAGTTTTATGCTGATACATTGAACAGTACCAAGATTATTAGCACCTGTAAATGTTTTGTCACTCCTTTTAAATTTGCCTTCCCAATGGATTTTAGAGAAAATTACCATAACCAAAGTAGATTGAAGAGGGGAAATGTCTGTTAAATGTAATGATGATTTGTCAAAAGATGGTGCAATTGTTAGCAACTTACCACCTTTGAGAATGTCCCATTTTTAACTGTGCCCCAATTTGACAGATATGCATAGGTTAAAAAAAATACCAAGAGTAACCTAAACATTTATAAACAGCGGTTGGACCATATATTTAAAATGCATCGTGAAATATGTGATCATGGTAGTGTGGAAGATAAATGAAAAATGCTGTGTGCAAATCTAAATTTGTGTCCTATGACCTCATAACCAGTACTTCTCTCCTTAACACCAAGAATATATGTGCAGGTCACTTTTCTATTGACCCTGTAAGACTGTAAACAAGCTATTTCTGGTTTGAGACGTTTGCTTTCCCTGCAGATTGCTTAATATATATCACTGTACAAAGCTGAACTCTTAAGCATTTTTCTGACTATGGTGTTTTGGAAAAATGAAACAGTTTCTAATTGCAGGAAGTCTTGTTTAAATTATGTTGCTCAACTATTAAGCCATATAACACTATGGGCCTGATTCATATTTTGGCAGATGGACTAAACTCCAACAGGGCGACCGAGTAAATTACTCCATCACCTTGACGGAGTCCATGCCAGCCAAATTATTAAATGTCGATGGGCCAGGTGGATAGTTGAAGCATTGACAGGCAGGAACTGCTGTCAAGATGGTTCCTGCCAATGCATTGTAACTTTGCCAGACAGCTCTGTCAAACATGATGGAGCCATCCTGCAAAGTTACAATTTTTTTTTATTTTCAAAAAGTAAATCCAAGAGCTTCCTCCCATGGCGAGGGGGGCACTTTTAGTGCCCCTTACCGCCAGCCAATTCTTCAACGGCTCTTACTCCAACAGGCCGTCAGAGAACTTTCACCATGGCAGAAACAGAGTAGTCTCCACTGTCGTCAAACTATGGTCAATCCGCTTTTAAATCAGGCAGGTGGACCAATGTCTTGGCAAGATTGAAATTAGGCCTCATTTTATGAGAAGCAGATGACCTCTGACCCTGGAGATTTGTATAAATACTGGTCAGGTCTTCAGTGTCAGGAGGAGTCTCATAAATGATGTTCTCCAGTGGAGAACACACTACCTCAGGGCATCTCAATAAATGTGTATTTCAGTAATACCCAAGTAAAGTGTTTTTTTCCCCATAATAGTGGATATGCAAGGCAAGGTGCAAAATAGCTGAATCACATCAGGCTTCACCACACACCTTGCACTTACACTTTAGGACACTTTGTTTTTTTAACTATGTTTGGATACTATGGATCAGTGGAGATGATACAATGATGTACATTATGGAAACAAAGATGAGTAGTATAGAAAAATAAAGACTTTTTCTTTCAAACTTTACCTTTGATTGGACTTGCTGAACTGCCTTGGGTCTCCCTTTCCTCACATAGCTCTGAATGCCTCTTCAATGTAAAGTACAGTCGATGTTCCTGGGTGTGCTTTTTCAAAGATTGACTCATCACTGAGGATCAGGTGTTAAGTGGAACAAGTAGCATCATGGAGATATTTCTAGTGATCTGTTTGTATAGTAACCTAAACATGCTCAACATTTGCTGAAATTTGTGCAACTCTTGCAAATGGTGCTGTACTCAGAGACATATCAAAATTATCCTTTCAGTTGTCAAGATATTCCCAAATTTTAACTCTTTAATACCCACTTGACATCATTTTCAAATGCTAATATAAAAAGCTATTGAATGTATATAGACCGAATCACCAAAATAACGCTTTTTGAGTTTTACATTTCAAGTTTGATGTAAATGTCTTCTCAGTTTTTGCTGTAGTTGAGAGCAAAATTTTCTATGGAAGCTAAAATGACAGCCAAAATATAAATTACCTGTCTTTGGAGAGCTGCTTTTCCATCATAACTGATGCTTCACAAAATACAGAAAAACTCTCAGCATTTATTGAAAATGGAATGATTTATTTTATAAATCATACAGTATCAAACCAAAAAACCCTTGATCATGGCAGTTAAGGAACAAAACCCAGTGTATATGTATATATTGCCACCTTGTTGTTATAGTTAGGTCAGTGTTTTCAATAGAAGAGTGTTTTTGTTTTAGTAAATAACTCTGGCACCGTTTGAAGAATCAGCAGATGCAGATGTCATAAAAAGTTGACATCCTCCTTCAGCTATATTTCTTCAAAAAATTCAGATGTGGTTGCCAGAACCTCAGAGTTTCTAGTGAGTTCAAATTGCAAACATATCTCAAAAAAGGGCCAAGATATCTCTACATTTTAATATTACCGAATGGATTTCCAACAAATAAAAAAAGCACGCAATCTGAGGGACGTCCTACTTTCATGCCAAGATTAGTGTAAACCTGTTTCAGTGGATTTTGTTGTAGTGGAGAGCAAATTTTCCTATGGAAACGTGAATAGGAAATGAATATTTTTTGACAGGCTTAACTTTGTTAAGTCCTGCACTAATCTGCGCAAGCAGAACCTTAGCCACTTTTACTGATCATGTGCAAAATTTAGTGCAAATTCAAATGCCAGTAAAGTTATTAGCATTTCAAAAATGCTTTGTGTTTGGAAAGTGCTGCTGAACCATAACTACAGAGCCACTATCACGGACTCTGTAGTGTGTGTGTTTGCGTTTGTGTGTGTGTGTATGTATGTGAGCGATACATACATAGATATTGCACATACATAAACATTAGATAGTTATTTTTCACATATATTTAATATTTTATTACTTTGGAATTCAGACTGACCTTGATGGGTTCTCCATGAGGAGACATCACTTCATCAGATAGTTCCATCATCTTCAGAGCCATCAGGGCTACTTGAACTGCATGAGTCTCACTTTCTTTGTGTAAGCCTCCGGCCACACAATAAGCATCTCCAATGGTTTCCACCTAAATGATTTAAAAGTCTCCATTCAGATGGGGTGTATGAGATTTAGCAAACATGATGATCTGAACTTGTGTGGATGCTGGAAATGTATTAAAGGTGACATTCAACAACTGCACGTTTCCTAACTGCAGATTAATTATAATGACAATATAAAGACATTCATGCGCACTCACTGTTGTCTTTGAAATGAACAATGTTCTGAGTATTTTGTTGGTATCACTTTAGGATTAAACGTTACAGAACTGTATTCAGGTGATACTGAAATGAGTAGCTAGACCATGTGTGCACCTTGTCAAAACATTAAATCGTCTCAGTGTCTGAAGCTACTGTACTACTTCTGCTTCAGATTAGTCCAGAGCGGATACTGATTAAGTTGGCAGACTCTATCTCCGAGCACAATCCCATATTCAGAGGAAATTTTGGTCTTTTATTAATAAAAAAAGTTGCACTCTGCATCAGAAAGGAATAACGTACATATTGAAATAAGTATTAAAATATATATACAGACATTATTGGCCTCCTTTATGAGGCCCTACCAGGACTATTGCGCCCCCGGAACGTCACTTTTTTGATGTTCCGGTGGCGCAATGTGCCACTGCATATTTATAAGGCCACGTAAAGTCATGTTACGTGGCTTTTCATGGCTCATTAATATGTGCCCCTTTCATGCAGAAAACTGCATGAAAGGGGCATTCCATGGGTGTTGCTGGGGGCGTTCCCAGCAACATCCATGGCTTTTTGACACTACCCCAGATTTATGAGAAATCGTAAGTCTGAGGCAGTGCCAAAAAACTTGCGCCTCGGGGAGGCGTAAGGGAGGCACAAAGAGGAGACATATCTTTATTTCTCCTTGTTTTTCCTCTTTCTATATGTATTGAAGGTTACCCTTCCTGCACAAAAATAATCATCCACGCAACGCAGGCACCTTGCACCATAGTGCAAAGGGGCCTGCGTTGGCGCACGGCAGCCCATTGTGCACCGGGGCAGGGGAAAAGGACAGGAATGTGCCGTATCTTATAGATATTCCAAACATCTGGACTTTCACCAAGCAGGCTTCCGGCCCGCCCACTCTACTGAGACTGTTATTCTTGCGGTTCTAGACGCCTTGCGAGCTAACGCAGACAAGGGTACCCCTCAGGCCTTGGTGCTCCTGGATCTGTCAGCCGCGTTTGACACGGTCGACCACCAAATTTTGCTGGACCGTGTCAGACAGGCTGGCATTCAAGGTGCAGCTCTCAATTGGATCAAGTCATTTCTCGAGGGCCGCACCCAAGCAGTACGCCTTGCTCCTTTTACTGCCCCCAAGACCGCTATCACGTGCGGGGTCCCACAAGGATCATCATTGTCCTCTCACCTGTTTAATCTTTACCTCCTGCCCTTGATTCATTCTCTAAGGAACAGGAAGTTAACTATTTTTAACTATGCTGATGATCTTCAGCTTGTCTTTACCATCGACAACTCCCCTGACTCAATTCAGGAATTTCAAGATACCATGCTCTATATCCAGAGTTGGATGGACCATAACCATCTTAAACTTAATCCGGGCAAGACCGAACTAGTCCTGCCCGAAAAAGGCCAGATCTATTGGGGCCCACACTATTGGCCAACTGAATTGGGAACCCCCCCCCATCCCGTCCTCTTCTGTAAAAAGCCTAGGAGTCACCATATATGCTGATCTCTCATTTAGAGGTCAAGTAGGGGCAGTGGTCTCCTCATGCTTCTTCCAACTACGCAAAATCAGGAAGATTGCCCATTTGCTCACTCATACTGCTCTCATACAGGTTGTCACGGCCTTGGTTCTCTCTCGTCTTGATTTTTCCAACTCTATTTACCTCAGCCTCCCATTGTTCTTACTTAAACGTCTCCAGCTGGTACAAAACCAAGCTGCGAGACTCATCCACAAACGGCCAAAATGGCAATCTGCCAGCCCCTTACTTGCAAAACTTCATTGGCTCCCTATCATCCATAATTTTCAAGGCCCTTCACTGCAGGAGCCCTAAATTCATCAGTTGCATGATATCAAGACATGTTCCCACCCGTAACCTGCGATCTGCACATCTCCAGCTGCTAACTACCCCTACCTATAAGCTCAAACGCCAGGGAGGGTGCAGGTTCTCCTATCTGGCTCCCAAGTTCTGGAACTCTCTCCCACTAGCGATCAGATCTTGCAATAATTTATTGGGTTTCAGAAAAATGCTCAAGACATGGCTGTTTGAGCAGGCTTATGCATAATCCGCCTCTGCCGTGACACTGATCAAGTTAAGCGCCATGAAACCTCTGGGTGTACGTGCGCTATTGAAATTTTATTAACATAACATACTGCGCATTCCTGCCCTTTTCTCTTGCCGCATGGCAGCACAGCAGTAAAGCCTGCTGCACTGTCCTACAGCAAAAAACCCAGAAATGAGGCCCTATATGTCCATGGCAATACATTGGACCTTTCATCTTAGATATCATCGCTAAGCAGGATGTCCAGGCACAATTAGCGATGATTGAAGTCAGTCAGTCTACTGGGGCGACTGGGATCAATGGCCGTGCAGTTGTGTCATTTAAATCAGCTCCTTTGTACTATGCTATGTGGCTTTGTCTTATGCATTTTCATATGTGCTACCCTCGAAATTGGGTTGTAGTCTTTCTGCGCACTGCTGCGGTGGCTGCAATAGGACTACTCATTTTATTTTTAGTCTCTGATAATAGTACTCTTAAATAAGTATTTATTCATGAAAGCGTTGTTGATGAAACATACACAGTAGCTTAAGAATAGGTGTGTATTCATGGAAACCGAAGTCATCATTTTTCACATATTTTCCCATAATTTACATATGATTTTCCTCCTACACTAAAATGCATTTAGCATAAATATAGTCTGACAGAAATATTGTGCCCTAAATATTGTTTACAAAAATATTGTCTCTTTGGCTGTAGATTTACTTTTATTAACTTCAAATTAAACTGACATTCTGTTGGAGGATGCTTCGATCATGATGTTCTGGTACCACCCTTCTCAAAAAGAGCACTCCAACGTCACTGTGTAATTATCACCTTATTGCCTCACGTGATACTGAGGTTGATTTATTTGTTCTGATTTTAGAGGGAACTGGTAAGATGGGCAGATACATTCACTTTGGTAGCGTGTCATCAGAAAGGATTTTGACTGGGATGTGATACACTGGAAAACATCTTGTTTGTTTTCCCTTCATCAGCAATCTAGGTCAAAATGACCCCATTCAGTGTATGTTTTATTGACTTCAACCCTACAATATCGTGTACGAAGTTTTTTCAACAGAGAAGTTGGATAAGTGGGACATGCCACCAACCTTGCTGAATACAGACAAACCATTACGTAATAGCCATATCATATTGAGGCAGACAAACATGATTTCTGAAAGTATTTTGAGCAAAATGTGGTTTTAAACAGGGGTTGCCTTAGCACTAGTGTTTTTTAGCGTTTACATAGACAAATATGGGTAATGATCTGGCAGAGTGTACGATTATCTTAGATCAGATTAATGTTTGTCCTTTAGTCACACATATGTTTGACATAAATATCAACATTTAAAGGATGGCAGTTGATTCCAAGACACCCAGGTAGCTGCATGTGTTTCCTGTTACAGGTGGTGGGGCTTTGGATCAATCAGCAGGACAGTTTTTCGTCGCCATGAGGTAAACATTATAAATAAATTCACAAACATATTTTTTACCTTAAAACTGCTCCTGCCTTCTCTGAAGGCTGATTCTATAGTGACTGTCCATAAAGCCAAATTTCTACCATCATTATTTTATGTACTAACAGACTCTCCCACTAAAATGGCTTGATCTAGCATCTGTCGGCTGCAGTCACTATTATAGGCTCACATTCATTTAGAATCCAACATATGAGCAAAACTTTAGCCCGTGGTACTCAGTTTAGAAATCTATGCTTTATAATTGTATCTGCCCCTCCAAACTCCATGAAAACACAGGATCCCTGAAACAACTTGTCTGGGGTGAGGTGATGTTGGTAGAGCAGAAGATTTTCAATTCATGATCAACCTATTGATGCTGATGCCCGACCTGGGGTTGGAGGGTGGCTGTCTGAGCTGAATATCACATTTGCAATGAAAGTGTGGTCGAGGACAACAGTGGTGGAGAGGTCATATGAGCTAGAATTCTTAAAGTCTTCTGCCAACTGCAATTCTTTGCATTTGATGAGCACTTATACTATGGAGAATTTCTAAATACACCTGTAAATAGCTGTGGCACCCACAGGTAGGTCCAAGCATATACGTTTTAGGTTTCTAAAACTGGGTTAGCATAATTTAAGAAGAACCATAATCAGATGTTACTGATTAGTGCAGCAAATTGTCTTTGTAGTTACAAAACAGAATCAACGGCACCTATCCTATGTTTTGGCCAGACATGATCTACGAATAGAGGCTCTGGTTAAGGCTTGCTTTTTAATATTGCTGATATTCATTATAGAGAGAAGCAAAACTCCTGTATATGTGTGGGTACTGTGATTGGTCCGAGGGCTGTGATATTTTGAAATGCGGTTGCAAAATTTTGGAAAATAAAAAAGATGAGAATTAGGGTGGGGCCAAAATCTGCACAGCTGGAACTCAACGCTAATTTCTAGACTACTCAAAACAACATGTGTTAGACTTGGCATCTTTGGTGAGGTTTCCCCTGACTTTTTTGCCTCTACCTCCTGTATGTTTGATGCTCTGCTGGATTTCGTTTTTGCTGGCTTTGATGCTTTGGGCACTTTGCCACTGCCGATCAGTCAAAGTGCAAGTGCTCCCTGTGTAAATTGTTATTACAATTGCTTTTCCCTGATTGGCATATTTGATTTACGGGTAAGTCCCTTGTAAAGTGCACTGAGTGTACCAGGGCCTGTAAATCAAATGCTATTAGTGAGCCTGCAGCACTGATTGTGCCACCCACATGAGTAGCCCTGTAAAGGTATCTCAGACTTGCCACTGCAGTGTCTGTGTTTAGTTTTAAACTGCCATGCTGACCTGGCAAGTGCACCTACTTGCCAAGTCCTAACCTTCCCTTTTCGTACCTGTAAGACACCACTAAGGTAGGCCCAATGTACCCCCATGGGCAGGGTGCAGTGTATGGGAAAGGTAGGACATGTACTGGTGTGTGTGACATGTCCTGATAGTGAAATACTGCCAATTTCGTTTTTCACCATTGAAAGGCTATCTGACACATAGGGTAGCATGGGTGATACTTTGTTTCACCTTACAAGTATAACTTCCCTTTGGGACAAGATAGAGGAATAAAGTTTAGGCTCTCTGAACTCAGAATTTAATAACATATTTTTTAGTAAAGATGGTTTGGAAAATGACACTTTTAGAAAGTAGGCATTTTCTTGTTTAACCATTCTGTGTCCCTCTACCTGTTTGTGGATTGATTGTCTGGTTTTGGAGTGACAGGGGCTGGGGATGTGCATTCACTGTAGACAGCCACTGGGGGGGGGGTTGAGGTGTGCCTAGCCCTTCCTGGATGACTCAGAGCTGGGCTGAATAGACCTTGGCTGCATTTCGAGTAGTGGGAGGAGTTTTCCTTGCACCTGTTCAGGGCCTGTCTCCCTTGCGCAATGCTGTATTCACCCCTGTGGTCGTCCTGCACAGAAATGGTTTGTTCTGGGATCAGAGACCCTTGCACAGAGAAGAGCAAAGACAAAATGGGGTAGAAGTAGTGGACCTTAAACCCCAGAACTTTAGATCACTTCTGGACTCAAGAGGAACCTTTGCCAAGGAGAAGAGCTGGAGAACTGTGACGAGGAGTACTGCCCCTTTGCTGTGTGCTGTGTGGGGTTGGCCTGCAGTTGCTGCTTCTGCCAAGCAAAGAATAGTCTGGAACTTTGCTGAGAAACCTGCTTGAAGAAGAATCTCCAAGGGCTTGTGTGTGCTGGCCTTCTGTTCTGAAGTCTCAGGGACACAAAGACTTCACCCCCCGCTCCCCTGAATTCAATTGCTGAGAGTTCTGGCCTGCCAGGAGGTGCCTATTCCAGTTTTCGGCCTATGGGGGTTGTTCTTGCTGTTGGGAGCTGGAAGCAACTTGAAAGAAGCAAGAAAATCCATCTCCAACGCCATCAGCGATGCCGCCTTGACGCCGCAACCTGCACCGATGCCAGGGGCACCGCTCGTTAAGTGCACAATGCACCGCCGGCCTGCATCACAGCTCCGAGGCCCTTCGATGCCTGCCGATGCCTTCAGTTATCGGCATTCCCGACACCAGCGCTTCGTCACTGCCAGCGCCTGCATCCAGTTATCGTGGCACTGATAACCGCTGAGGGTGACTCCGCAAACTCGCCGACTTCACATCGCCTCACCAGAACCAATGCCTCACCCACGACGCAACCGACTTCCTCTGCCCTGGATTCGACACGTCACCTCCTTCCGGACACAATGCCTCGCCTCCACCTTTGCAACCAGGGAGCCGACCTCGCCACCGATGCCTCACCTCCAAGACACCGTACATCATCATAGACTTCGTTATCCAAAGGTACTGTTTGTTTGGGCGTCCGTGTGATTCCACGCCCAACGCTGCACACCTCACGGTCGGCGCCCTACTTTGGATTCATTGCTGTCACAATGTCGTAATAGCCCCAGGTGGACCTATTTGTTTTCTACAAGCTTAATTTTGGAAGTAACTGTTTTTAAGTGCTATTTTACTGCCTATATGTTGGGTTTTTGTCATTTTGGTTTTGTTAAATTTAGATAAAGAGACTTTTTTTTTCCTAAACAGGTATGGTGTCCATTTGTGGTGTTATCACTGTATTACTGTGTGTTTTGAGTACAAATACTTTACACATTGCCTTTGGGATAAGCCTGTCTGCTCGTGCCAAGCTACCAAGGGGGTGAGCAGGGGTTATCTAGAGTGTGTATCCCCCTTACCCTGACTAGAAGCAAGGGTCCCTACTTGGACAAAAGTGCACACCTCTGCCAATTAGAGACCCCCCGTTCTAACAACATGACTCTTTGTTTTTTTTTCTTTTTGTCCTGAAAGTTGGGTGCCTTTTAGTTTTTGTGCAAACCGACTCTGTTGCACAATATTCTCATTGAACTCTGATAGTCACTGATTGTTATTTAATTAAAATTGCAATTTATATTAGAATTAATTTTGGCCCCACCAAGATTAACAAGGTTTTGTTTTTGTAAGATATGGCCATGGTGAAGGGGGAAATGTTGTTTAATTGTATTTTTCTTTTATATATAATGACTTTAAGAAATCAAGCATGTTAAGCATTATTACATTCAAGCATATTATTTCATGCGATGCACGTTATCTATTTTTTAGCTCAATTTGTACTACAACCTTAGTATCCCTCACAGAACCTATTGGGCAAACTAAGATTTCATCTTAGTTCTGCAAAGTTTGACTTTCCCACTGATTGATGTCTGAACTGGATACAGGAGGACCTGGCTTGGCAGTTCGGGCTGGACTGTTCCCATGAGGCACAGGGTCAAGACTGATTTGCATATGGCCAGGTCTAAACTGGGGTGGCATGGTGAGCAAAAGAATGATGGATTTAACCCAGATCTCTTGACTGGGGGTGAATGTTTTGATTTGTTCTGCATTCCGTCCATCAATTGTGTCTCTTTTGCTGAACTGGATACAGGGCACCAACACTTAAGTACATGCTGTCATAGCCCCACACAACTCCACTGAATATGCTGGTTAATGTGATGTCTGTGCTTTCTGGGTTACTAACAGTCCCTTAAAAAGTGGTCAGGGATGCAGGGGTAATTCAAACCCAATTTCGCTCTTCAGAATATCACACCAAGTGCTGTACTAAGAGAAAGACACTTTATGCTCAAAAGTGTTTTATTTCAACTATTTCATCCTGTTCCTTAGCACATGTAAAATAACCACACAGATATTTACCACAGCAGCACTAATGCATGTCACTAACAATGAGAATAATATAAACAGTTATAACATGGTCAAAATGCCATTTGGCAACCTAAAGACTACTTCTATGCACTATACTATGAGAACATAGAATAGCTTAGCTTGCATCAAAAAATGTCTTGGGCTGCAGTGCACTGCATACCTGTTTACAGCAAGAAGCTGTAATTATCAGTAAGCAGGAGAGAGTGTTCCCTCAAAACAAAAAGATACATGAGCTCGGCTGAGCTTCTCTCCTCTGGGAATTTGCGCGGTTTCAACTCTCAGCATAGGAATGGATGCTGCGTCAGTACAGCAGTCTGACAGAGTCTGTCAGGATCTCATGCATTAACCAGGGCGAAGGACGTCTCTACCTCAGTGCCTACTTGATGGGCCACCAACTCTTATTTTACATGAGGAATTTCCATTAAATTCCGGACATAACCTGCGTGTTCAATATGATAGTTTTAAAGGGGAAATGTTGTTTAATTGTATTTTTCTTTTATATATAATGACTAAGAAATCAAGCATGTTGAGCATTATTACATTCAAGCATATTATTTCATGCCATGCACGTTATCTATTTTTTAGCTCAATTTGTACTACAACCTTAGTATCCCTCACAGAACCTATTGGGCAAACTAAGACTTCAGCTTAGTTCTGCAAAGTTTGACTTTCCCACTGATTTTCCCACTGATTGATGTCTGAACTGGATACAGGGCACCAACACTTAAATACATGTTGTCGTAGCCCCACACAACTCCACTGAATATGATGGTTAATGTGATGTCTGTGCTTTCTGGGTTACTAACAGTCCCTTAAAAAGTGGTCAGGGATGCATGGGTAATTCAAACCCAATTTCGCTCTTCAGAATATCACACCAAGTGCTGTACTAAGAGAAAGACACTTTATGCTCAAAAGTGTTTTATTTCAACTATTTCATCCTGTTCCTTAGCACATGTAAAATAACCACACAGATATTTACCACAGCAGCACTAATGCATGTCACTAACAATGAGAATAAAATAAACAGTTATAACATGGTCAAAATGCCATTTGGCAACCTAAAGACTACTTCTATGCACTATACTATGAGAACATGGAATAGCTTAGCTTGCATCAAAAAATGTCTTGGGATGCAGTGCACTGCATACCTGTTTACAGCAAGAAGCTGTAATTATCAGTAAGCAGGAGAGAGTGTTCCCTCAAAACAAAAAGATACATGAGCTGGGCTCAGCTTCTCTCCTTTGGGAATTTGCGCGGTTTCAACTCTCAGCATAGTAATGGATGCTGCGTCAGTACAGCAGTCTGACAGAGTCTGTCAGGATATCATGCAGGATCTCAAGCATTAACCTGGGCGAAGGACGTCTCTACCTCAGTGGCTACTTGATGGGCCACCAACTCTCATCTTACATGAGGAATTTCCATTAAATTCCGGACATAACCTGCGTGTTCAATATGATGGTTTTAAGGGGGACCAGTATCAACCAGTATATCAAAAATACGTAAATTCAGACTACATTGTTTATCATGTACTCGCTATCTGACCTTGAAATACAGATGCCACTGCACTTGTCCGAGACAGATTTTGCATTAGGTGTTTTGTCAATGTCATTGTCTTGATGATTTAACACTTTCATAGGTTCTTTGAAAGACAAGGGAAGACAGCATTTAGGTCAAAGGAACAAAGGCCAACGATCAGTCTTTGCCAACTCAAAATGGAGTCTGACCTTATGGTCTTTTCGTCAAAACACTGTGCATTGCTACAGGAATAGATTACGAGATCACATTTAGAAATGGTGAATAAGAACTTGTGGATGATGATACATCAGAGATGAACTAATAGAAAAGAGGCAGATGTGGTGTGGATTAATTGTAGTGGGGCAACAGGGTGTGAATTAGAAGAAGTAGGTGAGTTATAGAGTGGTTTTGTAAGCTGGAAACAATGTGATCACTTGTAGTTCGTCTAGGATTCGGTTTCAGGGTAAGGCATTTTGGAGGCTGAAAGATCAGAATCTGGGTGAGGTGCGTGAGGGTTTAGGTGGAGCTAGTAAACTGAGCTTTGCTATTTGTGGGTCTGATGCTCTGTACACCCATTGTATAATATCACCTTTAATTTATTTCCAGTAACACTGCTGGTTCAGTTTCATGTTATCATCAAAGCTTTCAGTTCTTTTGTACATTTTAAAGGGCTGCTCTTCTTTAGGTCGAGCCTATAGCGGCAGGAAGACATGCAGTAATGGAGTATGGAGTGGAAGCTCCGCCCACTCTCCGCCCATGTTTTTAGTTGGCTCGTGTCCTTGTCTTTCGTAAATGCTGCCTTCTGATTGATTATGAGGCTTGTTTGTCCCTCCTTATTATGGCCATGTCGTCATTTGTACCCTCCCATGGCTACTGGCCCCTTTACTTCGAGTGTTACACGGTAGGGTATGTGTTATTTAGACTCTGAGCACTACTTTGTCCATGCCTTCTCGCCCCCTTCTCCCCCCTCCCGCACTCCGTTGTCCGTGCTCCCCCCTCCCGTTGTCCGTGATGCAATGCAATAGGTCTCGTGTAAATGCGAGTCCTATTGCATTGCAAATGCTTTTTTTTTTAGCAGTTTTGTATAGCGCTTTCATCCTCCCGAGGTCTATGCCAGCAGTCCCATTCAGCAATACTAACAAGCGCCTTCTTGTTTAAGTGTCAAGAGGCCATTTTGTTTGTGATGTGCACTATGCCTACGTTCAGCGTGTCTATGAGTGTCTTGGTGTAAAGAGTTTGGACTCCGCTGACATCACATTTCTTGTGCACCCAAAAGAGCGCAGTGCCTTTGGCTTTACACAGCGTTGTCCCGTTGATAGGAAGTTTCCACTTTTGAGTTTCTTGGGAAGTCGCCTTGAAGATGCGAGCGAGATCAGTGTCCGGTGCGCACAATACAGTTTTATGTAGTTTCACCAACATCTTTTTTCTTGTTCAGTTTCCAAGTGAACCATTTCTACTTGGTTCAACAACAAGGGTTCTGATGTTACATATATTTGCCCTGACGGACCGTTGCAGAAACATAATTTGCTGCGACCCTCACCTCTCTGCACCTGTTTGTGGGGCAAGTGCCCGTTTAATTTTTGCCAATTCATCCGTGCGCGTGTCGGCCTTGTATACGTCAGTTGGTGCAATGTCGGTGCAAAGGCAGTGCCACTGGAGCTAGTTAGACTATATAAACTCGAAGGCACGAATTTTATCATACTCCTCTGGATGAAACCCTGAGTTATTATTTTGGAATTCAAACCTACAGCTATAGATATATATGTCGCTTGTCAACCCGCCGAGCTGCCGTTCTTTGCCTTAGTCTCCTGGTGCAATGTTCGGTGGAAAGGGTGTAATATGAAAATGTCAGCTCAGTCTCCGAATGCCTTCTGCGTTAGCCCAGCTGTGCCCTCCCCTCAGATGCTTAGTAATGCATTGCTTATATAGCGCTTAAGCGTGAGGGCGCACAGTCACTGTTAACGATCGGTATTGCTTCTAGAGACATTTATGGGGGTTCCATACGGTTTACCGCCTTACTGGTCACTTAAGCACTCATCCTGTCACCAGGTTCAGGATATGTCGTGAGTATAACGTAACCTTAGTGTCACCAGCGCGTGGCTTTCTGTAAGCGCGTCAATGTTCTTACTCAAGGGGAAGGGGGTACAGAGTTACCACTAGAATGTTAAAGTCCCCACATTTCCAACCCAGAGGGCGTTACCCCACTTCTTAGAGCGACCGATCTAGGCAGGCGGGGGACAGAGCCATGCAACAGCGCAATCTGCTCAGGAGCACACATGTTGCAACAGAAGTCCAGCGTGTGAGTGCAGATTAACCCTGGGCAAAGCACTACGCTACGCTCGCGTAGTTTGCGAAGTTTGCGCTACTTCGCACTACGCGAAATGCACGTAGCACAGTGCAAACACGCGTAGCGTAGCGTAGTGCAGCGGTCATTTTTTGCTTGCTCGCGGTCCTCAACGTCAAGTTGGCGACCGCGAGCAAGCAAAATGACATCTCGGCGAGACTTTTCTCTGTTCGCGATCAGCAACATCAAGTTGCCGATCGCGAGTGTGGAAAATAAACCTCCCGGCGAGATTCTCAACGCGGGGAGGTCAGGTTTCTCATTGCGAGTGGTCGCGTATGCTCGCGACCGCTCGTGATGAGAAACTACCAGTCCGCGTTGAGAAAGCTGCTGCTCGAGTAAAAATCTACTCGAGCGGCAGTAAAAGACAGCTCGCACTGTGCAAGATGCCGTTTTCAATGATTGCACAGTGCGGACAAGTATCCGGCACTGTGCAATCATCGCGCACTACGCAGTTCGCGTAGTGCTACGCGTAGCTCGCGTAGTTCGAAGTGCGCTTCGCGTAGCTTTGCGTAGCGCTACTTCGCGAACTACGCCCAGGGTTAGTGCAGATATGGCGGGGACTTGGAAGCTTTCCATGCGCAACGCTCGATAGACTTAATGAACCTTATATGAACGTAAGGGAGGAAAAGTGTGCACGGGCGCATGTTGACATTGCGCACGTTTCACCTTGTTTTGTGGGCAAATATCTGTTGGTCAGACTATTAAAATGCTTTTGGAAACAGGGCTTATTACACTCCGCCGATGCGGGGGATGGGGCGGGGTAACACTGTTAGTGGGAAATTCTGCACAAGGCGACAAGAGCAAAACATTTGCACCGAGCAAAGAATCACCTGATAATTATATTTTGTACGGATCGTCCTGTGCAATCGAGGGTGCAAAAGAGCCCGGTCTAAGGTGCAGCACAATGCATATAACTGAGCGCCTAGACAGAAGGCACATAACTGGAAACATCCGGGTCACAGTGGCGCCTTATGGTCACGAGGGCGCTGCTTACTTGCCCCTCATTATGAATGACGGGCAAACGTCAGTAGCCCGGGTTTTATTTACCCTTTGTGATCCTGCTGGGGTTTGCTCATATGTGTGGCGCAAGACAATCTTGTTGTGCGCGCCCAAGGGGACTTTTTGCACACTGTCATTTTCAACAAGTGCCCTTGTTGGGTTGTTTCCCTGTGACCCATTCATCTCCCCCACCCACCCCGCCCCACCCCACCCCACCCCAACACCACCACTTCATGCTCACACAAACTTTGTACGGCAAGTTACGTACGTGGTGGTTTCTGACGAGGCGCCTCATATATGCTTTTTGCGCGTGAGCCGTTTACACTTCTCGTGGGCGCATCTTTGGTTGTGGGGAGCAAAATGGTTTGCTGTTGGGCCACAGAGCCTCAAGGGAGGGAAACGATTAGAGGGCAGACTTCCCTGACGGTGGCCATGAACAAGATCACCGTAAGGTGGCGCTAGCTGACAAGTGTCACACAGCCAACTTTGGCTTTTTTTATCCGACACCTCTTTGCCCACCGTGGCGTGCAGGAGTGTTTTAGCACTAGAAAATGGGTTTAAAAAATCCCAGCTTAAAGAGTTTGGCTGGCAGGGTCAGATTGGCCTACAGGGCAACCCGGATGTCTGGTCTGACAGGTCAGTATGTGGGCCATTTCTTTGTTGTTGGCGGGTCTGTTTTATGGTCTGGTGGGCAGGTTTTGCTTTTCCTTTGTCTGCTATTACCGCACACATTTCCTAAAGCTAGCACATAGGCAGACATTCTCCCATACTTAAAAAAAACACCCAAGTAGCGTGTCTTTATAGGTTTACAACTGCTCCAGTTTGAACACCTGGGCAACTTTTGCTCACTTTTTTAAGCTACGTGTTTCACTAGTAGGGAGGCATGTTTATTTGAGTGTCTGGCTGTCTTCTGTCCCAATCCGGCCCTGTTTATTGGGTGCGAATCTGGGGCTGGACAAAGGCGTCACCCATGATTGGTGACCCATGACACGCGGCCCCTTAGCCAGCTGCGCAGTCTCCGCGTCCACCCAGAGTTGGGGCCTGCTGCCAAGGCCATGGTTCCATCTCCGGAGCAGGGCAGCCTTTGCCTCTGGGAGTGCAGGGGTGGGAAGTTGGTCGACAATATGCCAATATCCTTTATGTCGCCTATTCGGAAGACTTGCAGATTCATAAAACCACAAGGCGTCTTAAAGGATCTCATTTTATTGACTTCAGAAGGATGACAGACTAATCTAGTCAAGGGAGATAGGAAGCTATTCCACGGTACACAGATCTCCTCAGCAGGAATGCATACCTGCTGAGCTGTCTAGTCAGCTAGAAGAAGTTACAGCCCCAGTTCCCTCCCATTTTGAATGGGGAATAGCAGGAGTGCCTGTAAGGCTAACCAAATGTGCCAGGCGAGAGGAGGGTGGTGATGGTTGGGAGGGGAAGGGACGGGGGGTGGGGGAGGAGCAGTGGAGAGAGGGGCAGGCGCTGCATGTATCACAGCTCTCTCCTTGTTACTGACATGCGACCTCAGAAGATAACCCTCCCTCTGCCCAACTCCTACCTCCTGCACTAACAGCTCAGCATCAAAGTCTCCGGTGGGGGTTGGGTGTGTTGGGGTGCGGGGGGGGTGATTGCGAGAGGAGTGCTAGCGCCTACCTTTAAAAAAAATAACTGGTACTTTCAAACTGTAAAAATATCCCGGGTATCTCAGCGTTATCAAAACAGAAGTAACAATTACCAACCTCAAGTGTTCTCATTTCATTGACTTGAGAAGGATGAAAGGCAGAGTCTGCTTCGCACCATTCAGGTTACAAATAGCTACAGTAGGTGCGAGCACTGCCCTTGAGCTATAGTTCCAAAGACTCCTTAGTGAGGGCCCGAGGGGCCTGGGAACTAATAGCACCTACCAGCACTATGTTTTGTATTTTCAGTGTGCTTTGTTCCACGGGCTTATCTAGAGCACATGGGGATAAGTCTTTTGGTTCCAGAATACGGCTAGTTGGGACCCCCACCCTGGACCCTCCCCTCCCACACACACACACACACAAATACCCCCGTAAAGGTTCTTGGTAGTCAAAAGTCGGTTCCAACGTGAGAAACATTTTTAGTTCTAACAGACAGGCTCAGTTTCAGAGTTAGTGTTGTGAAACCATTAGTATAGACGTACCGCCTACATTTCACATGTGCTTGCAAGTTCATGGCGCTATAAATGCTGATTGTTCTTGATTACTATTACACCAAACCAATCACAATTACTGTCTCAGAATCGGGAGGCAGCGAGGATCTGCTGCGCTCCAAACTGATAACTTGCAGGTTGTACAAGATCACAGCAGCAGGGGCTTAGCCCACCACGCTATTTTACACAAGCGCTGAGGTTTTTTTTAAGTCCATTCCCCCGCACTCCTGCACTGTGTTATGTTTCAGCTGTACATTTCTCAGGTCCAAATTGTTAATTACAACTGTGATGCTAATTCTGTTTCAGATGCAAACTCCCAAACCCCTCCCCTCTCATCGGCGTGACTTCCATTGGTACAGAAGGTGCAGTGGCACCGGGACCCAGAGGCCTGAGGGGCCCGTTGAGCCCTGATTATTGCCGTATTTTAGAATTCAAACAGCAGCCAGGGTGGCCCATTCCTTGCACTAGGCCCATGACACGCTGGCTACGCTTCTGCCACTCACAATTTAGGGTGCAAATCACATCTCAAATGTTTGCTCCCAGGATTTGCTGCAAGAAAACCTGCCACGAATCGCGGGAGTAAACTGCGCGAAATTTCTTTTTTTCGCACCCTCCATTGGAAGAAATATTGCCTGAATGGTGTGTAATTCTCAATTTCTAGAAGCAATAACTCTAATCTGGCTCAAATGTTGCCCATTCTAATGTGCACTCCGACTTGATCTCAAATTAACAGGTTCGCAATCTGCACCGATTCTTTCAGCATATTTGTTTGGACCAGGCCCTAAGGCCAGTGTTTGCCAACGTGTTACTTGCACCCTGCATTTGCCAACTTACTGTCAATTTATATTTTGTTGGCACACAGCACAACATATGGAACTGTACATGGGCGTGCATGGTATCCTGGTGCACCCACTATGGAATGCAATTTGCACATGTGAAAATTACACATGAGCCACTGCGCATGAACACATGCAACCGTCACAGGAGTTTGCACCTGGCACCCAATTAAATGCTGGGTGCCCTTGTTTTGAGTGTAAATAGAATACACATATTTTCAGCACAGTCCGCTATAGTATTCTACGCTATAAATATCCAAAGCCTTTAAATCAATCAGTGTCCCTCGAACTCAAGCTGCAGCATTAGGTAGTCCAGGGTCCACGCCTTCCTCTCGTAAACCATCTCCAACCTTCCTCTCCTGTCGGGCATAGCGCTTAGATCTCAACTTTGCAATGTACAGCGCTCTGTTGCAGCACAAGTTGGTGGGGACTACAGATATACAGAACATATTTTTACATGCAGCGAGTGGAGACGGACAGTCTCACCAAAGAACATTAGGGGTTAATCAGGGTGAACTTTGACCCCAGATAAAAGGAGGTTTCTGACACGACTCGGAACATCTGCAAAATATTTTTGTATCTCTGTGGGTGTCAGGGTGACATATGTCATTTCTCATTCACGTGGCAAATACCACAACCTGAATTCTGTTTCGAGTCCTGACATATTGCGTGTTTTGCAGTATCCCTGGTTGGCAGGCTTGTGAACCCCAGGCCATTTTCAAGGGCATGGGGAGGTGCGCGGGGGTCAAACCGTATGAGTTGCCAGTGAACGCGCCTGGGACTGGGCCGTGGTGGGAGTGACGGAGAAACTTTTGTTCGCTCTAGTATGTAAGCCATTGATGTATCTCAACGAGTTGAGCAACAAAAGGAAGTGTTTGTATGTGTGTGCATGTGTATGTATGTATGTGTGCGTATGTCTGTGTATGTGTGCGTGTATGTATGTGTGCGTGCATTTGTGTTTATGTGTTTGTGTGTGGATGTGTTTGTATGTGTGTGTGTATGTATGTGTGCGTGTGTGTCTTTCTCTGCAGATCTTTGGTTCACATCTCTGCCGGGCAGCCTCTGCCTTTCATCGTTTGGTGTCATTCTCCCTCCGACACGTCATTGGTTTCACACGAGTCTCACTGTGCAATTAGGCAGTACCTGCTGCATCTGTGTGCCTCACGTCCCTAGCACAGACCCTAGACTGAAGACACACAGCAGCAGTCAGTGCTGTGATGCTAGGCAGTCTGGCTGGCCGCACAGTCCCAGCATGCCACCCTGGGTGCCGGTGAAACTCCTTCAGTTTGTTGGTGCGATACACACATGGTTATTATCGGCGCTATGTATTTCAGGGAGGGAGGCGCTAGCTGCTTTCAGCTCACGGAGGTTGCGGACTGGCCTTATTTGGCAGGCCACTGCCCGGCTTCAGCTGTCTGTCTCTGGTGGGCGGCAGCTGTGGGTGGGGAGCTGTCCTAAAGAGAGGGGGCACAGAGGGGTGTCTGGAGTCATGGAGATGACAGGCATGAGGAGGGCACATTGTTTAACTGAGGGATGCTGCTGGACTGAGGTAATGAGCAGCAGAGGTACCGCAGAGGGGTGGCAGTGGGGGTGGCACTGGGGGTGTTAGAGGGGGTGGAAGTGTAGGTGGCTGTGGGGTGGCAGTCTGTGTGGCAGTGGGGTGGCAACGGGGGTGGCAGCAGGGGTGGTAGTGGGGTGACAGCGGGGTGGCAGTGTAGGTGGCAGCAGAGGTGGAAGTGTAGGTTGCAGTGTAGTCTGTGTGGCAGTGGGGAGGCAGCAGCGGTGGCAGCAGGTGTGGCAGTGGGGTGGCAGTGGGGGTTGCAGCAGTGGCAGTGTAGGTGGCTGTGGGGGTGGCAGTCGGTGTGGCAGCAGGGGTGGTAGCAGGAGTGGCAGTGGGTTGGCAGTGTGGTGGCAGTGGGGTGGTAGTGGGGATGGCAGTGTAGGTGGCTGTGGGTGTGGCAGTCCGTGTGGCAGCAGTGGTGGCAGTGGGAGTGGCAGTTGGGGTGGCAGTGGGGTGGCAATGTAGGTGGCTGTGGTGGTGGCAGTCTGTGTGGCAACAGGGGTGGCAGCAGCGATGGCAGTGAAGGTGGCTGTGGCAGTGGCAGTCTGTGTGGCAGCAGGGGTGGTAGCAGGAGTGGCAGTGGGTTGGCAGTGTGGTGGCAGTGGGGTGGCAGCAGGGATGGCAGTGTAGGTGGCTGTGGTGGTGGCAGTCTGTGGCAGCAGGGGTGGCAGCGGAAGTGGCAGTGGGGTGGCAGTGGGGTGGCAGTGGGGGTGGCAGTGTAGGTGGCTGTGGCATTCTATGTGGCAGCAGGGGTGACAGCGGGAGTGGCAATGGTGTGGCAGCAGGGATGGCAGACTATGTGGCTGTGGGTGTGGCAGTCTGTGTGGCAGCAGTGGTGGCAGCTGGAGTGGCAGTGGGGTGGCAGAAAGGATGGCAGTGTATGTGGCTGTGGGTGTGGCAGTCTGTGTGGCAGCAGTGGTGACAGCGGGAGTGGCAGTGGGGTGGCAGAGGGGGTGGCAGCGGGGATGGCAGTGTAGGTGGCTGTGGTAGTGGCAGTATGTGTGGCAGCAGGGGTAGCAGCGGGGGTAACAGAGGGGGTGGCAGAGGAAGGCATCAAAGGAGGTGGCTGTTGAAGAAGCTCTTGGCAGATGCGGCACTGAAGACAGACTTTGGTGATGCTAAACCTTAGAGATCGGGATTGGTGGTTGGCGGGAGTTGATATATGCCCTGGATGCAGGTGGAGGTAGGGGGCTAACTTGACACACATAGGGGTACAGCTGGATCAGGAGGCAGAAGTGGAGCAAGGGTGTCATGGGCCCTGGTGCAAGCAAGAAAAATCGCCCCTTTGACTGCTTCTGGGTAGTAAAATAAAGCAAGTATCAGGGTTCAATGGGCTACCCAGGGATTTTGGCCCTGGTGCCACTGCACAAATAGAAGCAAAGCCCCTGGCATGAGCAGTGCCCCGCTGAACACTTGCAGCGGGTCCTGGATTTTGGGCATCAGTACTTTGTGATATTTGAGAAATTGTGATATTTTTAGACTATACTTACAATATTAATGGTAAACCTACAAGTCCCGGAATGCAAAATACTGGGTTTAAGAAGTAAATCCTGAGTAAACATGTCACACATAACTTAAGAACAGCTGGCAGCTACGGTGGGAATGGGAGAAGTGGGTGTAAGTGAGACACTAAAGAGAAGAATATACTCCCTCAAACAATACCTTAAGTGGCTCCTGATGCAGCACTCACTCATGACTTTGGTGGGATCAGTATGAGGCTTCCTCGTAGGCCTTTTTGGGGCAGAAAGTGGTTCTTGAGTGAGATCCTCATTGCAGGTAGGAAAAGCATAATCTAGAACGCCAGACAGAGCTCTCAGATTTTGCTATTCCAACGTCTGAGAAGCTCATTAATTGCACTATTAGGTCTGGCTTGACAGTGCAGCTGTCTGAAAGACGTATTGCTACCAATTCTTTAAAATATACATAGGATAGGCATTGGTTCCCTCCTCTGAAGTATCACTCTTTTACATCATTCTCTTGGCCGTTTGGTGTATCATTCCACCTTCTAACAAGTGCTTTCGTTGGAAAACATGGAGGGACTAGATCATGTCCCAATAGTTCACCACAAACCTCATGCTGTTTTCCACATTCGATTCTTTATCTTCTATACGCATTTTATACAGAAAGCATTTGTTTTTGTTACCTTTTCAAGTATTGGGCAGGCTTTAAAGTGATAAACAGCAATTGTGCATGCTACGGAGCAAGCAACATTTGGGAATGCCCGAGTTTATGTGTGTTGCACATTAAAGCCAGACCCATTGGCTTTGTCAATGTTGTTTTTTTATACTCTTCATTCTGGTACTTGAAATTCTGAATACATAATGGAATAAACGTGAATATGAGTAACAGAATGCACAGAAAAACATTCTGGATGAGTTACTCATGCACAGAGCAGGGGAACTTCAGAACTCTAACACACGAGGAGGGCTTTGCAGCCAAGGGAATGCAACGAGGCATGAAGGGGCTTGAGTAAAGAGGGGTTTCCTGATATGACAGTGCGGGGTTTGTGAGTCCGGGAAGGACTGGGTTTTAGAGGAGGATAGTCTGCACAACAGGGAGTAGGAAGCTATGAACAGATCTGAATAACAGGTGTATACGTGGTACACAATGCATTCTGGGAGTCGTGGTTTCCTTCACTGAATACATTGAACTTGCACCCTTGCATGATTTGAAAATCCAGTTCTGGCTTTTGCTTTGCATACTGGTACCTGAAGTCCCAAACATATGAACAGGACATCAACACCACAAGAACAAGAATTCAAAGAACAAAAAAAGGTACTGGATCAGTTCCTTAAACTTCCAAAAAGGCACCTTAGTATCTCTTACGTTCTTGTTGGAGCTTCTGCCACAACGCCTGCACAGCTCACCAAATTCGGTAAACACAAGGAGATGATGGACGGAGCGCTGAAACTTTTCAGACACTCACCCCCAGTCACAGATTTGGGTTGAATCCATCATCATTCTTTAGCTCACTTCGCCACCTCAGTTCAGACCCAGCTATATGCAAATCAGTCTTGACCCTGTGCCTCATGGGAACAGTCCAGCCAGAACTGCCAAGCCAGGTCTTCCCTGAACCGGAAACGAGCATCCTGGGACCGGTTTCTGGGTAACACCCTTCATCAGCCAGGCTAGCTTGAATCCAGTGGCAAAGTGAGCAAGGGACCCACGTCTGGGCATACCCTGCCAACTTAGGGTGAACAAAGCAAACACAAGGAGATGATGGACGGAGCGCTGAAACTTTTCAGACACTCACCCCCAGTCACAGATCTGGGTTGAATCCATCAACATTCTTTAGCTCACTTCGCCACCTCAGTTCAGACCCAGCTATATGCAAATCAGTCTTGACCCTGTGCCTCATGGGAACAGTCCAGCCAGAACTGCCAAGCCAGGTCTTCCCTGAACCGGAAACGAGCATCCTGGGACCGGTTTCTGGGTAACACCCTTCATCAGCCAGGCTAGCTTGAATCCAGTGGCAAAGTGAGCAAGGGACCCACGTCTGTAGGACCCAAATTCGGTAGGAAGCGACTCCCCTAAAAACTCTAAATGTTGTTGGGGTGTTGTTGGTGGTATCTGGGTAACTTGGAATCCTACATTCAGATCCACTGACATCCGAACACTGGACAGCTCAATGTGCAGATAGAAGGGACGTTAGTGCAGCTGACTTCATGTCATTCGGAAATATTTTGCAGTCCTGTTTTTTTACTTTGGGGGTTTCTGCATTGTATTATTATTTATTTCTTTAGGAACAGAGATACATTAAACAATGTTACATTCCTTTCTATATGTTGTTTAGTTAAGCACAGGGCAATTATGTGATTTACTCAGAATCACAGGATGTTGAGCCGATGCCGAGACTCAAACTGGGTTGCCCATACAATTTTACACTGTTTGGTGGTTTAAACTTAATTAAGTCACCCAGCCTGCACTCTGTCATGGAATACGTCACTGCTTCCCCGTAGTTTCTTCCTCGTTGTTGTTGCATGCATTCGCCTCCATTCATTACTGTTAGCAGGCCCCTCATGCACACCGTTGATTCTGTTTGTTTCATTTGCATAATGCATATCACCCTAGCGCTTAGTTCTGGTGTCGGCGGCACCGTTAAGACACTAATCTTTCACGTAGTTAAAGTTTACTTCAACGCTCTCTGCTTGAAAATGCAGTAGACATGGGGATTGATGCAATTTTTTTCAGTTTCATGGCATATAACAAAATCGTAACGCATAGTCCTTGTGTCAGCGCTCCTTCTTGCTTGTGTTCTCCTCTGATCTCTATCTTTGCTGTCGCTCGTTTCCTATGTTTTCACCTCTTTTCACCGACTCCTCAGTTGCTCTCACCCCTGTAATCCTATTTTTTTTTATTTACTGCAAAACTAAAAAACATGCTTTTGCGCTAGGCTACCAGTCCATTTCGGATCGTGAATAGAAAACGGGCACCCACTTTGTACAAATGCATGCACACAAATGATGCCTTTTTATGTCGAGCCTGGGAAGCGCATGCGCTGCTCTGCGGCATGCTGTATTGGAGTAAGGAATAGAAGCCCTGCCCACTCCCCGCCCATATTTGTTATTGGCTTGTGTCATTGTTCTTCGTAAATACTGGCTTCTGATTCATTAATAGGCTTATTAGTCCCTCCTTAGTACCGCCTTGTCTTCATTTGAAACCTCCCATGAGGACTGGCCCTTTTACTTTCGTTTTTACACGGTACGTCTTTTTTACTCTGTAAGCACTATTTTCTTTAATGAGTTTCTCCTACTGCAGGCATGACATGCTTTCCTGCAACATTCAGCGCGCCATGCGCGCTTTCACTTTCCGAGCAGCCGGGACAATGGCAGCCACTTCTTTGAATAGGTCTCGCATTTACAAGAGTTTGAGCTATTGCCATTGTAAATGACAATGCCTTTTATTTATGTGTTAATTAGCAAAACAGATAAATAAAAGGCATTGTCATTTACAATGCCAAAAGCTTAAACTCTCGCAAATGCAAGACCTTTTGCATTGTAAATGCCTTTTTGCTTATGTAAATAATGCCTGCCCATGCTTCTGTAACATGCATGACATGGAGAATATCATGTTTTCTGTGCAGTGCACTGGCAAAATAGCAGCAGTTCTGAAGAATATAGCATGTTACAATGCATGCTATTACATCGCGTTCCTTTACAACGCGGTCGTTACACCGACCGCGTTGTTAGAACGCGATACCTTTACAAAGCAAGTCATTAGATCGACTTGCTGTAGGGGGTGCGCTGGACTTAGGAATAGTATAATTTACTATTCCAACTCCAGCCTGCGCAACAGTAGGTAAGGTGTTGGAATAGTAAATTATACTATTCCATAGGTTAGAGCGCCCCCTACAGCAAGTCGATCTAATGACTTGTGATGTAAAGGCATCGTGTTCTAACAACGTGGTCGTTGTAATGGCCGCGTTGTAAAGGAACGCGATGTAACGACCGGGGTGTAAACGCTGCTTTCCGTTCTGAAACATGAAGAGAACATACTTCAAAGAAGAGAGTGATTAAGCAAAGAGATAAAGCAGATGCAATTATTTTGTGTCTGAATTGGCAAAGATGGGCCATCAGTCTTAAGTACGGATAGAAACTTAAATCCGCTGCAGCGGACCGAACTGGATGAGCCTCTACAGCTGGCGTAAATACGGGCGGCTATCTACCAGTTTGCCCGAAATAAGACCCCGGCACCAACAGGCTGCCGATTGAGTATTACACCACTCTCTCTGCTCAGACCACCTGCTGATATGTTCAATGAGGCCAAGGCACAGGGACGTCTCCAGGACTCACTTTCTGAGGCCTTGATTTTATTCCTAAGCCAGGCAGGGACCCGCTCGACGTTCGCTCCTACTGTCCCCTCTCATTGCTAAACCTGGACTGCAAGTAATTGGGTAGAGTGCTGGTGAACCACTTGCTCCCTAACATCCACTCACTTGGCCATCCCGATCAATCTGGATTTGTATCGGGACGCAGCATGTTTCTTAATATATGCCGGTTGTTGCGCCTGATGCACGGCACCCCAGCTGACGACTTTGCTCATGTGGTGGTGTCATTAGATTTCGAAAAGGCGTTTGACACCCTGAGCCGGATCATTCTCCGTCTAACTCTTACTATGTTCGGGTATAGTCTGGGGATCTTGGGTTGGGTCCACACCCTGTACACTGACCCGTCAGCGCGAGTGAAGAGTGGTCAACTGCTCTCTCACAGCTTCGACATTCAAAGAGGCACCAGAGTAGGCTACCCATTATTCCCGTTCATTTTTGCCCTGGCCATGGAAACCATGTTCGACATTGTTCAGTTTTTAACCTCCATGCGCTGCGGGAATCATGGAACACCGGGGATGGAGAGCCTCCTACGCAGCTGTGCTGAATACGTTTCTGTCCTCTGACGGCACACGGTGCACCATTACTATGCTTTAATATTGCTCCTCCGGACCACACGGTTAAGGCGCGTGCCAGATGGGATGGAGTACTGCAGCAGCCTCTAGCGGACGCAGCTTGGACCCGAGTTCTTCAGCTGGTGAAGGGAATATCCCATAACCCACTGTTCCATTTCACAAAGTTCAATTATGTACACCACACTTACCTCTCCTCCCAGTGCATCAAGCGCATGTTCCTGGTACTATCCCCCGAATGCCCTAACTGTAGACTACAGGACAATGGGTTCCACCACATGATATGGGACTATCCAGTACTGCACCCATTTCGGCAGGCCGTGACTGCTGTGGTGTCTGAGGTGGCAGAGCATGATCTTACACCCACACCTGAATCCTGCCTCCTGGTTCTACGCCGCCAAACGAAAGGGGACAAACATCTTTGGTGATTCATTGACCTGGCCTTAATATTGTGTAAAGGTCAGGTGGCCATGGCATGGAAGGCACCCGCCCCTCCAGAACCCCAGAGCTGACTTACTGTATTATTGACAAAAAGCCGGGCAGAAGCCCAAACTCTAAAGCTGCTTCACATGAGGGGGGATTCCCCCACTGGTGGGGAATGCTGGGAGAACTTCCCGCTTAAAGTAGGAGCCAAAAACGATGCCCTTTCACAGTGCATCGTGCCTACATGATCTAGGCATAGGCTTGTGGCCACATGATCACAGATATGATGATAACCCCCAGGCCACCTCGAGAGTCATACAAGGATCTGTAGGTGTAAAGTCAGTCCATAACGCACCCTGCCCTGGACACACATTAGGACCTGACCTCTGACACCTTGCGTCATGTTGTGAACTGTTGTTCATGTGTTTGCTGTTGATATTTTCTCGTTGGGCATCCCAGTGCCGGTGGCAATGTCAATTCGCTGAAGAATCTTGAATGTAATATATGATAATGCTTTATTATACTCTGAACCACACTAGCAGCTGTTGTTGTATCGTTTGTAAAAATATAATAAAGACATTTAAAAACCAAAATGGGATAGATAGAAACTTTTGGTAAGAGAATGGTTCTACTAGAAGTGAGCAAAGAGTAACTGCTTGTGGTTGTTATAGATAGATCATTATATTCCATATCACCTGGGGTAGGGAAAGCATAATAACGAGGGACTTGAAAGGGGCAAGGAAAGGCGAGAAATATATTTGAAGGAGGATTGGGTGAGTGATGTTGTTGCAAGTGATTTTGTTAGGAGTAGCCCAAACCCTCTCCCCTTAAGGGCTGAGTGATGTGTATGGATGAATATGGCATCCTGTGTATGGAGGGCTACTGGTGTTGCTGGTATGAATTGACTTTCTGATGACATGTTATTTTAAAAAAAAACAATATTCATACATTTCTAGCAAAACATGATTAAGGATAGAGGTACCGATTAGACAACACGCATTGGCATACACAAACGGTCGTGCCTTGGCAGGATTATAATGGTTATTTAAAATAGGTATTCTTGCATGCATATGCCACATAAATAAAAACGTACATTTAGTTATTATTATTCGTGAAAGAGACAAAAACTAAATAAAGACCAACCTACAATGTTACAATGCCACTTAATCAATTCACAAAAGCACCTTCAAAAAGGAGAGGGGAAATAAATCACCATCTAACTGGGGCCCAGAATCGCAATCATACTAAATAGAGAACATCTAAAGATAAAAAATAAATTAGTACAATTGGCATTTTGAACCAGCTTATTTACTTAAGCAAAAAGAATTCTTTTTAGGTGAATGTGAACAATGTGCACAGGATTTGTGCAATGAAGGGAGCCAAAGGACAGCAAGCATTGGCAAAGCCAACAGGTCTGGCGTTATCCGCCAGCCTTTTGGCAACTCTTTTTTTGTTTTGTCATGGCTTCTGCAAAACCTTATTGTCTGGTAAGCTACTGGACGTGTGTCAATCTAAAAAAAAGAAATTGACTATGGACAAACATATTTTTCTTGTCTTAAAAACACACATTTTCATGATACTCCCTGGCACTGAAGAGCATTACTTTGTGTGTGTATGTGCTCCCGGTCAAAAAGGCTTCATGCTGTAACTCATATTGAAGTTATCAGAAAAGAAAGAGTGAGAAAGAAAGCAAGAAAAAAGAAAGACAGAAAGAAAGAACAAAAGAAAGAAAGAAGGAAGGAAGAAAGGGAAGGGAAGGAAAGAGAAGGAAAGAGAAGGGAGGGAGGAAAGCAAGAAAGAAGGAAAGCAAGAAAGATGGCATGAAAGCAAGAAAAGGGGAATGAAAGCCAGAAAGAAGGCAAGAGAGAAAGAGCAAGAAAGAAGGAATTAAAGAAAAAAGAAAGCAAGAAAAAGGAAATCATCAAGGAAAGAAGGAATGAAAGGAAAAAGGAAAGTAAGAATGAAGTAATAAAAGAAACAATGAAGGAAAAAAGGAAAGCAAGAAAGAAGGATTGCAAGAATGAAAGAAAAAAGTCAAGGGATGAAAGAAGGAAAGAAAGTAAAAAGGAAAGAAAAAAGAAGGAAAGATGAATAAAAGAAAGAAAGCAAGAACAAAGAAAACAAGGAAACAAAGAAAGATGGAAGAAGGAAAGAAAGAAAGAAAGAAAGAAAAAAAGGAAGGAAAGAAAAAAGTGTTACAAGTGCTGCAAATTAAACAGGATGAAGGCTGGTTTTTTTCTGTGCAAAGTTTATTACAGAGCCATTGATGAAAATGAGTCTAGAATAAACGACTTCTGAAGAATTTTCTGCTTATGAATTCACATGTAAAATAATGAAGCTTTCAATATCTTAATACAGGACAGTTTCAAACTGACACAATGCTGTGAAATACCAGCTGTCAGATAAAGAGTGTGCCAAAAGGAATTCACAACAGCATTGGCAGGAGACAGGTACTGATCATGCGTGGAATGTGGCCGGTGCTGACATCTGATATAAAACTCCCTGCTGTCACGTCAGACTCTAATCACAAAGACAACATCAAAGTAATACATTAAAAACAAAAACATTAGCATAGAAGGGAACTAGCTTGTGTGAGGATGTGCTCCGTGAGAAGGAGCAAAATACAGCCACTCAAATTGAAGTTATCCAGTGTCTGAAGTGGGCTGACCTTCTGCCCCATGCTGTATGCTGTAGGGGGCGGAAACAAAATGTGAATAACACACCAACAGACCAATATATGAGAAATACTGGCTGAAAGCCCCTTTATATAAGTATAATGTCCATATATCTTTAAAAAAATCAAAAGCTCATGGCTAATGCCAGACCTAAAAAAGGCTGAAACATAGCCCTGTGATGTATGCTGCAATGGGTAGAAGGAAAAATATAAATGAAAGTTTAACAAAACAATAGATGATTTAAATTATGTAAACATCTTTCCTAAAAACAACTGTCTGGCACGACAGCTGTCTCAAAGGCAAAACCTAAAAAGGGGGACTGACAAAGGAGTTTCACCCTTTTCATTCATAATTAACACACTCCTTTTATCTATACAGATTTCTTTCCATTTTCCCTCCAAGGCTAAAGTGAAATACACTATTTATGGCAGCCAGCTGGCTTAGTGTTTAAATAGCTTGTCGATGATATTTGCAGTTATCTCCAGGTCACAACTTCTAATACTTGTATGGTCAACTCAAACATTTACCATTAAATTGGTTGTTAGCTAGAATCCTTATAGAAATGGTTTAAGTGCAGTAAAAAACCCTTTGTAAAATCAAGTTACTATTTGTCCCATAAAATTTTATTTTTCAGACTTCTTATTCTGTCTCAGAACCAGCACACATTTCCAATACTGTAGCAACACTGGCGTGGTGGGCATGGAAATTTAATTATCGGAATGATAAACATTACACCTCAACCAGCACGTAATATGTGTTTTCTTCCAAAATCAATGAGGCGAGAAATACAAAATCTGATGAATTTTGTTCGAGGAACATCAGGTCAATATGGAACCTATTAATGAAACTTATACTTATCTGGTCTCGAATGTCTGTGTAACCAAACACACTCGCATCACAAAGTACAGCAATGCTGATAAGTAATAAAATATGCATTACATATAAGCACAATGCTCTCATTTTACTGATAGCATTATTGTTTTTGTCTAATTTTTATTTTCTAGGATGAATAAATAATCCTTGGGAAAATGGTTTAGGTTTACTTGATTGGTGCTTATCCTGAAAGCGTATTTCAACATCACAATCACCAAAAAGTTCTTAGCAGTCTACAGTGCTTGTCCAGGGGCTCATTCATAAATAAGTAATTCTACATGACCTAGTGGGCCGGATAGAGGGAGGAATTTACTGCACCCTATACATTCCAATACCCCGGGGTTAAATTAACTTCTTGATGTTGTGTATACCTCCTATTATAAATTTTCACTTTACAATTTGCCAAAACCTGAACAACCAATAATTAAAGAACCAAATTCCTCATCTTTTGACTTTTTTCAAGGCCTTTCCTGCTGATAATTTCGCCAGATCTGACCTGGCAAAATCTGTCAGGGGAATAATTATAACAGGGTTAGAATTTCCAATCCCTGTGGCGGCCACAGTTTACAAAGGGATTCGTATTTAGCCTCCAGTTTATAATCAGGACCTTAAACTGACCACTATTATATTTTAGGCATATGTCCTCCGAATGTAGTTCTACATGACATAGTCACAGATCTTCGTCTAGTCTATGTAGAACTATGAATTGAAAAGAATAGAGGAACAGGCATCCTCTAAGGAAACTAAAACACACTTGACAAATCTACTGGGAGGACATAAATAGAGCCCACATACTGGGCTCTGCCCTTTTCCCCTTGCGCTGCGAGACATTGTGGATCAAGATATTATTTACATTTGTATTGTGTGTAACGTGTGTGTGTGTGTGTGCACGCGTTCGTGTACACACATTTGTTTGGGATATGCCATGAGGTATGAAGGTATGATGTGTCTATGATGGTGTGTAGTGGTAGGTGTGAGATAATCTGTTTTTTTAAAATTCATTAACAATCTACATATTTAATTTTTTTAAGTATTTGCAGCTGTTAGGTATACATTTTTATAATGTGATTTGTTTGGATGTCTACAATGTATAAAGTTGTGTGACCATTTTGTTTTATTGTATTTTGATGGTTGACACTGTGTTGGCAGTGGTATTGCCTGCCTCTTTTGACTTGTATTTGATATTCTCACATTGCCTGTGAGTGGCCATGTTCAGTGTGTGAGTTACTTCCCGGCTTTTTTGGAAAGGATCTGAACCTGTTCGGGCTGACGTACAACTGGAGTAGGCATGGGTGTAACTTTTGTAAACTGCAACTGACATAGCACTTTATAGGTGTGTTTTTGAATTAGAAACACTTCCCTATGTCCCTCCTTAATTTTCCAATCCTCCTTCCACTTTGTAATACATATTCCCCATTTCTAGCCACTTCCCCACATTAACACCTACAATGTAGCACTATATGTTCTGCACATTCTCAGCAGAGAGCGCAGCACACAAGAGAGGCCCATACATATGTTAACTGCATTTATGAGTATGGGATTTAGGACTACAACAGTACTCCTACACAAACTCATTATGTCATTTATGAATTGTCCCCACTGTGTGTGAGATGCCACGCATTTTTCCAATTCATGGCAGATTGTACAGGATAAACAGGCTACAGTTAAACACTATATAATATTTACCAAAGCCAATAATAATTATTTATTTAATTTCTTAGCATATATTTAGCGTGGAGCCTAACTTAGATGGCAATGAAAGCTGTGCATTTATCCATCAAAATATAGTGAATTAAATGGAATAATAAAAGAGGAGAAACCAAGTGTCATAGGTGCTTTAATAGTTACAGGGTTAATTAGGCCCTGGCAGGTGGCCTGCCAGGTCATCAGATCAGAGGAGGCCATGTCCTCTGCACCCCTGGCATAGAATACTCTGCCATATGTAGAGCCATTTCTCCCTGGTAGAGAGCTTTAAACCTCTAAAGGCTGAAAAGATTGCGAGCAGGTGCAATCTTTATTGCACTCACTATGTCAACTGTTTTCTTCCAAAAATAGATTCAAGAAGCAGAAGTCTGTTCTTGAGAAACGTAAAATAAATGCCTGTGATGCGCAGCACATTATCTCTATGTGCTTGGGGTTCATTGATGGAATTCACTTCCAGAAACTGCTACACACACATTGTATGACGGTTCCAGGCTGGAAAATCTAGTAATGCTCTCCCTGTCCTAAATAGGGCAGAGCAACTATCAGAGTGACTTCTTGGCCCTTTGGTGGACAGGCCATCTGTTCAGACATTTCGGACAGTGGAGATTGCTGAGGCTGCAAGGTCAGAAGCTCTGCGCCTCACCCATCTATAAATGAGGTGGGCAAATTGCTAGCCTGAGCCCTGCCAATTTAATGGGGATCCTACACCTCCAAGCTTTAACAAGAGCCTAAGTCCTTGACAAGTGAACAGTTTGGGCCATTGCAAGACAATCTTTGGGAGGTAGTTCTGGGATTTTTTTTCTTTTAAGATTTCCAGCAACTTTGAGATTTCCCCTTCAGAACCTATGGTGCACTTGGATTCCCAAAGCAAATCAAACAGGAGGGCAAGATGTGGTCCTGTACTTTGTTGATGTAATTAATCACCCCCTGAGTTTTTAACTGCTTTTTTAGTCTTAGAGATATTTTGAAAACCAGGCGTAGAGAGGTTTTCCACTGACCGGATACGACAGAACAGAGATTTGGAGATCTGTGATAAAGCTACTGAAGGTATAGCAGGCCTCTTTTTCCTGAGAAGCTGGAATGCTCAAACAAATCTGATTGGTGTTTTTTTTTTTTAGATGGACTTACATCTGAGTTGATGGAGAGGCTTAAGGATTCGGCAAATGAACAAGGGCTAATGCAAAGTTGATATGTGTACATCACTCTAGTCAAAGTTGAATGCTTGAAGCAGATTGTTCTACGTGGAGCAGGAGAAATTTTGTTTTACTTGTATTAAGTATTAAGAAAAATACCACAGTCCAATTTTCACATTGGAAAGGAAGCTTTTTGGCTTGCTTACATCATTTAGAGAGAAAATCCTGATTTATTAACTGCGTATCATCAGCAGTTTTTTGGATAAGCAACACGCAGTCTCCAGAGATCAGTGTGCCTAGCAGATCTCCAATTCATTAAGTGTGCTGAAAATTATTCTGTACAGAACACTTTCGGAATGCACCCTGAGTATCCCTATCTGTGTGTAAAGAACACAAGGAAGGATTTTACAGTCAAATGTAGAAATATGCACTGGTAATTCCAGTGGAAGCAAAAGGCACGGATCACCACTAAAAGTAGACACGTCATTTAATACTTCTAAATTTACTCTCTATGCAATACATGTTACCCAGATTACAGATTTGTAGCTCCAGAGGATATCAATTGCTTGAAGATGATTTTTTCAAGAACAACTATTTGAAAAGAAGTAATGTTTTGTGGGCCAAGGGTGGATTTCTTCATCAAAGACTTAAGAATATATTTTTGTCCATTTGGACAAACTTCAGTCCTCAGAAAATGAAGGTTTCATAAAAGGCAAGTTATTCATTAAGTTAACAATGGTAACTTGCCAGAGAGGGCACAAAAGACATACATGTTCTGGGGAAGTAATGGGTTACCTGGCAAGACTTTATTGATTCCTTGAAAATCAGTTTTAATATTGGCTATTATTTCAGAGAAATGTTATCAGAGTCAAATATAATAGAAGGCTTGATGGAACTGGCAAAGTATTTATATGTAGCAAATCGATTGCCACATTAGAGATTTGAAAAAGCCAGCCTTTGTGTTTAGTAGAGAACTTTATTTGATTTCTTTAGAGCTTTTAGGCAAGCCAGATATTTAGGTTTTGTGGCGACTGCCTTCTAGTTTTAAGATTCCTTACTTTTCTTTTACTGATGTTTAATGAGGGCCAATACTAACACTTCCAAGGTTTGAAGTTCTTGGACCTTGGTGTTAATGAAGACAAAGGACCTGATTTAGACTTTGGCAGATGGGCTACTCCATCACAAACATGACAGCTATCCGGTATTACAAGTGCATTATAGCCTATGTCACTTGTAATATGGTGGTCAAGATATATGTCAAATTTGTGACGGAGTAGCCCATCCGCCTAAGTCTAAATCAGGCCCATAGTATCTATGGTGGATGTTCTTCCAGGTATGCACATATATGTGATGTGTTCAAGCACAGCTAAAACAGATGCTTTGAGGTCCACCTCCTATCAGTGAGGACTGAGAATTTCTTTTCACTGAATTTTAATGGTCTGTAGAAGATGTTTTTATTTTATTTTCACACATTTCTAGAGCTGGATGCATCAAAGAACATAAATGTTATAGCCTTCTCGTCAAGCCAATCTACAATTGTAGAGGGGTTGTTCCATGAGGAGGTTATCATACACCAAAATCACCAAAATAAGGGCAAGTTTTGGACCTTTGCCTTTAATGAGAATGTGCTTTGGAGGACAAGGCTGAGCAGTTTGTAGTAGACATTTTGAATGAAGGCACAGTGTGGTATGTTTGCCCAGAGAATATTGACATCTCCAAGGTAAATGCTAGTTCCAATTTGAAATTATTTTTAAATCACTCACTATGTCCGAGGTGCGAGGCTAGTTCACAAAACATTTTTGACTTACACTTTTTCATGTTCTTGGTAAGTTAAGGAACTGCTTGCTCCAAACATCGTCTTGCATTCTATCATGAAAAGAGGATTCTGGAGGTGGTAAACAGGTAATATGTGTTCAGAACTGCTGTGCACACTTGCTGCGTATTTATTATGGTGGGGATGTGTTCTGCTGTTTTTGTGCTGCTGTGTTGTGTGCTGCTGTACTGCAATGTGATTTTGTTCTGTTTTACTGTGGTTGATGTGTTACATTCTGTTTTGATTATTTTGCTGTTATATGCCAAGTTATGAATTGTGTTGTTATTTTACTTTGAGTATAGTATTGTGTTACAGTCTGTTGCTTACTTTATATATGATATGTCAAGTTATTAATGGTGCTATGTTTCTTTGTGTATGGTACTGTGTTATGTTCTGTTGCTTACTTTATATATGTCAACAAATGTTGCTAAATGGCAAATGCCAAGCAACAATTCACCACTGTCTTGAAAACCTTTTTAAACTCATGAATTTCTAAATGTTGTGTGTATATATATATATATATATATATATATATTCACTGAAAAAACCACAGGTTTCAGGGACGTTATAGTTAGAAATTAGCATTTAAAAAACCTTTGAAATTCACTGAAAAAACCATAGGTTTCGGGGACGGACCCCCGAATATGAATATTAAGTGCCCCGGGGAGGTGGTGGTCCCCGGGGCAGTAGGAACGAGTCTTTAATGGCCGTTATATCGCCCGCTGGTGGGCATGAATAATCTCTGGCTTCTTGGGACTTGTAGTCCTACTGCTAAAATATTACCCAGATGGGTTCTGCCTCACTGTAATTATGTTTTCAAAGCTCTCAATAGAGCCACCCCAATTGCGCTGCCAGTCCAATATCAGCCCACCAGAGGGCGATATAACGGCCATTAGAGACTCGTTCCTACTGGATCTGCCCATTACAAGCCTGTGATCAAGGAGAAGAGATCTCCGAAACGCGTAGGGCTGGCTGTTGGAAATACCTTGTTGTACATGCCGGTTTGCCGAATTAAAGGATTCTGCCCGAAGCAGGATTCAACCTGCACCGTGTGCGTCTTCACTTGTGGGCGATTTTTTGATGAGAATATATATATATATATATATATATATATATATATATATATATACATATATAGATATATATATATATATATATATATATATATATTACTCACTGGCGGTTGCCAGTAGGTAGTTATAGTTAGGACCTATTATCCATAGGAAAAGCGTTTTTTGATTTGCCAATATCTTTGGCACCGTTTGACGAATCTTCGCGAAATTTTCAAAACTAATGGTTCACTCAGGTCAGCTCCTGTCTTGAAAGTTTGGGGGCGATTTGTCAAGCGGGGGCTGAAAAAAAAGGGGGGTCCCAAAACGCATTTTCTCCATGTTAATTTCCATAGGAATTTTGAAACAGGTTACAGCCTGAACTGCTGAACGGAATTACACCAAATTTGGCAAAAAGGTATGTCTTGGTCTAGAAAGCGTGCTTTTTTTAAATGGTGTAAATCTGTTCAGCAGTTCCATAGAAATTCAAAAAATAAAACTTTATATATCTGAGCACCGAGGAGGATTTGTGAACTCTCCCGAGCACGAGCTGACTTCTGATTGGCTGCCAACACTCCAAACCAAGAAGTGTTGGCAGCCATCTTGTGACTCTGTAACCGAGTCACAAGAAAAAGGTTTAAAAAAAGGTGAAAAAGAAGAGAAGGGGGCAGGGTAGAAACACCCTGACCCCCTAGGCATGCTCAGGGGGTCCAACAAGGACCCCCAGGCCCAAAAGAAGCATTTTTTTTTTTTTTTAAACGCCCGAATTCATGCTTGGTGCGCGAATCCGGACGAGAACATTTTTAAAAAATGAAGCATGGGCTCCCGTGCTTCCTTGTACTTAAGCCCCCGGGTGGGCCAGGTCCCAGGGGCAATCACTAATAAATTTGGGGGGCCCGCGGGGCCCCCGCAGCCCCAGGGACCGCCACCTCCCTGGGGTTGATAAATAAACAGTTGGGGGGTCCCATCCCCCCCATGCTGCCTCAGGGACCGCCACCTCCCCGGGGCTTCTTTTATTAATTAGGGACCCAAGCCTCGTTTACCACCACCTCCCCAGGTCTATGTTAATTGTTGGGAGGGGGACTGCCACCCCCCAAGGCCGGCTCCTGCAATGTCCCAGGGTGCCCACCCCCGGGACATTGCTGTTTGCAATGACAGGGCGGGAGCCGTGCGGTTCCCGCCCTGTTATTGCAAACAGTGCTTTGCTTTTTAGACACGAGAGCAAAGCAGAATTGCTTTTGGGGAAGGGGAGCTGCATGTTAGCAGCTCCCCTTGCTCAAAAGCAATGCCGGCTCCCGCAGGAGGCGTGGAGCCGGCAGGCACCATGGGGGTATTGGGGCACCCCCACGGTCCCTTTCAAGGTGGCCAGGCCCCGGGGGATGGGGTGCCCGGGGCCAGAAGTGGCCCGGGAGGGGGGCCACGCAGCCCCCTCCCCTAATTTTAAATTTTAAAAAAAGAGGCCAGGCCTCGGGGGATGGGGTCCCCGAGGCAGAATTAAACTATTCAGAATGGGGGGCATTTTTTTTTTCTCGGGTGCTTGGAGTCACGACTCCATCGCGTCCAGCGCGGCCCCCCCAGTGTAAACGCGATGGGTTCGTGACTCCTAGCAAAATGTTAAAAAAAGAAAATGTATGTTTTTAATAGGTAAGATTCACTGTTGGGTTATAGGGTGGCTCTAAAAAGAGCCCTTGTGTTTATTATGAGTTTGTTGTAGCTACATGTAAATGCGGATGCAGAGCTTTAGGTTGTTGAGAAAGACTCTGTTTCCTTGATCTGTGAAGTGTACTCCATCACTGCTGTAGATGTCATCCATATCAAAACGTAGATTGTTGTTATATATGGAGCCCATCCTATGGTCTCTGAGGTAAGCAGAAACAGCTTTATTAACATTCTTTCTAGCTTTCTCAATCTGTGGACAGAATTGATTTGACCACTTCCATTTCTGTCTTTGGCATATGTTAGAGTATACAAAGACATTTTGAGGTAACAGCAACATCAATTGTGCAAAGGTGTCCTTCATGAGCATTTCCAGTCCTACCCCAATCAATGTGCCTAGGTCATTGCCACCACAGTGCACAATCATGAGGTCAGGGGGTTGGAGATGCAAAAAGGTTTGGTGCCACTTTAATCCTCTCTGTGCAATCCATTTAATTTCCACATTTTGCAAAGCTAGGTCTTTGTCAATACCTCTGCGTTCAGCATACCTTTTGCACCAGAAAACATAGCTGTGTCCAACAATCCACACTGTGAGCATCTTGAAGGGATGTCTGGAAGTAATGAAAAGATGTCTGTAGCTGAGGTAGTCAGTTGGTAGAATGAGAGGTATGTAAAATGGTGGACAAGATGCAGTTTTTTAAAAACTAGATAATTGATTGGCTGTTTAAGAACATTGTACATTGAAAAATAGGGTGCATGTTACTTTCTTTAAAAAGCATGTTTCTTATTGGTTAGTAAAAAATGTTTGAAAGGTACAGTAGATAGGATTAGCTCATATTTTGCAAAGTCAACCACACCTGCTGTTTGCATTTGTAACATTGTGTGGTGAACTTGAAAATATGGTGAACTTGTGACCTGTCACTTAAGTTGAAAGTTCCATGAACTGTTACTATGGAAACTGGCCCTAAGCAGAATGGGGGAAGGGTTGAAACTTAACTGTGAATTTAGAATGTGAAATTGTAATTTATATATAAGTGAAATCTTATTAAAGTAAGATTTCCCAAATCAGTAGTATCTTTAGAAGTGGTGTGTTCTTAAAAATAATAGAATTTTTAGTTGTAATATATTTTTGAACTCCTGTATGAATTTGCGGCTCCATCGCGGTGGTGTACGGTGGGGTCGCGACTCCAAAACATTCCAGATTCAGTTTGGGCACTTTTAGAAGTCAGTTGGGAAGGGTTAATATGTCTAACCAATGGAAATGTGTTTTATAATTTGAAATAGTGTAGGAAAGAATGTGATTTGTTACTTACATGTATTTGTGTGGAGAAAGAGATGGAAACATTGGCATTACTGGTTTTACCTTGCTGAGACTGGTGCATTACATTGATTGTGTGCATAAGAAAATCATTTATGAGTTTGCAATATTTTAAATTCTACAAATCTATTTTGAAGGTGAGTTCTAAATTTGTGATGTGTATTATGAATTAGGTTTATTTTAAACTTTAAAAATAATTCAAAAACTGTGATGTTTGAAATATATTTTTAAATGTACAGATGTGTATTGTAGTTTGTTTTATTGTAGGTAAATGTTGTTTGAAATTTTTTCTGTATAGTAATATGTGTATGTTGGAAGATGGATTAGTGATTATGGTAGTTTGTTTTAGTGTGTGGATATGTACATTTGTAGTATACCGCATAATTTTAGCTGTAGCTTAAAATTTGAAGGTGGAGTCTGTCAACTTTTAAGGCTTGTTTGGACTACTATCTCAAGTATGTTTCTACTAGTATATGTATTTTCATATGTCTTGCACATTTGAAGGGGCATGATGTATAACAAAGAGATGTTGTTTCTTTTTATGAGGTAGGCTGAAGATTGTGAGTACTAGTAGAATGGTGAAGATGCATCATAAAAGTGTGGTTTAAAAGATGCTGACATAAGCTGTTATTGTTTAGGCTTGTTTTTGTAAGTTACTAGAGAGGTAAAGTTGAAATATGCCGCATAATTTTTGATGTTTGCTTGAAATTGAAAGTTTGTTCTGTGAATTTTTAAGGTTTGGATAGTGTTATGGTACAGACATATTCATGTATGCTTTTTGTAATATGGTGAGACTTTTACTAAAGATATCTGAAGGGTTCATACTTTGTTATATTATAAGTAGTTGTAAAATGGTTAAGCAGCAGCCTGAAAGTGAGGGTTGAGATGTTTGTAGAGATGTTATTTACTACAGTAATTTGTATGATGTGAGGAAAGTTATATTCATATATACCGCATAATTTTCAGTGTCTGTTTGAAAATTGAAGTGTACTCTGTGAAGTTTTGAGCTGTGCATGGTGTTGTGACTAAGATACGTGTTTACTTGCTCATATATTATGGTATGTGTTATGTGTTTGAAGATGATAGATGTAGAAAACACACATATACATTTATCTATTTTTTACTTTTATATATGATGCTGGTAGGAAAAGGTATAGACATATGCATACATGGATTTAGAAATACGGGGAGGCTTTCATGAAAGATAAGTGAAGTGTGGCTTTGCTGTTATCTATGCTCTATACCTGTTTTTTGCTAGAATAGTGAAGCAGTAGTAATGGAAAAATGATGTTTATGATATGTTGGGAGAGGAATTTTTTTCATGGTACTTTATAAGAGTCTACTTATGTAATCACTCAGCCAGTAGTGATGCTGTTATCAAATCACCCAGGGGTTACCTATGTACTCCTTTAAATCTTCAGACGTTACCCCTGTACTCATGCAATCACCAATGCATTAGGTATACAGTGCTTCATTCAGCCAGCCACTATCTTAGCACTCTTTCAATCACGCAGGCACTACTCTTGTACTTATGTAATCACTTAGCCAGTACTCATGCACTTACAAATTCAACCAGGCACTACTTTTGCAGTCCTTTAATCAAACAGGTACTACTTTAGTACTTCTGTGATCTCGTGGACTTATAAAATCACCCACTCACTTCCTATGTATTCCAGTAATCCTCCAGATATTACCCCTGCAGTCATGCAATCAGCCAGGCACTAGTTATGTACTACCCCTGCAGTCATGCAATCATGCAGGCGGTACCTATGCAGTCAAGTAATAACCCACACACTACCCTTGCAGTCATAAAATCACCCAGGCCCTACTGTTGCACTCATCTATTCACGTAGGTACTAGTCCATGACTCATCTATGCCTTCAGGTGCTATTTTTACACTTATCGATGCACTCAATGTTTATGTGTGCACTCATGGAATTAGCTGATCACTATCCATCTTCTCCTGCAATTACCCAGTCACTACCCTTGCACTCATACAATCACCCAAGCACTTCTCATGGAGTTATGCAATCACTCTGGCAGATCTATTACATGTCTAAGTTTCTAGGTTTCACTATATTTCACAAATATTGTGTACATATTTCTTTTAGATATGATGATGATTTGAAAACGTAGAGACATATGTATGTATGCTTCTAACAATATGGAGAAAGTTGTAGTTGAGTTATGTAATAGTCTGCTGCTCTATATTTCACTAGGCCCAACACTCATGCAGTTATAAAAACACCCAAGTACTACCCATGCAGTGTTCCAATGATCCAGGCACTACATATGCACTACTGTAATCACTCAGACATTACTCTGCACTCATGCAATCAGCCAGGCACTACCTATGCACTCATGCAATCAGCCAGGCACTACCTATGCACTCATGCAATCACCAAGGTATTACTCATTCACTATTTCAGTCATGTAACTACTACTCATGCACTTATATAATCACCCAGACACTACCGTTGCACTACTTCAATCACGGAGGCACTACCCTTGCACTTATGTAATCACTCAGCTAGTATTCATGCACTTTTAAAATCACCCAGTCACTTCGTATGTAGTCATGCAAATCCCCAGATATTACCCTTGTAGTCATGCAATCACCCAGGAGTTACCTATGTACTCCTTTAATCCCCCAGACGTTATCCCTGTACTCATGCAATCACCAATGCATTAGGTATACAGTGCTTCAATCACCGAGGCACTATCCTTGCACTCTTTCAATCATGCATGCACTACTTTTGTACTTATGTAATCACTTAGCCAGTACTCATGCACTTATAAATTCAACCAGGCACTACTTTTGCAGTCCTGTAATTACTCAGGTAGTTCCTTAGTATGTTTGTGATCTCGCAGGCAGTACTCATGGACTTATAAAATCACCCACTCACTTCCTATGTATTCCAGTAATCCTCCAGATATTACCCTTGCAGTCATGCAATCAGCCAGGCACTAGTTATATACTACCTCTGCACTCATGCAATCATGCAGGCTGTACCTATGCAGTCAAGTAATAACCCATACACTACCCTTGCAGTCATAGAATCACCCAAGCCGTACTGTTGCACTCATCTATTCACGTAGGTACTACTCCATGACTCATCTATGCCTTCAGGTGCTATTTTTACACTTATCAATGCACTCAATGTTTATGTGTGCACTCATGGAATTAGTCAGTCACTAGCCATCTTCTCCTGCAATTACCTAGTCACTACCCTTGCACTCATACAATCACCCAAGCACTTCTCATGGAGTTATGCAATCACTCAGGCAGATCTATTACATGTCTCAGTTTCTAGGTTTCACTATATTCCACAAATATTGTGTACATATTTCTTTTAGATATGATGATGATTTGAAAACGTAGAGACATATGTATGTATGCTTCTAACAATATGGAGAAAGTTGTAGTTGAGTTATGTAATAGTCTGCTGCTCTATATTTTGCTAGGCCCAACACTCATGCAGTTATAAAAACACCCAAGTACTACCCATGCAGTGTTCCAATGATCCAGGCACTACATATGCACTGCTGTAATTACTCAGACATCACTGCTGCACTCATGCAATCAGCCAGGCACTACCTATGCACTCATGCAATCACCAAGGTATTACTCATGCACTCTTTCAATCATGTAAGCCACTACTCATGCACTTATATAATCACCCAGACACTACTGTTGCACTACTTCAATCATGGAGGCACTACCCTTGTACTTATGTAATCACTCAGCCAGTAGTCACACTGTTTAGAAATCACCCAGGCACTACCTTTGCACTCCTTTATTCACTCAGGCACTACCTCAGTAGTCCTGCAATCACCCAAGAAGTACTCATGCACTTATAAGATCACCCAGTCACTTCGTATGTAGTCATGTAAATCCCCAGATATTACCCTTGTAGTCATGCAATCACCCAGGCGTTACCTATGTACTCCTTTAATCTCCCAGATGTTACTGTCTGTACTCATGCAATCACCAATGCATTAGGTATACAGTGCTTCATTCAGCCAGCCACTATCTCTAGCACACTTTCAATTACACAGGCACTACTCTTGTACTTATGTAATCACTCAGCCAGTAGTTACATCGTTATAAAATCACCCAGGCACTACCTTTGCACTCCTGTAATCACTCAGGTAGTACCTTAGCACTTCTGTAATCACTCCTGGCAGTACTTATGGACTTATAAAATCACCCATTCACTTCCTATGTATTCTACTAATCCCCCAGATATTACACCTGCAGTCTTATAATCACCCAGGCACTAGTTAGGTATTATCCCTACAGTCATGCAATCATGCAGGCTGTACCTATGCTGATTAAGAAATCACCCAGGCAGTATCTTTGCACTCCTTTATTCACTCAGGCACTACCTCAGTAGTCCTGCAATCACCCAAGAAGTACCTATGCACTTATAAAATCATCCAGGCACTGCCTTTGCACTCCTGTAATCACTCATGTAGTACCCTTAGTACTTCTGTAATCACCCAGGACATGTACTCTTATGGTTTACTATATTCTGAAATATTGTATACATATTTCTTTTAGATATGATGTTGGTTTGAAAACGTAGAGATATATGTTTGCATTTTTCTAACAATATGGAGAGCACTTGTAGTTGAGTCATGTAATAGTCTGCTGCTTTATCATTTTGCTAGGCCCAACACTCATGCAGTTATAAAAACACCCAAGTACTACCCATGCAGTATTCCTAATGATTCAGGTAGTATATATGCACTGCTGTAATCACTCAGGCATTACTGCTGCACACATGCAATCACCCAGGCACTACCTATGCACTCATGCAATCACCAAGGTATTACCCATGCACTCTTTCAATCATGTAGCCACTACTCATGCACTTATATAATCACTCAGGCACTACCGTTGCACTACTTCAATCACGGAGGCACTACCCTTGTACTTATGTAATCACTCAGCCAGTAGTCATGCTGTTAAGAAATCACCCAGGCACTACCTTTGCACTCCCTTATTCACTCAGGCACTACCTTAGTAGTCCTGCAATCACCCAAAAAGTACCCATGCACTTATAAAATCACCCAGTGACTTTCTATGTAGTCATGCAAATCCCCAGATATTAACCCTGTAGTCATGCAATCACGCAGGCGTTACCTATGTACTCCTTTAATCCCCCAGACGTTACCCCTGTACTCATGCAATCACCAATGCATTAGGTATACAGTGCTTCATTCAGTCAGCCACTATCTTAGCACTCTTTCAATCATGCAGGCACTACTCTTGTACTTATGTAATCACTCAGCCAGTACTCATGCACTTATAAAATCACCCAGGCACTAGCTTTGCACTCCTGTAATCACTCAGGTAGTACCTTAGTACTTCTGTAATCACCCAGGCAGTACTCATGGTCTTATAAAATTACTCACTCACTTCCTTTGTATTCCGGTAATCCCCCAGATATAACCCTTGCAGTCATGCAATCACTCAGGCACTAGTTATGTACTACCCCTGCAGTCATGCAATCATGCAGGCTGTACTTATGCAGTCAAGTAATAACCCACATACTACCCTTGCAGTCATAGATTCACCCAGGCCCTACTGTTGCACTCATCTATTCATGTAGGTACTACTCCTTGACTCATCTATGCCTTTAGGTGCTATTTTTACACTTATCGATGCACTCAATGATTATGCGTGCACTCATAGAATCATCCAGGCACTATCCATCTTCCTGCAATTACCTAGTCACTACCCTTGCACTCATACAATCACCCAAGCACTCTCATGGAGTTATGCAATCACTCAGGCAGATCTATTACATGTCTCAGTTTCTAGGTTTCACTATATTCTAGAAATATTGTATACATATTTCTTTTAGATATAATGATGATTTGAAAACGTAGAGACATATGTATGCATGCTTCTAACAATATGGAGAGACTTGTAGTTGAGTCATGTAATAGTCTGCTGCTTTATATTTTGCTAGGCCCAACACTCATGCAGTTATAAAAACACCCAAGTACTACCCATACAGTCTTCCAATGATCCAGGCAGTACATATGCACTGCTGTAATCACTCAGGCATCACTGCTACACTCATGCAATCACCCAGGCACTATCTATGCACTCATTCAATCAGCAAAGTATTACCCATGCACTCTTTTAATCGTGTAGGCACTACTCATGCACTTATATAATCACCCAGCCAGTACTGTTGCACTACTTCAATCATGGAGGCAGTACCCTTGTACTTATGTAATCACTCAGCCAGTAGTCACATTGTTAAGAAATCTCCCAGGCACTACCTTTGCACTCCTTTATTCACTCAGGCACTACCTCAGTAGTCGTGCAATCTCCCAAGAAGTACCCATGCACTTATAAAACCACCCAGTCACTTCCTATGTACTCATGTAAATCCCTAGATATTATCCCTGTAGTCATGCAATCACCCAGGCGTTACCTATGTACTTCTTTTTTTGCTTCTTTGTACTCCTTCGTTGCTTTTTTCTGCATCCCTCATGAGTCTTTCACATCCCTCTTCGCTTTTTGTGCATCCCTCTTGCCTCTTTCTGCATCTTTGTTCCTTTTTTCTGCACTTCTTTTGTTTCTTTCTGCACCTCTGTTGTTTGTTTCTGTATCCCTTTTGCGTCTTCCTGCACCCCACTTCTCCCTTTTTGTATGTCTCTTGTTTCTTTATGCACTTTTCTTGTTTGTTTTTGCACTTCTCTTGTTTCTTTTTGCACCCCTTTTCCTCTCTATGTACACCCCTCTTTCCTCTTTTTCTATTTTTGTTACTTCTTTCTGCACTTATCTTGCTTCTTTCTGCACCTCACTTGCCTCATTCTGCACTTCTGTTGCCTCTTTCTGTAGTTCTCTTGCCTTCTTCTGCAGTTCACTTTCCTCTTTCTGTAACTCTCTTTCATCTTTTTGCACCTCCCTTGCCTCTTTAAGTACTTTTGTTGCTTCTTTCTGCTTTTCTTTTTCTTATTTCTGCACCTCTCGTGCTTTTTTCTGCATCCTTTTTCCGTTTTCCTGCACGTTTATTGTTTCTTTCTGCACTGCTCTTCCCTCTTTTTGCACATCTCTTTCCTTCTTCTGTATCTTTGTTGTTTCATACTGCACTGTTCTTGCTTGTTTCTACACCTTTGTTTCATTCCATTTCTTTACATGTCTTAAATGTCACTTTTTTCCGGCTGCTTTACCATTCTAGTAATGCTGAGAGTGTTGGGCTTAGGCAAATATAAAAAAAAGTGTATAACATTTCTCAGGTATAAGTCTCACCATATGTCAGGATCTATCACTGAGACACTGCCATAGTAGTACTCCAATCACCCAGGTAGTACCTATGCAGTTATAAAATCAAACAGGCACTTACTATGTACTTTTGTAATCCCCCAACTATTACTCTTGCATTCATGCAATCACTTATGCTTTAGCTATACACTAATTGAATCACCCAGGCACTATTCTTGCACTCCTCCAATCACCCTGTCAGAATCTATACACTCCTCCAATGACTTAGGTAGTACCCATGCACTTATCAAATCTCCCAGGCAGTTTGTATGTGTTCTTGTAATCCTTCAGATATTATCCGTCAACTTATGCAATCAGTCAGATATTAGATATGTAGTTCTCTAATCATCTACATATGATATCTGCACTCATGCAATCACCAATGCATTAGCTATACAGTAGTTGAATCACCCAAGCACTACTGTTGCAGTCTTGCAATGACTGTGTTGGGATCTATGCATTTTCTCCAATCACTTTGTCAGTACTCATGCAGTTATAAAATCACTGAACCATGACCTATGCACTTATGCAATCACCCAGACAGTACCCTAATATTCCTCCAATCATCCAGACAGTACCTTTGTTCTCATGCAAACACCCAGGGACTACAGAGTGCACTTCAAAGTTGATTTGGATAGCAGAAGAGAAATGTTTTAGTTGTGCTCTGTGGTTCTGTTCTATAGGTTGTGATGTCTTCTAATTGTAGGAATTCTGCAGTGTCTCACATACCTTTGGAATGCAATTAAAAATATTTTTTAATTTGTATATGATAATATTTGTATATAATTATTTTGTTATTAGTAAATGATTTAACAAGAGTATATAAACTTTTCTTTCTTTTCATATACTCACCATTATTATTAATAAAGATTGACTAAGAAAAGAAAGAAAACTACTATTTAAAGGAAAGAGAAAAGGAGAAATTAGATAAAGTACAACATGTGACATTGAAGAAAAAGGCTTCTGGTAAGAGAACTAAAGAATTTGTTAAAAAAGTTTTAAAGAAGTTAACGAATTTACAAAATGAAGAAAAGAAAAAGAAAAATAGTACAACCATTCAGAAGGAAACGAAAAAAGGACATATTAATAGAAAATCAGGTTATGGAAAAACAATCTATGTTGAAAGAAGGATGAAACAATATTAGGACATTAGGAAACGAATGTATAAAAGTAGAGTACCACAAAATTTATTGAAAGATTGCAAAAAATATAGAAAAAGATCTGCATTTTACAAGAAGAAACAACAGATTGAAAGTGTAGTTAAAAACGCATTTGAATTGAAAAGAAGATTGTTTATATTAGTTTTGAAGAGAATGCAAACATTGAATAAACCAATGCATTCTATGATGGAGAAAAGAAAGGAAAAGACTGATTAATAGAACTAACTTTTGTAAAACAAATTTGGGTGAATGGAAGCACACTTCTAGTTCAGAACCTTTTGTTAATGAAGAGAGCTATTTTCAACAGAATACATTAGTTCACGCAGTTGATACCAGTGGTTGTGTTTATGAGGTCAAGAACGGCTGTCCAATTGAAAAAGAAAAGATGGTTGCTAGAAATGTGGAAGAAGTAATAGCTGAAGACGTTCAAGGGAGACGTTCAAAAGCTCCAGTGTTTAGGTGGGATTGTAGAAGTATTTGTAGAATACAACAGGAATCTATTGATATTTTACGTAATTTCTTACGAGACTATAGTAAAAAAAGTGTTAAACAGAAAATTAAGATGTTGCAAGGACTAGGGACCATATGTAGGTGGGCTAATACCGGTCGGTAACGGCCGAAAATCGGTAAATTTCCCGTTACCGACCGGTATTTAGCCCTTTGCGATGTAGGAGGCCGGATTTAAGGAGTTGGTAATTTACCGATTCGTTATTTTAAGGAATCGGTAAATTACCGATTCCTTAAATCCTATGTAGGAGCACTCAAGTGAGTGCATTTTTGGTTTAAGGATTCGTTATTTACCACCAACTACAAGTTGGTGGTAAATACCGAATACCTTTTAAAAAGCAATTTTGTGCTTTTTTAAAAGTGCCATGTGGCAGACATACATCCCCTTAGGGCATGTATGTGCGCCACATGTGCACACATGCACGATTCAGGGTGAAACAGGGTGTCAATTTGACACCCTGCCACCCTTGAATATGCTCCCCCTATTACCGATTCGGTATTTACCGAATCGGTAATAGTGAATGGCTTCCCATTCATTCCTATGGGCCTCCAGGCCCATAGGAATGAATGGGAAGGTATTCCTTATTACCGATTCGGTAAATACCGAATAGGTAATAACGAATATTACCGAATCGGTAAAATTTACCGAATGCTTACCTACATTCTATTTACCGATTCTTAAATACCAAATCGGTAAAATTCGGTATTTAGGAATCGGTAAATAGAAATTACCTACATATGGCCCTTGATCCTTGTAAAGTGAGAACAAAATACTGGTTTACAGGGTCATTCTCTGGCTTGTCTTTCTAGAAAAGTGTGTCAAAGCAGTTTTCATCATCTGAGAATGTTAGCAGTACATCATTTAGAAATGCATAAGCTAGTAAAAAGATTGTACTATGTAAAAAGTCCTGCATTATCTTTAAGTGAAATAAACACTGCTCTTTTGCATGGTTCAGTTTTGGATGTAAAAAAGTTTGTGATGATATACAGTTTCGTTTCTTTGGTCCTGAAGGGGAGTGTAGAGAAAGTGAGAGTTTAATAAATGTAGGTGTTGAAGAAGAGGTGGAAGATATTACTACTGAGAAGTTTGTAGAAGAAATTACAAAGTTTAAGGTAGTTTGTTGTGAAAAACCAAACTATGTTTGTATTTGTTATTGACGTATACACTATAGAAGTCAAACTAGGAATGTTAATGTGTATTAAAAAAGTGAAAAGGAAAACAATGATAAGTGGCAGCAATTTGGTGCTTATTTATTGGTGGAAGGTCGTTTTGAGTTGGGTAGTGATCTACGTATTTGTAAATATTGTTACAGCAAATTAGAAGAGAACAAAATGCCAGCTAAAGCTGTACATAATAACCTAGAGTTGGTAGCTATTCCTCCGGAACTGGTGGATTTAAATACATATGAGTCCATTCTAATTCAATCTGTGCACCCGTTTCAGGCTATAGTTCGTATGGAGCCTAAAACAGATAAGCTGCCTCCAACAGATTTACAAAGAGGTTTAAAAGGAAGAGTTGTGTATTTACCTTTAGATTTTAAGAAAAATATTGAAACTGTTGGTGTAGAGAGAGAGGAAACTGAACCTGTAGTTATTTTAGTTAATGGTGTACCAACAAAGAGTCGGAAAATATGGCAAGAGTTAGTAGATGTCACCAAAGTTCAAAACGCTGCGAAATATCTCATAGAAAAAATATTTATTATAAAAATGTATATCTGGAAGAACAAGAAATATCTTTAGGAGATGATAGAGAAATTTCAACTGGCCAAATCAAAAAAGTTGACAAGTCCAGGAGTGAAGAAATTTATGAACATTATAGCATACATCCTTTACATTCAAAAGAAGTGATTGGAAATACTATTGAATTATTCCAACTGAAGAACGCGAAGGGAACTCCCATGAGTGTTTGGGAAAGAAGTTTAGAAGCTTGTTGTTTTCCACAGCTCTTCCCCACTGGAAAAGGTGGACGATATGATGAACGACCAGTACAGATTCCAGCTTCAGAATACCGTTCAACAAGATTGTATTCAGAAGATCCAAGATTTCGACAGTGTGTTCCATATTTATTTAATCTTCCGTTTGAAAGTGATTTGTCTGGACTTTCATATGCAGTGAACCACATATTAAAAACAGGAGTTCATCTTACACATCTTTCTGCACAGGAATTTTTTGACAAAGTTCAACAAAGAGACGATCATTTAGAATCTCAATTAATTAATTTGATGGCATGTCAACGTGGTACCAATGAGTATTGGTATCGTCGTCATGGAGAACTGAAATGTATGTTAAGGAATTTAGGGAACACCTACGTGGTTTGTTACGCTTAGCTGTGCTGAATACGCATGGGATGATTTACTTGAATTTCTACGAGAAGCAAATTCAAACATTAAAAACACTGAATTTAAGACAGCTGGAGAACTGTGTTCCTTGGATCCTGTAAATGTATGCAGATATTTTAATCATAGGTTTCAAGCTATGATGTCTTTTATCTGCAATAAAAATAATCCACCTCTTGGAGAAGTTATTGATTTTTTTGGGAGAAAGGAGTACCAAGCCAGAGGTGCTCCTCATATACAGATGCTATTATGGATCAAGAATGCACCTAAATTTGGAACCGATTCTGATGAAACTGTTTTGTCTTTCATTGAAGACTATGTTACCTGTGGTATTCCAAAAAGTGGAGGAGAAAATAGCTTAAGACAACAAGTTTTACGGTTTCAAAGTCATCGATGTGGGAAATATTGTCGACGGAAATACAAGTCAAAGGAAACATTTTATACAAAATGTCATTTTGGACTCCCACGTCCAGTAATTTCCAAAGGAAGAGTTAACAGTTTCATGTCAGCAGTGAGGCATACTATAACTCGGAAATCTCTGAAGAATACATACAACATAATAAGAACTGAAGATTCAAAGTATATTAATGACTACAATCCAGTGATTTTGACGATGTGGAGTGCAAATATGGATATCCAGTATGTTGAAAGATAATTCAATTGCTGTTGCTCGTTATGTTACATCATATATAACTAAATCTGAAAAGACAGAGTTGAAAGAAATGTGGGAAGAAATTGCACAAGAGAAGACTCTTAGTAAAAAATTGTACAGATTTAGTTTGAAGATGCTTTCCCATCGAGAGATTGGATCGTACGAATGTTCGGATCGGTTGACCTCTGCAATTTCATATTCAAAGTCAAGAGGAACCATTTAGGTAAGTCTAGGTCTTGCTGCAACACGAAATCGAGTATTGAAATCTGTACAAGAAATTGAATACTTAGCATTGAATGAACCGAAAAGTACAGATATTGTTAAAACAAATATATTGGATACGTACTATCCTAAAAGAAGAAATGTTACAGAAAATATAAATGAAGAAAAATATGCAGTAATTGGATGTGATGGATGTTTGGTAAAACATACCAAAGGAAATCTTATTGATCACAGGAAACTCAGTTGTGATACTCCAGATAAAAGTGAATTCTTCTATTTAGCACTTCTGCAACTGTTCAAGCCTTGTCGTAGTGAAATGGAATTACTTTGAGATTTTGACTGCTATGAAGATTTTTTAATGCATCTTTACATGCATTAAAAGAATCTTCATAGCAGTCAAAATTGAATGCACAGTTTTTCCAAATTATCTACAAATGTTGAATGAAGAGATTGAACAAGAAACTAGTATTGCAGTTGAAATCGCTAGAGATAGTTCTCAAGGTAGTCAAAGTTCTGCTCCACTAAGTCAAGATCCACTAGGACAACCAATTCTTGAAAATGAAGCAGCAATCGCTATGAATGAAGTAGAAACGACAATGCAACAAGCACAACAGGATATTATTGAGTTGGGAAACTTGGAAGAACAACTAAATATTGAACAAAAATAAATATATCAGCAAGTTACACAACAGATACAGCATGGTTTACTGCATGAAAAAAGAATGCCAATGCACATCATTTAAACCTATTCTAATGTATATCAGTGGGCAAGCTGGAACAGGAAAAAGTTTCTTAATTAAAGTTTTGACAAGTTATCTACATAGAACCACTGAATCACATTTATCATGTGTTGTAACTGCTCCAACTGGGTTAGCAGCACATAACATTAAAGGGATTACATTACATCGATTACTTGTGCTACCAGTTGAACATGAAAATAAGTTGGAATATCACAAGCTGTCTGGAGAAGCTTGTTATGAAGTTTCAAGAGTACTAAAGAAAATGAAACTTCTGATCATTGACGAGGTGAGTATCGTCTCAAACTTAATGCTTGCCTTTGTACATTTAAGAATGCAACAGATTTTAAAAACAGATTATGATGTTTTATTTGGAGGAAAACATGTAATTGTATTCGGCGACCTACTACAACTTACTCCTGTAAAAGGGCAACCAGTTTTTAAAACACTTGTCCATGAAGACACTAGGAAATCTTTGGGAAGTATTGGAAATGTCAACATTTGGTCTCATTTTGAATATAAAGAACTTATTAAGAATATGCGACAAGCAAGTGATGAACATTATGGAAACATTCTTCAAGATATAAGAATTGGTGTCTTGATCGAAACATGGTAAACAAGCTTTACAAAGTCGGATACTAACAAACTTGTTTCCAAATGAAAATATTGCTCCTGAAATAATGTACAAAAAAATTGGAGAAAAAAAGTCTATAATTTGCATAATGCCAACACTGCAAGAGTGTTCTACATTCAATGAAGAACTTTTGAAGCTGGAAAAACAACAAATAATGAAAATGGAAGCCATTGATAAAATAGAACACAAAGGAGTTACTATTATTTTCTCAGAAAAATTAAAATCAAAATTGGATTCTTTGGAAAAGTCTATATCTAAGACTGCTGGTTCAGAAAAGACTTTATATGTATGTGAAAACTGTCAGGTAATTTTACGACGTAATTTGGATGTAGAAAAATGTTTAGTAAATGGAGCAATGGGAAAAGTTGATGATTTTGTTAATTATCCGAACGGAGATGGAATTGAATTCTTGAGGATTAAATTTGATTAGATTGAAGAGGTAAAACAGATTGGACGTTGTGCTGTTCGTTTTTTGCTTGTAAAAGATTTGTATATTCATAGAAAACAGTTTCCTCTTTCTTTAGCCTATGCGGTGACCATTCAAAAATCTCAAGGTTTAAGTGTAGACAGTGCTTTGGTAAATATTGGAAGTACAGTGTTTAAAGAGGGTATGGCATATGTTGCATTGTCTCGTGTACGAACATTATGGGGTCGATTCCGATTCGGGCCGGAAATCTCTCCGACCGAGCCGGACCCGGAGAGATTTCCGACCGAATCGGACTCGTGCAGTCCGACCGAACGAGTCCGATGCATTCGTATGCCACCGGACACGAAGTCGGTCTGGACTCCCATTGAACTCAATGGGAGCCGGTCGTACAACGCGTGCGCGGGCTCCCATTGCCTCAATGGGTGCGAGGCGGACAAGGCGCCCCCTACAGCGAGTGCGCCGCGAAGCGCTCCGCGGCGTACACGCACAGGTAGGGGGACCCATGGGTCCCCCTGTGTGCGCTCGCACGGGTACGCCGTACAGGGGGTCCGACACGGACCCCCAAAGCACGGCTCCGACAGCGAGTTCGAGTCGGACGGCGCGAGTCGGTCGGAGCGGTCGAGGTGCGCATCGTACTTACCCAGCCGGAAAACGTCTCCATTGCGCGGTGCGAATCGGGTCCGAGCGAGTCGGTCGGAGCGGTACGATCCGGGTACGAGTCGGTCGGAGCGGTCGGGTCGCCCGGACGAGTCGGTCGGCGACGCCGCATCGTACTCGCTCGGCCGGACCCGCGTACGATTCGGTCGGGAAAAAGGGCTCCGAATCGGATCCGGTAAAGCCGAATCCTATTTGGAGCCCTACCGGCCGAGATCGGAATCGGCCCCTATGTGTTTTGTATTTGATTGATTTTGATGAGAAAAAAGTTAGTGCTAATGTAAATTGTGTAAAAGAGTATAATCGGTTAAGAAGAGTTTATGCTCCTTACTTAGGTGAATATCCCATATATGAAAAACATATACTATGTCCAAAACGGAAATATGACAAACATTCAAGTGAGATTGAAAAAAGAAAACAATTGAAGAGAAGCATAAAGCTGCCAAGAAAATGAAAATGGACTCTGTTGATGATATTGTAGGATACCAGTTAGAGAATAGTTCAGGTATCAACTGCTATGCTAATGTAATTCTAAATGTTGTCTTTTATCTAGAAGATCTTTATCATAAAGTTATGGAAAATCAAGAAAAAATGATTGTGTTCTTTATTACATCATCTTTTTCAAAAGTTGGTAAGTGATAGAACTAAAATCCATACTGCTTCTGGCATTTCGGCATCTTTTGGATATATGTACTGGTTCGTCGTAATTTACACAGAATATACAACAAGATGCACAAGAGTTTCTTATGTTTATGCTTGCAGTATTGGAAGAAGAAGGTATTGAAATTTGTTTGGACTAAGTTACAGATGGCATCATAAATGTGAAGCGTGCTCATTTTCTTCTACCACTGAAATAGACACTGAACGATTCATATATTTGACAATACCAGATTGCAAATCAGTGTCTTTTAACAAATTAGTAAAAACAGCTAATCAAGATATGAAATGTTCCCATTGTAAATCAGAAATGTTGTCAACATTAGTTCTAGAAAGATTTGGACAATATGTCATTTTAATGCTACAACGTTGTAGAGCAAATGGAAGAAAATTGAAACCAACATTAAAAATGTTGTGGCAACTCAAATATCAATTTCAGGAAGGACTTTTATAGCAGTGGCTATTATTTTCCATGATGGACCTACTACAACATCTGGACACTATACTGTGTATTTAAAGTGCAATAAAGGATGGACACATTGTAATGATGCCCATTTGGAATTCAAATGTCGGTTGCCTAATGAATTACCGAATTCATATCTAATATTTTGATGCCAAAGTTTTGAAAACATAATTCGGCCTATTGGGAAGATGTGAACACGAATTAACGAGTTTATTTTGGATATTTTGAATGCAAAAAGATTTAGAAACATTATTCAGCCTATTGGGAAAATGTGAAGAATTACTGTTTGGATTATTGTTTGTGCAAATTCTTATTGCGTTTGCAAAATTGTGTTGGAAACAAGTAGTTTATATATTTGTTGTTTATATCATAGGCGATGTAAATGAGAGTGTATATTTTAGAAAATGAATTTCAGAGAAATAGATCATTTAATGTAGTTGAAGAATGTAATTTAGAAACTGTAGATAGGTAAACAGATAGTTGAATTTGTTGTAAATATTTTGAACACAGATTTTTTTTTTTTACAATCTTATTGATTGTATTTTTTTCCCGCTGTAATATGATGATCAACATTGAAATCATTGTGTATGGTGAAATTCAATGGAATCTGAAAACAGCAGAAAAGGGAAACTGAATATGTTATGTAATTCTAAAATTATGTTGTGTTCTTAAAACTAAAATTTTATATGCAATAACAGTTTTTTTCTTCTTTTTACAGAAAGCAATACTAAAGTTTGAAAATATTTTAAATTTACTTTACAATGAAACAACTGTAAAAAAATTCAATGAGTTTGATATCTACTTCAATAAAGAAGGTAAGATGAAGTAATGTAATAACCATAATAATATGAAGTAATGCTTACAGTCAGTTTTATTGTAGTCATTCATTTTTTTAAACTCTACCAACTCACTCCTCCAATCACCTTGGCACTACCCATGCACTTCTTCAATCACTCAAGCCTTACCCATGCACTTACAAAATCACCCAGGCATTACTAATACACTCCTCCAATCACCCAGGCACTACTGATCCACTCATACAATAACCCAGGCACTACTCATGCACTTATGCAATAACCCAGGCACTAGCCATGCACTAATCCAATCACCAGGGCACTACCCAAGCACTTCACCAATTACCCAGTTAGTACCCATGCACTCATGCAATCACTCAGCCACTACCAATGCACTTATAAAATCACCATGCACTACCCTTGCACTCTTTCAATCACCCAGGCATTACCCATGCACTCTTCCAATCAGTCATATATTACCTCTGCACTCATGCAATCAGCAATGCATTAGGTATGCACTACTCCAGTCATCCAGACACTACCCTTGCACTCCTCCATTCACCCAGGCACTATCAATGTATTCCTCCAATCACCCAGTCAGTACACATGCACTCATGCAATCACCCAGGTATTACCCATCCACTCATTCAATCACTTAGCCAGTACCCATGCACTCCTCCAATCACCTACACATTACTCCTGCACTCATACAATCACTTAGGCATTACCCATGCACTCCACCAATGACCCAGACATTACCCCTGCACTCATGCAATCACCTAGGTATTACTCATGCAGTCCTTCAATCACTCAGGCAGTACCCATGCACTTATAAAATCATCCAGGTACTAGCTATGCACTCATGCATTAACCCAGGCACGACTGATGCACTCCTCGATGCACCTAGGCATTACCCATGCACTCCTCCAATCAGCCATGCACTATCCATGTACTCCTTCAATCACCCAGGCACTACCCTTGCACTCCTCCAATAACCCAGGCACTACCCGTGTACTCATACAATTATCTAGGCAATACCCATGCACTTATAAAATCACCCGGCACTAACTATGCACTTATGGAATAACACAGGCAGTATCCTTGCACTCATCCAGTCATCCAAGCACTATCCATGCACTTCTCCAATCACCCAGGCACTACCTATGCACTCATCTAAACACTCAGGTGCTACCCATCCACTCCTCCATTCAACCAGACATTACCCCTGCTGTCATACAATCATCCAGGCATTATCCATGCACTCATGCAATCACACAGGCATTACCCATTCACTCCTTCAATCAGTCACGCACTACCCCTGCAGTCATGCAATCACCCAGGCACTATCTATGTACTTATGGAATAACCCAGACAGTATCCTTGCACTCATGAAGTCATCCAGGCACTCTCCATGCACTCCTTCAATCACCCAGGCACTACCCTTGCACTCCTCCAATAACCCAGGCACTACCCGCGTACTCATACAATTATCCAGGCAATACCCATGCACTTATAAAAATACCCCGGCACTAACTATGCACTTATGGAATAACGAAAGCAGTATCCTTGCACTCATCCAGTCATCCAAGCACTATCCATGCACTTCTCCAATCACCCAGACACTACCCATGCACTTATAAAATCACCCAGGCACTACCTATGCACTCATCTAAACACTCAGGTGCTACCGATGCACTCCTTTATTCATCCAGACATTACCCCTGCAGTCATACAATCACCCAGGCATTATCCATGCACTCCTTCAATCGCTCAGGCAGTGGCCTTACACTCATACATGCACTCAGGCACTTCTACAGCACTCATCCAATCACCCAAACACTATCCATGCAGTGTTCCAAACATCCAAGAATTACCCATGCACTCCTTCAATCACCCAGACATTACCCCTGCACTCATGCAATCACACAGGCATTACCCATTCACTCCTTCAATGAGTCATGCACTACCCCTGCAGTCATGCAATCACCCAGGCACTATCTATGTACTTATGGAATAACCCAGACAGTATCTTTGCACTCATGAAGTCATCCAGGCACTCTCCATGCACTCCTGCAATCACCCAGCCACTACCCATGCATTTATAAAATGAGCCAGGCACTACTTATACACGCATGTAATCACTCAGGCACTACCCATGCACTCCTCCAGTCATCCAGACATTACCCCTGCACTCATGCAATCAGCCAGGCATTACTCATGAATTTATAAAATCACCATGCACTACCCTTGCACTCTTTCAATCACCCAGGCATTACCCATGCACTCTTCCAATCTGTGATACATTACCTCTGCACTCATGCAATCAGCAATGCATTAGGAATGCACTACTCCAATCATCCAGACACTACCCTTGCACTCCTCCATTCACCCAGGCACTATCAATGTATTCCTCCAATCACCCAGTGAGTACACATGCACTCATGCAATCACCCAGGCATTACCCATGCACTCATTCAATCACTTAGCCAGTACCCATGCACTCCTCCAATCACCTACACATTACTCCTGCACTCATACAATCACTTAGGCATTACCCATGCACTCCACCAATGACCCAGACATTACTCCTGCACTCATGCAATCACCTAGGTATTACTCATGCAGTCCTTCAATCACTCAGGCAGTACCCAAGCACTTATAAAATCATCCAGGCACTAGCTATGCACTCATGCATTAACCCAGGCATGACTGATGCACTCCTCGATGCACCTACGCATTACCCATGCACTCTCCCAATCAGCCATGCACTATCCATGTACTCCTTCAATCACCCAGGCACTACCCTTGCACTCCTCCAATAACCCAGGCACTACCCGTGTACTCATACAATTATCCAGGCAATACCCATGCACTTATAAAATCACCCCGGCACTAACTATGCACTTATGGAATAACGAAAGCAGTATCCTTGCACTCATCCAGTCATCCAAGCACTATTCATGCACTTCTCCAATCACCAGACACTACCCATGCACTTATAAAATCACCCAGGCACTACCTATGCACTCATCTAAACACTCAGGTGCTACCCATGCACTCCTTTATTCATCCAGACATTACCCCTGCAGTCATACAATCACCCAGGCATTATCCATGCACTCCTTCAATCGCTCAGGTAGTGGCCTTACACTCATACATGCACTCAGGCACTTCTACGGCACTCATGCAATCACCCAAACACTACCCATGCAGTATTTCAAACATCCAAGCATTACCCATGCACTCCTTCAATCACCCAGACATTACCTCTGCACTCATGCAATCTCCCAGGCATTACCCATGCACTTCCAAAATCACCCAAGCAATACCCATGCACTTACAAAATCACCCAGGCATTACCAATGTAGTCCTCCAATCACCCAGGCACAACTCATCCACTCATGCAATAACCCATACACTACTCATGCACTTATAAAATCACCATGCACTATCCTTGCACTCTTCCAATCACCCAGGCTCTACTCATCCACTAATTAAATAATCCAGGCACTACCCATGCACTCATCCAATCACTCATGCACTACTGCTACACTCATGCAATCACTCTGGAAATTTTTCTATTTGTAACCAGTTTATGTGGTTCCGTAAGAACCGTTTTTTTTTTTTTTTAACAATTTTTTGTTTGTTTTGTATTTAAAAAAAAAATTGGGGGGGGTGTTTTTGACTTTTTGGGGAAATAAAATTCAACAGTCCAACATCAATAATTGAAAAAAAACAATGTCAATGACAGAAAAAAAAATTAACACTTGTGTGCTTTGATTGCATTGACAATAAGATCAAGACATTGCTCCGAAACACACAGTTTTGCATTGCATTTGCAGCAATTAATGGATACATCCACCAGCTCTGGAACAATGTGTGGCCGAGGTGAAGCTGGAATTCCTGCACCCGATGTTGATGGGGCATTATTGTCAGCCAGGGCAGCTTGTTCATTTTTCTCCCGCCGCATAATTTCTTTGGCCAAACGAATATGATGCATTGTTTCTAAGTGTTTTTTCATAGAAGAAGTTCCACAGGAGTACTTTTTCTCCGATCCTCTGGAAAGAATTCTTTGGCAGATAGTGCAGGTGACTTTCCAGGCATTAACTTTCTTTTCACCCTCCGGCACTGAAAAGAAAGCCCAGACTACAATCTCTTTATTGTTTTTTTCACTGGCTCTTCCACTTCCTCAGGCTCTTCTTGAACATCTTCAACATCTTGGTCAGGATGACTGGATGCCATATTCTCGAAGAAAGTCAAATACACCAAGAAAAAAGTTAATCCAGCAGCCTACAAAAAATAGGTCTTGCCAGAAAGACAGGCAAATAATACAGGAAATAAAATTGGTGTTGGACCTTCCCTCTATAAGAATGAAAAGGTTTTAAACCAATCAGAAGTTTTCTTTTATGGTCACATGAAGTCGCGTAGGGTGCGCGCACCCATCGCTTACACGTCAAGCACCCGTAAAATTTTGTATACATAATTATAAAGTATAAATAGATGTTTATATAATATTTGAAAAAGTATATTAGTGAAACTGTTTATACAAATCTGATATTTGAACTTTGCATAGTGATATTTCACACTTTGAAAATACGCCGAAGACGCGACCCCGGCGCGATCCCGGCGCGACCCCGGAAATACGTGCGGGGATGGGTCACGCACCGTACGCGCATACGTCCTGCCCTCGTGGAGGGCGGGGTCGCGCACCCTATGCGTATACGTCGCGCAGTTGTGAAATTTCGTACAGTTAATAGTAAACTAAAATATACTGTTTAGAAATTATTTTCTAAAATATATTAGTGAAAGTCTTTAACCAAAACCGATATTTATAATTTCTACAATGATATTTCATACTTTTAAGAATTACGCCAACGTCACGACCCCGGCGTGACCCGAAAATATGCATCAGGGCACCCTTCGACCGCGCACCCATCGTGTAGGTTCGCGCAGGGTGGCGACCCCTGGGTAAATTTTTTTTTTTTAAAAAGCATAACAATACAATAAGTTTTATTCAATTAGTATTTAAAAAACCTTTGAAATTCACTGAAAAAACCATAGGTTTCAGGGATGTTATAGTTAGAAATTAGCATTTAAAAAACCTTAGAAATTCACTGAAAACACCATAGGTTTCAGGGACGTTATAGTTAGAAATTTGCATTTAAAAAACCTTAGAAATCCTTAGAAATTCACTGAAAAAACCACAGGTTTCAGGGACATTATAGTTAGTTGGACATTTCACTCGTACAAAACCAGAGAAATTCGGCCGTTATAGTTAATTGAGCTAACTATAACTCGCGCCCCGCAATGCACTGCTGATGACGTCATATATTACATCATTCATGACATGGTCAGTGACGTCACTGATGACATCACTGATGACATCTGAAATGACATCACTGATGACATCATCCATGTGATAATCTGATGCACCTCCTCACACCCTAATATAACCTTTGATACACTCACTCAAAAATACAGACTACCATTTTCGAAACCATAGACACACCAATCCCAGTTACAACATACCCACTCACTTATTCCTAGGTCTATACACACACATCCACTCAAGAATATTCCATGGTTTGCGGATTCGATATTCATTACTTTGGATATCGAATCCCTTTACACTAGCATAGAACATCCTACTGGGCTGAGAGCACTGGAGTATTTTTTGGGTACTAGACCGTTGGAGTGCTACAGCCACAACAAAATGATTGTAGAGCTAGTATCTTGGTGTTTGAATAATAATTATTTTCTGTTTGGCAATGACATTTATTTTCAGAAAAGGGGTGTGGCGATGGGAGCCTGCTTTTCCCCCAGCCACGCGTGTTTGCACCTGGGCTGGTGGGAGGAGCAGGTTCTTAAGCGCATTCATAGCTCTGCATTTACTGACCATGTTTTAAAATGGATGAGATACATCGATGATGTTTTTATCATATGGAGAGGTGATGAACAAAGCGCTATTGATTTTATTAATGAGATCAATGTTAATCACGAGAACTTGAAATTTACATCTCACATCAGTAAGGAACATGTAGATTTCTTAGATGTAAGCATCTTTATTCGTGAGGGGGAAATAGCAACTACTCTGCATAGGAAAAGCACTGCTGGCAATTCCACACTGCATGCCAGCAGTGCCCACCCCAAACATATAATAAACAATATCCCATATGGCGAGCTACTACGGCTCAAGCGGATTTGCAGTACTGAGGAAGATCTGGCAATTTGCACTAATCAAGCGCTCATGAGATTCAGACAGAGGGGTTATAAAAAATCCATCCTGAATCAGGCAGTTAGCAAAATGAATGCCAAATCTAGGGCTTCCTTGTTTGCCGCCATGGGGGTGGACAATACTGTCTCAGATGAGAGTGACAACAACTCTGTTCCCAGATTCGTGACAACTTTCAATAAACAGGAAAGGAAAATTAGAGCCATTATTACACGCAGTTGGCCTATACTTCTAACTGATGCGGTTTTAGCCCGTCAGAAAGCGTAGGACCAGCCCTCCACCTGCTGCCTCCGACAGCAGAAGATGTTGGCTGCAGTCCGACCTCCATCGTAATTGGGCCCAAAGTGTCTTCACAATCAGAATTTACAGATGCGTAGCAGAGAGCCACATTCTGAGGAGTTTCTTAAAGTGTCAGATAACAAGCATTAGGTGAAGTTGTTGGGGGGAAAAAGCTGAATAGGACCACTTTCTAGAACTACTACAGATGTCTCTGTGTGCAATACTGATGACATTACAAATACATGATCCTGTATAGGAAGCTATTGTACTTTCTGAAGTTTCAAGATGGCATGAACAATTTAGAGCCCCTCCATAACAACCTAAACGTGGCACTGTTTAGAACCTGCTGATGCAGCAAAAATATTTTGACAGACCCAAATAAAGAACATTAACACAATTAAGACATACATTAATAGCCATCACAATCGATGCACTCCAGCCCATATAGGTCTGATAGGTCATAAATTGCTGAATTTGCATTAGGTATAAAAAGAAGACATTTGCTGGAAATCAACAGCATACTTAAAAAGTAGAGGCCACATCACTGAATGAGCCAATGGCTCGACACCGATGGTAAGTATTTATGGTGATAGAACATTCACCTGAGGAACACCACAGCTAAGAGATTGATTTACTTAGGTAAACAAGGATGGCCACCCTTAGCATACACTATAATAATGAAGAGGAAAAATATTTAAACACAGAACCTCCAATCCTGATTTCATGTAGATGAGTGTTAGAAATGGGGGTGTCTCGTTGGCAATGGTTTGCACCTTTGTCCAAGTAGGAACCCTTCTTCCTAGTCAGGGTAAGGGGGATACACTTCTAAAATAACCCCTGTTCACCCCTTTGGTAGCTTGGCACGAGCAGACAGGCTTATCTCAGAGGCAGTGTGTAAAGCATTTTTGCACAAATACAGTAATACAGTGAAAACACTACAAATGGACACCACACCAGTTTAGAAAAATAAGTAATCTTTATCTCAACCAAACAAGACCAAATCTAACATACAATAGTCAAAATGTGACTTTTAGAAGTTAAAAACAGTTCTGTCCATAGCAAACTACAGATGCGACACTTTCAACACAAAGTACCTTGGATGAGTCATAATTATAAACAAAAACAGCCCCAGGAAAGGTGATGCGTCAGTTTCTTACGTCCAGAGAAGGTGATGCGTTGGTTCTTTACTCCAGGGGAGGGATGCGTTGGTTCCTTACTGCCACACAGGGGAGGTGATGCGTTGGTTCCTTACTGAAGGGGAGGTGTTGCGTCGGTTTCCTACTGTGCGAGGAGGTGATGCGTTCGGTTCTTACTGCGGTCCCAGCATTCTTGTAGACTTGGCGCCCCCGTGCGATGCGTGGGAATCAGGGATGCGTCGGTTCTCAATGTACAAAAGACACACAGATGATGGACGGAATGCAGAGCAAATCAAACATTCATCCCCAAGTCTATAGATCTGTGTTAAATCCATTGTTCTTTTGCTCACCATGCCACCCCAGTTTAGACCCAGCCATATGCAAATCAGTCTTGACCCTCTGCCTCATGGGAACAGTCCAGCCCAAACTACCAAGCCAGGTCCTCCCTAGACCGGAAACAAGCATCCGCGGACCGGTTTCGGGGCATCACCCCTCATCAGCCAGGTTAGCTTGAATCCAGTATTTTTTAAAAGAAGGGGGACCCCTACAAATACAATGTGCTTGCTAATCGCAGGGAAAAAGACTCTTAGGTAAAGAGATACTAGCAAGATTTCAATCAAGTCTGGAGTTAAAACATTCTAGGTATCATGTAAACAAATATAACCACACAATGGACCGGGAAATAACTGCTAACTGAAAACAAAATCTTATTTCTGATTATAAAAATATTTTATTTAATTAGTTATTGAATCTCTTTTTCTTGGAATTATCTTCCATTCTTAATCAATTGTGTAAATATACATATATACAAAGAGGATAAACACATAATAAATACATGAAAAGAAAAAGTCAGTCCAATTCATAAGGTCAATAATTATATCTTTCTTAAAAAACTTTACAAATTAGATGAAGGCTAGCGGTAGATGACAACTACGCGTGTTTCGGCATTTCTGCCTTCGTCAGGAAACCGTCTATTACGAACAAAACTGTGAAAAACATAAAACAATTACAAAATATATATACCAAATGCTAATTTTATATACAACTATGTTCAAACATACACAAAACCTAGAATTTGGCGATACCTCTCATCATTATATATAATTCAATGCAAAAGATGAAATCAAATCAAAGACGGTCAATCAACGTATGTAAATTTACAATGCAAATACAAATATGTGTATACATTCTTCAATGCAATTGATATATGCTATAATATAATACATTTTGAAATACTTTTTTAATTACTTTTCTGTAGACCTAGTGGCCACGAAATCATTGCAACTAGAACTGAAGATTAGAAAAAGAATATAGAGAGCTTAGTAGAGCCAAAGATAAAAGAACAGAATATAGTGAAATCCTTAGAATAATATTAAAACAGAATGAAAGAATTAGTTAATAGAAAAGAATATAAGATCCAGACCAAAATTCAAAAAAGTATATGATATGCGGAGTGTGCTGTTAGCTCCCCTAAAGAGTTCTAGTATTACATTTGACGATAGTTCTAACAGGGCTCCTACGATGGAAAGCTTTTTAAAGCTAAATCAGGAGGAACTATTACTTACTTCAAGCATATATGATGCTGTGAGACCCTGGATGAAATACGATGCTGTGTTGGTTGTTTCAGGAAGGAGCAAAGTATGCTCCTTATAATAATAAAAAATCTGAAAACAGAAATATAATCCTTACAATAGGGCATATTCTATAGTTTCTATATGTGAAATCAAATACGAGTAGTGAAAATGAAGCCAGCAGCACTTACTATGTACGCGTCACACAATATTATAACAGCTAACTCAGTGGGTCTTGAAGAGAAATAATATCAACCAGAGTTGGCATGGATACCGGATGGGCCAAGGTACCAAGATACTTCTTAATATGATGCTGTGTAATCGCCCCAATAGCTAGATGTATCTATCAAAAGAGGTATCATATACATATAGCATAAATACTCATGGCGTCAAGTGGTAGCTAAATGTGTTAGTAAGGGTGAAATGCTTACTTTTAACGGTCCAAAAGGACACTAGTGGAGTATTCTTTCTTTGTATCGGCAGGAAAAATTAATACTAAAGAATAAAAGATGAAAACATAATACCATTAGCCACAATTTTCCTCATAGAAGCGTTTTTTATCATTTAGATTCAGTAAGCTACTTACTTTCTATTATTTTAAAAGGGAACTCCAATCCAAAATGAAAATATAGACCAACAAAGGGATCACAGCCTTCAATCTAAGGGGCTTCCATGCTGTAAGAACAATAAGGGATATATTGTATATGGTAGCTGTCTCAATGGTTGAAGTTAAAGAATTCTATAGCCTCGATTGCCCTATATGCGCTGCCCGCTTACCTGCAAATTGACGCCAGTACATCTATACTCTGACCTCCGCTCACTGAAGATTTTTCTTTTTCACTCGCGGGTCGATTTATACTAGTTGCGTTTTGGCGCGCAAGTCGCCATAATTGGTAATTGGTGATAGAAAGTGGACTCGCTTAGCCGCAGTAATAAAAAGCGGACTGGCTGAGCCTCTGAAAAAGTAACGGACTGCAACGATGTATATTAGTCCCAAATAATAAAAAGCGGACTGGCTGAGCCGCTGAAACGGTAACGAACTCCAACGATGTATAATAGTCCCAAATAAGAAAAAAGGGGATGGACTGCAGCCGTTAATATGAATAGCCGTTTATAATTAAAAAATGCGGATTGTGTCAGCAAACAATAAAAGAAACATAATATAAGAAGGTGAAAAGGAAATCGAATATTTCATGCTTCTTGATTAAAAAGAAGAAAAAACTGAAATGCAAGCTGACGTTGCTGGCATAATATTATGGAACGCACTATTGCTCCTAGATCCAGCCTGTGATGAAATACGGGGGAGAAACGGGGAAATCTTTTTTTGTATATAAAAACACAGTGAGCCTGGGATCCACGTCTGGGCATACCCGGCGCACTTAGGGCAAGAAAGCAAAAGACACACAGATGGTGGACGGAATGCAGAGCAGATCAAACATCCACCCTAGTGAATAGATCTGGGTTAAATCCATTGTTCTTTTGCTCACCATGCCACCCCAGTTTAGACACAGCCATATGCAAATCATTCTCGACACTGCCCCATGGGAGCAGTCCAGCCCGAACGTCCAAGCCAGGTACTCCATGGACCGGAAACAAGCATCCTGGGACCGGTTTCGGGGCATCACCCCTCATCAGCCAGGCTAGCTTGAATCCAGTGACACAGTGAGCCCGGAACCCATGTCTGGGCATCCCCGGCGCACTTAGGGCGAGAAAGCAAAAGACACACAGATGAAGGACGGAATGCAGAACACATCAAACATTCACCCCCATTCAATAGATCTGGGTTAAATCCATTGTTCTTTAGCTAACCATGCCACCCCGGTTTAGACCCAGCCATATGCAAATCAGTCTTGACCCTGTGCCTCATGGGAACAGTCCAGCCCGAACTGCCAAGCCAGGACCTCCCTGGACCGAAAACAAGCATCCTGGGACCGGTTTCAGGGCATCATCCCTCATCAGCCAGGCTAGCTTGAATCCAGTGACACAGTGAGCTCGGGACCATGTCTGGGCATACCCAGTGCACTTAGGGCGAGAAAGCAAAATACACACAATGCTGCATTGCAGCATTGTGATTGGCTATGGGGAGTCTGGGAGCCAGGTGCTTCTAGTTGCTTCCTGCTGCCAGTGGAGACAGGAAGAGGACGGAGGATAGGTGGTGACCCCCCTCCCTTCCTCACTCACCAACCCACCCATCCCAGCACTCATGATCGGTAGCAGCCGCTACTGGGCAAAAATCGAATCAAATCAAAACGATCCAGAGTGCAAGAGAGTGCTTTACATAGAATGAAGTAAGCTAATGTACATGAGAGAAACCTCTCATCCTATAAGGTCCAGAGGATGGGGAGACAGAGTGTTTCCATATAAGTAAGGAAAAGAAAGAATATCATGTAGGATGACGTGCAGAGTTAATAATTCAGCATTGATGATTAATACATTTATTTGCACACATAGGGGACAGTTAGTGCACAAAAAGTGCCACCTGCACCCACAAATAAAGGACCATGATTAACTGAATCAGGGCTGCGAATTTTGCAGCACAGATGGAAAGTGGTATATCATTCTGGTTTGGGTACATTTCTGCTGTCTCACTTGTGGGATTGATGTAGACACACGGGTGTTACTAGGGGAGAAAGTGTCACGTTCATTGCAAATGCTGGGAATGCACACAACAGTCGCGGCTGGTGCAGGTAAGCGCGGTGGGGCGGTGGAGCGCGGCAGGGGGAAGTCGACAGACGATGGAATGGGTTTTATTTATTTATTTAATTTTACTTATTCCGTTGTCTGTCGATTTCCCCCTCCCACCCACTGCCCCGCCCCACCCCACCATGCTTACCTGCGCCAGCCACAGCTGGCACATAAGGGCATAACTTTCTGAGTATTTACAATCAATCTAAATACATTTCACGTCTTAATTGTGCACATACATTTGCACCAAAACAATAGGAATTACTAGCACAGAATGCAAGGTAAGGCCCATGGAAAATGCCTAATTTTGGGAGCACTGAGGAAAGCATGTTATCACGTACCAGAATAATTAGAAAAAAATGAAAAGCTGTACCACACTTTTGTTAACCTGATCGTTTCTTGCTTTTTACATTCTATGCTCTCCCACGCTGCCTTCCTCCTCTTTCCTTATGTGCTGAAATGTAATGAAACACACTTCTCTAACATTAGTTAAAAGTGAAAGGCACGGACACCTTTAAGGGTAAGAATTGTGCTACATATAAAATACAGATAAATACATGTATATGATCTTATGGCAGTAGAATTTCTGTTCTGCAGACAATCCACCCTTGTAAGTTTGGAGCTGAGAGGCAGACAGGTAGGAAATAAAAAATCAAACATTTCCAGGTATATGCCCAGCAGTTTCGCCTAGCATTTTGTTAACTCAAAAAAGGAGTTTATCTACATAATTGATAGGTGCATGCATCCATATGCTTGGATGTACCGATTTGATTTCTGCCAGTGTCTAATACTTTGATCTTGCATCTCCTTTTCCCTTAACTCAAACAAAATTAAGAGTTTACCTGCATTTCTTTTGTCATTACAGGTAACCCGCTATTAAATAGTATCAGAAGCTCCAATTTCAATGGCTCTGTGTATTTAGCACTTAAATGGGGCCTTTCATAGATGCATTTTGCATCACGTAAAGAAGTACTTTTTTACATACTCATACATACCTTAGTGGATTAATCCCAAAACATCTAAAATGGGAATATTCAGGGAATACTGATGAATAGCTAGTAGAAATAGAAAGAACAGCTCCCCTTGGCACTTGCACTAATTGGAAGTTGGACTTTTCAGGGCCGATCTGCATAGGAATGTAAAAGTTGATCAAAAAGTACTTCTGTAGTACTACTTCCCTTACTCATAAATGCTTATGTGAATATGCGCGTTTATGCTCTTTGCCTATAACAGTCTCCATGCAGTATTTATTCCTGAAGCACAGATATCACAATGGATGTGTAAAAGCCTATTAAAACAACGCCAAACAAATATTTTATTGCCTGATTTAGGGTTCGGAGTACCTGCACTCTGAGTTTAGAGATGTTTGCTGGCCCAGTGGAAATCTCTAGTCATGGACAGGAACTGCAGTAAAGGTGGTTCCTGTCAATGAGTTAAAAGTTCGACAGAGGGCTCCATCAAACATGACACCCATCACATTTTTAATTTGTTTCTATTTCTTCAAAAACAAAACCCCAAAATGGGATTTTGTTTTTAAAAAACCAAAAACTAATGAGCCCCACACTATGAAAGTGTTCTCCCATGTGTGGAGGTAATTTAAACATTTTTAATATCCCTTAGCACCAGGTTTTTCACAGCAGTAAGAGGTAGTAAAACTTGACCATTCGACTTCCCACTCAAAATAGGGCGGGTGGTCAAAAGGCCAAACCTCTGACTGCCCTTACTCCATCGGGCCGTCGGAGGGGTATGTCAGTGATAGAGATGGAGTAAGCGCAGTCACTGACATACTTAAGGTCCGCCCAACTGTAAATAAAGCTGGTGGACCTTGGGTTTGGTGGAGAGGGTACTCCATTACCGCTGCAACAGAGTACTCTCTCCACCAAACTCTCAGTCAGCTCCATATTCTGTGTGACTTACTGATTCAAGACTGCCGCTCAACCACCTTACAGTATCTACTGCTGTTAGACACTATATATTCTTTAATTTGTTTACAAATTGTTCCTTTAGTTTGCTCCTAATAAGCTACTTCATGTCATTCTATAAAGCACACATTTGCTGGCAAGTTTGTCTTAATATGTAACATAAATCATAAAGATGTAACAAATGTTCCCTACCTTGTAGACGTCGAGATCTCCACACTGGTAATCAAAGCGCGTGTACAACTCATTGAGCATGGTGATGACCTGCATGGGCGAGCACTGGGAACAGATTGCCGTGAATCCCACAATGTCAGAGAAGAGCATGGTGACCTGGCTGAACTTCTTAGCTTGCACCGTCTGTCCCTGCCACAGCTGCTGAGCAACTTCACCAGGAAATATAGAGAAGAGCAAGTCAACAGTCTTCTTCTTTTCCTCTTCAAGGGCTTGGTGGGCCATTTCCAGCGTCTCTTTAATCTTCCCTAATCTTTTCTTCAGCCCATCTTGAGCTCTGGCCTGTTCGCCTATCAGGACAACATCCCTCATGGCATTGTGGATAGGAATATCTGACAAGTATAATCCACGTCCCGTGAAGTCTTCTAATTTATCTACACAGGGAGATCCCAGAAACAGAATAGCGCTGGATTCAAAAACGTAGATCATCTGGCCTTTCAGATCCATAACCTGAGAATAAAGCAAGAAACAGACATGATTCATACAAGTGCCAAGTGTAGGGTAGTGACAGTTGTCCATATTTTTGAGCATCACAAAAAATAGTTGATTATTGGGATTGTTAAATTCCAGAACAGCATTTTATAAGCAAATCTAATGCAGTGATCCCACATTCTTGATAGCCAGCTGACTACTGAAGCCGATCTACTAGATACGAATTTTGTGGCAAGAAACTCAATGTGGTATTTTGTATATATATGCTTTTGTTTTCCATTATTACCAAAAGTTGCTGCATTATTTTCTAATCATTCTAAGAATTTAGTTAAAATTATAATCAAAATACTAATGTTAATCCTATCAACAACTCGTGGTGGAGTATCAGATATTCAACCCAGATGCTCTCAAACATGTTTGCTTCTTCTATTATCTACCAGTGTTCATAAGAGAAACTGGGGATTGTATTTATCAAGAATTGGCTGTATCATTGAAACTGCTTAAAATCCCTCTTATTGACAGAATTTGCAGATGCCTACATGTTCCCAATAAGACATTGCCTAATTTGTGTGGGGTGTACTTGTTGCAAATCTGGGGATTCGCAGTCCGTTTAGTGCTTTTTACCATTAGGCAACATCTTCTTGGACTAAGTAAGATCCTAGGGTGACGGAGAATATAGGTGAGCTATTTTTTCAGGACACATAAATTATGTATCGTCCTACTACAGGAAAGAAGGTTAAGGGTGGCTTATCATCACTGCTTACACTATTAAAGTAAAGCAGTATCTTTTCCAAGCCACCATGGTGTCTGTTCTGCCCCTCCCTTTACATTATCATAGCAGAGTACTTCCCCTTCCAGTTCCATGCAACAAATAACCCGCCCTACCCACTGCTTGAAATCTCTAGCTCTAGATGACTTCCAATTTAGTGCTATGAACCTTCAGGCTATCAAAAGGGCTAGGTTCATAATTCTCTTACCCAACTTTCTACTTCTTGGGCTGAATGATCAAAACGTAGATATGGGTTCCTGGCTTTACGATCTCTGCCCTTTGAAATGTGCATTCCTATGTGTCAATGACCCTCCCCCTGAACCTTGTTATATTCAAGTAAGACCAGGGCATATGATAGACCTCTACATTTAGGCGCATAGAACCTGTGGCAATTAGCTGTCTTAGAAGGATACATCATGGATATCTGTGCAAGGGAGGTACATCCTAAGCAAAAAATGTAATTATTGATTTCGGAATCTCATATATATAGGTAGCTTAGAGGTTTGTAGTAGAATCAACCCACAGACTGTGTCTGTCAAGTCTGATCCCATGTCCTGTGACGTTGATCCCTTAAGTCCAGTAAACCAGTCTGTGCATTGTCAACTGGTTCTTTATAAACTATTGTCACAGCCTTGCTTCCTGTCCCTATTGCAACATCTACAAGGTACTACATATAAGAGATTCAGTTGTTACCTTCCCTGCTGTCCCTCTGCACCATCCGTCTTTGCAAGAGTAAGCCAATTATTGTTCATTTTAGGCAGGGTGCAGGAAATTGGGTTTGTGGTTAAGGGGATTGAAACCCTGCTCCAGTAGCAACCACAATTCCTGTCAGAGTGAAGTCACAAGAAAACCTCAAATTAACTTGTGCTTAACCCTCTGGTAGCTCCGCACATGCAGCCTGTTAGAAATGGGGGTCTCTAGTTGGCAGTGGTCTAGTCAGGATGAGTAAAGTACACACCTAAGTTTGCCTGTGCTCACCCTCTGGTAGCTTGGCACAGAGCCTTCGGGCTAAACTACAGAGGCAATGTGTAAAGCGTTTGTATATAACCCACAGTAACACAGTGAAAACACCACACCAGTTTAGAAAAATAAAGTATCTTTATCTAAACCAAACAAGACCAAAACAATAAAAACTCAACATACACAAGTCTAAATATGGTTTTTAAAAGGTAAAAACAGTTCTGTCCTGTCCATGGAGAACTATGGATGCGTCACTTTCGGTGCAAAGTGCCTGCCATGAGTCAAACCTCGCAAGAAAAGTAGATGCAGGGAAGGTGATGAGTCGGTTCCTTACAAGCAGAGAACGTGATGTATCGGTTCCATGCTCCAGGGGAGGTGATGGGTTGGTTCCTTACTGCCACGCAGAGGAGGTGAGGAGTAGGTTCTTTACTGGAGAGGAGCTGATAAATTGGTTTCTTACAGTGTGGGAAGGTGATGCATCAGTTTCTTACTGCAGCCCAAGTGTTGATGCAGATTTCGCACACAGGTGCGGTGCATGAGAAAATCCAGGCGCTGCATCGATTTATGCAGCCATAGACAGGTAATGCATCCATTTCCCCAGGCGCACAGCAGGGCCTGCTTCAGAGTCAGGACGGTGGTCTCAGACTTCGGAGACCGGTGCGCTGAACTCGGCATGCTGTGGTTGTTCGGGCAGCAGACAAGCGCTGCATCCATTCGTTCGGCCGGACGGTGGCGGTGCATGGAAATTTCTCCCACACGGCTGTGCTGCACAGAAAAACAGCTTCTGGAAGTGTGCTGCGTGGATTTTCAACAACTGGAGCAGCAAAACAACCTCCAAAGGCCCAGAAATGGAGTTAGGCACCACAAGGCAGGCCAGAACTCCCAGCAGTGGCGTTCAGGGATGTTGCAGTTGAATCTTTGTGTCCCTGAGAATTCAGAACAGGAGGCAAGCTATACATCAAGTCTTTGGAGACCTTCTCAAGCAGGATTTACAGCAAAGTTCAGTCTTTATCCTCTTTCAGGCAGAAGCAGGCAACTTCAGGCCAACCTAGCAAAGCAACAGACAGCAAAGGGACAGTACTCCTCCTCACAGCTCTTCCACCCTTCTCCTTGTCAGAGGTTCCTCGTGATTCCAGAAGTAATCTAAAGTTCTGGGGTTTTGGGTCTACTATTTATACCCCTTTTCCCCTTTGACATCTTTGTGCAGAAAGTCTCTTTGGTCAGTAAACCCTGTTCTGTCCTCCCTGGTCCAGCTTCACTACAGGAGGTGGAGACAGCATTGTGCAGAGCAGACACAGCCCATTCAGGTTCTAGTGAAAACTCCTCCCTCTATGCAGAAAGGTCTATTCAGCCTGGCTATGAGTCACCCAGGAAAGGCAGGACACACCTCAACCCCCCTTGGGACTGACAAGAGTGAATGCACATTCCCAGCTCCTGTCACTCCAAAACCAGACAGTGAATACACAAACAGGCAGAGGTACAGAGGATGGTTAAACAAGAAAATGCCCATTTTCTTAAAGTGGCATTTTCAAACACACAATTTAAAAACTACCTTCGGTAAAATGTGTGCTATTAAATTCTGAGTTCATAGAGCCTAAACTCCAATTCTGTAGCTGGTCCCAATGGAAAGGTACATTTGTAAACATGTTACAAGCCAGCTCGCATGTTAGCCAATGGGAGAGCTAGTCCTTGCAATAGTGAAAAACGACACTGGCAGTATTTCACTATCAGGACATGTAAAACACACCAGTACATGCCCAACCTTTCACATGCACTGCACCCTAACCATGGGGGTACCTTGGGCCTACCTTAGGGGTGTCTTACATGTAAGAAAAGGAAAGGTTAGGGCCTGGCAAGTGTGTGCACTTGCCAGGTCAACATGGCAGTTTAAAACTGCACTCACAGACATTGCATTGGCAGGTCTGAGTCACATTTGAAAGAGCTACTTGTGTGGGTGGCACAACCAGTGTTGAAGGTCCACTAGTAGCATTTGATTTATAGGTCCTGGGCACTCACAGTGCTCTCTACTAGGGACTTACCAGTAAATTAAATATGGCAGTCATTGAGAACCAATCAGAATTACAATTTACACAGGGAGCACTTGCACTTTGGTACTGATTAGCAGTGGCAAAGTGCCCAGAGCACCAAAACAAGCAAAAACAAAGTCCAGCACATGGGCAAAAATACAGGAGGAAGAGGCAAAAAGTGAAGGGAAACCATGCCAAGGATGCCAGGTCTAACATGTGTCCTCTCCAGCTGAAAAGTGGGGAGAACTACCCAGCCTCCTGGGAGTACTCATCGTTAAGGCGGAAGAATCTGGACAGGCCATCAGCATTGGTGTGTTTTGTACCAGGGCGGTGTTCCACCATAAAGGTCATCCCCTGTAGGGAAATGGACAACCTCAACAGTTTTGGGTTCTCCCCCCTAATCTGCATTAACCATCCGAGTGGCCTGGGGTCTGTCCGAACCCGGAAGTGAGTCCCAAACAAGTAGGGTCTTAGCTGCTTCAGCGGCCAGATCACAGCAAAAGCTTCTCGCTCAATTGCACTCCACCTCTGTGAACCTCTTAATGAAGGCTACAGGTTGGTCCAGGCCCTCATCATTCAGCTGTAAGAGTACCACTCCCACACCATGCTCTGAAGCATCTGTCTGTTCCCCAAATTATTGGGAGAAGTTGGGTGCCTTGAGCACGGGCGCCATGCATATGGCATCTTTCAGAGTATCAAAAGCAGTCTGACAGGCATCAGTCCAAATCACTTTTCTTGGCTGCTTCCTGGAAGTCAGCTCAGTAATGGGGGCCACAATGGTGCAATAGCCCTTGACAAACCTCCTGTAATAGCCAGTGAGACCTAAAAAAGCTATCATCTTCATCTGGGTCTTGAGGGGCTCCCAAGCCAGAATGGTGTCAACTTTAGTTTGTAGGGGCACTACCTCACAGCTTCCTACCTGGTGCCCTAAGTACACACCAGACCCCTGCCCGATCTGGCACTTACTGGCCTTGATTTTAAGGCCTGTCTTCTGCAGAGCCTTCAACCCTTCCCAAAGGTATTGCAAGTGATCTTCTCAGCTGGAGCTGAACACTGCAATGTCATCCAGGTCGGTGGCATTGAAATCCTCCAGTCCAGCCAACCTCTGAAAGGTGGCAGGGGCGTTCTTTAACCCAAACGGTATCACCTGGGACTGGTAGTGCCCTTCTGGCGTAAGAACGCAGACCTCTCTTTAGCCTCATCCATCTAGGCAATCTGCCAGTACCCAGACGTTAAATCAAATGGGCTAAGGAACTTGGCAGCTCCCAACCGATCTAGGAGCTCATCAGCTCATGGGATGGGGTGCGCACCAGTCCTGGTGACGGCATTGAGCCAGCGGTAGTCTACACAAAACCGAAGTTCAGGTGTGGCACTGGATGCAGTAGCCTTTGAGACCAAGACTACTGGGCTAGCACAAGGACTGCTGGAGGGCTCTATCGCCCCTAGTGCCAGCATCTTGGAAACCTCTTCCTTGATGCTGGCTTTGACCTGGTCAGTCAGCCTGTAAATCTTGTGCTTTACAGGTGGACTATCCCCAGTATCCACATCATGGGTACACCAATTGGTGACTCCTGGGGTCAAGGAAAACAGTGAGGCGCACTGCCCCAACAACTGGTGACAGTCCCTCTTCTGCTCTGGGGTCAGTGTTGGTGAGAGGGTCACGCTCTCCACAGACCCATCATGCTCCTCGGCAGACAAGAGGTCAGGAAGAGGCTCACTTCCCTCCTCCATTCCATCACCTGTTGCCAGTTGCATGTTAACTTCAGACCTCTCAAAGTGAGGTTTGAGGCGGTTCACATGCAGGACCCTTAAAGGGTTCCTGGGAGTCTGCAAGTTCACCAGATAGGTGACATCACTCTTGTGCTCCACCACCTCAAAAGGCCCAGTCCACTTGTCCTGAAGAGCGCAAGGCTCGACTGGGGCCATGACCCACACTTTCAGGCCAGGCTGAAATTCTACCAGAGTAGCATTCAGGTCAAACCAATGTTACATATCCTCCTAGCCTGAGCGAGTTTCCTAAAGCGTGCAGTCTGGTTTCACAAGGCCAACATATAGATAAATACATCCTGGGGAGTTTTACTGGGAGCTTTCTCAGAGCCATCTTTCACCAGATTAAGAGGTCCTCTTACATAGTGCCCATAGAGCAATTCAACGGAGCTGAACCCTAAGGATGTCTGCGGTTCCTCACTGAAAGCAAAGAGAAGCCAAGGTAAGAAGATGTCCCACTTACACTTCATGGAGTCTGACAGACCCCCAATCATGCCTTTCAAGGCTCGGTTGAATCTTTCAACCAAACCGTTACCTTGGGGTGGTAAGGAGTGGTGAACACATAGGTTACACCACACTCCTTTCACAGAGACTTCATATACTGGGATATGAAGTTGGCACCCCGGTCGGACACCACTTCTTTGGGGAACCCCACATGGGAAAAGATCCCCATCAATGCCCTGCTCACCACGGGAGCTGTCGCTCTCCTCAGAAGGGTGGCCTCCTGGTACCGGGTGCCATGGTCCACCAAGACCAGGATATACCTGTTGCCCATGGCTGTCTTTGGATCCAGGGACCCCACAATATCAATTTCCTACCCTCTCAAAAGGGGTGCTTACAACAGGGAAAGGTTGGAGGGGGGGGCTTACACCTCCTCCCACTCTTACCACTTGCCTGGCAAATTTGGCAAGACTTAAAATGTGCATCAGAGTGCCTTCACATTTGGGGCCAAAAGAAGTGGGTGACAATCCTTTCAAAGGTTTTGTCCTGCCCCAAATGTCCTGCCAAAGGCACGTCATGAGTCAGCTCCAGTAGGAAGGTTCTGAAGCGCTGGGGTACCGCCAGCACACAGCTGACCCAGGCTCAGCAACCTTAGGCTCGCTATACAGGAGACCATTCTCCCAGTAGATCCAATGTGATCCAGACTGATCAGCAGCTGCTTGGATTGCAGCCTATTGCTGCAAACCAACAAAAGAAGGACATTCCTGCTGCTCCTTGCAGAATTCTCCCTGGTAGGACCCCTTTCCCGCTGCCAATGGGTCAGCTCAGGTAAGTCCCCCAATTCAGCCACGTATTCCCTTGTAGGTTCTGGGGCATCCCCCTCAAGGTCCACCTCCTTCCGGACCATGAGAACTTCTGAGGCAGGTTTCCCATGCCCCCCTGCCCCTTCCTTTTCACGTTGACACTCTTTTAGGTTCCAGGTCCTCTCGATCACCCTTACTGGCTACCATTGACCAAGTGGTAACACACACCCACTCAGGCAGACCCACCATCTCCAAGTGTGATCTGCATTCCACCTGCTACCCAGGGGAATCCTCCAGGTCGTTCACTAACAGACAGTCAACAGGCATGGTTGGACTCACAGCTAAGTTCATGGAACCTGAGACCCTCACCCATTCTAAGGGAACCTGCACCACCATACACAGGTGCACTGAGTTGTCTGCAGCAACTACTTGTGAAGTGCATTGGTGATCATCTGCTCCTCAGACACCAGCTGACACCTGAGAGATGTCACACTAGCTCCAGTGTCTCTAAGAGCCTTAACCCTGTGCCGTTGATGGTCACCCACTATTTGTATTTCTTAGTTTTATCAGGCAGAGGAGTTCCCTAGACCATCTCATTGTCCCCTAGTGAGACAAGGTTCAAATTAGCTGTCTCCCACCCTTCACTTGGAACCAACTCCTCCCCAAGCGGAACACTGACCAACCCACGTGACTGTGCACCAGTGGGTGCCAGTGCCTACTTGGGACACTTGGGGCTCCACCTCATGTGACCCTCCTGACCATATGCATCATACTTACAGGGCCCCTTAAAGTGTTCCCTGCAGAGTTCCATGGCTTCTTATCAACTGGGGGATGGGAATCTTTACCATGGGAACTAGATAGGGGCCTTTTGAGAACTCATTCTGTTTACCCTTGTCCCCCCCCACTCTTCTGCTGGGGACCCTGCCCACCCTTGGCAGAGTCTCCCACATACCCATTGCGGACCCTGGTGCTGACGGAGCAATCTGCCTCTACAGCAAGCTTCCTGGGGTCCGTAGGCCTACTGTCAATCAAGTGCTCGCGCAGCTCTGGAAAACTACTATTAGACAAGTGTTCCCATGCAATCAAATCATAAAGACCTTGATAGTCAGTTACCTGGCTGCCCTTTACCCAACCATCCAATGCTCTGCAGAATGAAGCAACATATTCAACACATGACTGTGACTCAAGTTTCTTAAAGGCCCTGAACTTCTGTTTGTACAATTCTCGGGTCAACCCATACCTCCTGATCAGGGTTTCCTTCATAGTGGATACCTCATCTTGTCCTCCTCAGGCTGCGGTGATGCAGCTCCACAACCCCGCTGCCTAATCTCTCTCAGGGACCCTGAGGACAGCATTGCCATCTTATATGCTTTAAACCATTGGCCAATGTCATCCCCTCTAAAGAAATCTTTCATTATTTACTTCGGTATATGTAATCTCCCCTCTGTGCACTGAAGACATGCTGCTACCATTTTAACCAGACCCTGCACTCTTAGCCTTTATGCCCAGCTCCTTCAAACCTCTCTCATGCTCTAACAGCATTTTCTTTTACCCCATTGCTAGGTGCTGCAGGTCCACTAGTAGGGACTTACCAGTAAATCAAATATGCCAATCGTGGAGAACCAATCAGAATTACAATTTACATAAGGAGCACTTGCACTTTGGTACTGATTAGCAGTGAGACGGTCCCCAGAGCACCCTAATCAGCAAAAATGAAGTCTAGCACATATGCAAAAATACAGGAGGCAGAGGCAAAAAGTCAGGGGAAATCACGCCAAGGATCCCAGGTCTAACACAGCCAGGCTTAACTTACGCAATGTGTAAAATATTTATTCAGTACTTCAAACAGTAATGAAGGGAAAACACAATACAAGAAAATTCCCACACCAATTTAGGGAAATAGTGTAAATATAATAAAATATTTGAGACCAAAACAACAAATATCCAATCAGTAGAAAGGGAGTTATTCAATTTTAAACTACAAAGCGACAACTATGGTTGTCTGGCGGCACCCGCTGAACAAAGTACCTTAAATCCAGTTGCAGAGAGTTGCGAGATCCTGCGTGGAGGATGCATCCTGCAGTGACCGTTCCGATGGACTGAGGGCTGCGATGCAAGGTCCTGCATTGAGAATGCGTTGCGCAGTGGCATTTCCAGGGAGCAGCAGGGCGGTCATGCGTTGAGGATGCCCCATGCAGTGGTGGTACTGCGGCATTGCGGGGCTGGGATGTTAGGTCCTGAGTAAGGGATGAGTCATGCAGTGGTGGTTACTAAGAGCTGCATGGCCCTGCATCTGGGATGAATAACAAAGTGGCGGTTCTGATGCGGGGCTGTATGGCAATGCGTCGCTCTTCATCGGTTCTGCTTGGACCACAACTGGGCTCCTTCTGGTCAACTTCCAAGGGTCATGGACTGGGATGGCACCACTTGGTAGGTAGGACTCACAGACAACAGTGTCCAGGTGCTGGATTCAAGGTGGTTAGCGCCATTTCTTTTCCTGAGGCTCTGAACAGGAGGCCAGACAACTAGCCCTTGGAGTCACTCTGGATGTCCTGGGTAGAAAATACAGGTCTAGCACTTGTCACTTAGGTAGCAGGGCAGGAGGGTAGCAAAGTAGCAGTCCTTCTTGCAGAGTAGCACAGCGGTGCTTCTGAGTCTTCTACAGGTCCAAAGGTGTACTGTAGAGTTAAGTCTAAGGGTCCATTATTTATAACTGGTCCCCACTTTGAAGTAGAAGAAGGTACTGGAGGCTCCCACCCCCAGAGGTGCTTGGAATTTCCTGCCTCCCTGCCCTGACCCCAAGCTAGTCTGCAGTTACAAAGACTGGTGTTAAACCCTTTGTGAGTGCACTCAGGCGAGTCATTGTGATGTGTGGTAGGTGACAGCTTCTCCCCTCCTCAAGTCAGAGATGGCCAGTCCTGCCAACACCTACTGCCCCTTTGTCTCAGTGTCTTGGAGAAATACACAAAGCCCAACTGCCAGCTACACCTAGTCATGTGACCCAGGAAACAGGCTTCAGGCACCACATGGTTAGGACAAGAAAATTCCAACTTTCTAAAAGTGGCATATTCACAATTGTGACTTAAAATTAGATTTTACTATTAAAGGGGTTTTAAATTACATTTTTAGACACCATATTCAACAGTCCTGCTTGTTCCAATTGAATGTTGGCACTTATTAAAAGTAACAAAGTAACCTAATGATGTCCTATAGGAGAGGTAGGCCTTGCAGTATTGAAAAAGGAATTGAAGAGATTTTCACTACCAGGACATGTAAAACTCAAAAGTACATGTCTACAATTTTAAAGACACTGAACCAGGCCCTAACGGATGTTTAGGGCCTACCTTAGAGGTGATGACTTATATCTATTAATGAGCATTTGCAATGCAATAGGTCTCGCATTTGCTATTGGCATTGTAAATGACAATTCCTTTTATTTATCTGTTTTGATAATTAACACATAAATAAAATGCATTGTCATTTACAATGCCAATAGCTCAAACTCTTGTAAATGCGAGACCTAATTCACTTCAAAGAAGCGGCCGCCATTGTCCGGGCCTTCTCGGAAAGTGAAAGCGCGCATATCGCGCTGCATGTTGCAGGAAATCATGGCGTGCCTGCAGTAGGAGAAACTCATTAAAGAAAATAGTGCATACAGACTAAATAAGACATACCATGTAACATCAGAAGTAAAAAGGCCAGTCCTCATGGAGGTTACAAATGAAGACAACGCGGTACTAAGGAGGGACTAACAAGCCTATTAACGAATCAGAAGCCAGAATTTACAAAGGACAATGACACAAGCCAATGAAAAGTATGGGCGGAGAGTGGGCAGAGCTTCAAGTCCATACTCGAATACAGCATGCCTCGCAGAGCACCACATGCCTGCCAAGGCTCGACCTAAAAAGGATTACCGTGTACACGAAAGACGGATTGATATTATGCAGAAAAACGTCCTACATGTGTTAAAACATTCAATTAGATAAATATTTTAGTAGTGGTGAAAATCATGCTACAAACCCGATTAAAGATGCAGTGTTTGATGGTTAGTTCCTAACCCTCAACACAAGTAGACTATGATAAAGGGTATCTAATGATCAGGCAAAAAGAGGCTTCATAAATAACCCAGAAAAATATATTTTCTTTGTTGTTAAGATAAATAATTTAAGTGGAAAAATAATTATTTTCGAAAGACAAGTGAAGTCTGAATCTTTATAAATAACAGTAGGACACTTATCCTGATGTTCACAACGTTAAGATCATATACATTAGTAGCATTTTAATATCAGTCCCAAGCTAATTGACTCAGAGAAATACTGTGTCTGTGAAAAGTCAAAGCAGGTAAGTATCAAGTTTTTTTCAGAACTCTCAACATTTCGGTTTCCCATTATGTCTTTTTAAACCTTCTTCAGGACCTAACAGGGGTGCACAAATAATTTATCAAAAGTGTAAATTCTTCTTTTAAGCGTTCTAGTATACAACAGTAAATCTCACAAAAAAATGAGGAACACATCTTTCCATTAATTAAAAAACAGACCATGATTGATATTTGACTGTTTTATTCAAATATCCTGTTGAGTGATACTAAAGGAGTGGGGGTGGAGCTAGCCAGCACCCGCTTAAACTTTCCCTGTTGGAGCTTTGGCTCAGCTCCGTTTGTTGGCTAGATGCGGTGGTAGAAGGCGGGGTATCTAGAGTCTGCTTCAGAATCTATGGAGCGTAAAATGTAAACTGAGCTATTTCTTTATTGGCGGATCTGTCATCCCTCTTTGGCTAAAAAAAACTAAGTAAACAGATAGTCTGGTCTCCACAGGGTTCCCCAGAAATGACTCTGAATGGCTCAGTGGTCACAAGTGTGACACCCAAGAGTAACTACAGACGACAAAAGGCAGGTCTGAGGATATCTGGCCTCCACCTGGAAACACTTGGAAGACACAGAGTCCGGTTCATGGTAACTGAGTCCACTGAGGAGTACTGGCGCTGCTAGGATTACTACTGAAACCCACTTGCTGTAGCAAGTGGAAGCACTGAGGGTGCAGGACTGAAACAGGACCAAATCGTGCCCTTTAGCTGGATGGCTCTGCTTGGTGATATTAATGACCATGGTTGAAGTGGCGTGTGCAGGCTGGCAGAGTACCGTGCAACAGCTGAGGGGGTATGAGATTTATTCCACACCCACAATATAGAGCAGTGAAACTTCACTATACACTATGACAAGGAGTTTACAAAGGTGGCCCACTTAATCAAGGGAGAGGCCTTGCTGATGGAGTTATTGAAGGATTTGGCAGAAAGGACGAGTAGGCAGCACTGACCGCAAATTATCCACAGTGTAAAGCCACCTTCAGGACCTGACTATGAAACCAGTAGCAATTGAGGATCAAGCTTATGGGTCTGAGATGAAGGTGAGGGTGCTGGACACTGCTGCCCAGGTCCTTAGTAAAGAATCAAATAACTGCAAGACGTTTCAATAATGTACTGAAGCTACCATGATACACCTAGAGGGTGAAATCAAGACTCTAGATAATGCAGTGAGGACACTGAAGCTATGCCTCATTGGCAAGTCACCTAAATCTGAGGTAGACAATGCTGGGCCACGCTCCTCCGCTTCCTGAAGGAGGATGTTCCCCTGGACAACTAGGAGATCCAGAAGATAGATCACTCCCCTCGAAGTGGCCCTAGCCAGAACCTAAAGCAGTGGCTCTATCCTACAGCATATAGCTAACAAGCAGTGGCAAAGCCAATTAGTATCGCCTATGCAAGCTCATTGTCAATGTTTTTTTAGCCATGTTATACAACAGCACAGCTCGCAGTTCAGTACACAGAGAAGCTGTGACCCAAGCATAGCAAATGTGGATCTTGTTTCTCAGGGGCTGCAAAATTTTAATTTTTCCAGATGTGAGCAGAACAACCTAGATGAAGAGATGTGCTAAAAGATACAATAAGAAAAATCCCTTCCATAAACATTGCTGTGCATTTTTGACAATAAGAAAAATCCCTTCCATAAAAATACTGCTGTGTCTCTTTGGTTTCTAGATGGGCTGATTGTGATCAAAGGAGAAAACTGTTTTTCACAACTCCTAACCACTGTTATCTGGGGCTCCATGTCGTGTGATTATTTTACCCACTATCTGCTGGGATGCCTAAGGAAGGTTTTTTTATCTTACGATGAAAAAGCATATGCTGTGTCTTCATTTTCCCACCATCCTTCATTGCCCTCATAATTACGTGAGTAAGGGTGGATGGTTTACAATGTTTACTATTAGAAGGTTTGTGTATGAGATAATGGTTTTCAGGGTGACCACTTCCCTCCAGGTCATTACAGACACTGTTTCCAGTCCTGGGCCTTTGTGTGATAGCACACTGCATTCTGGGTGCTGTAGTGCTGTTTTCCTTCCATTGACCTAATGTGAGGAAAATACCTGAAATCAATCATTTGTAGGTGAAAAGGTCAGGACTTGAAACAGTGTCTGTAGTAATCTGAACTGAGGGGGGTCACCGTAATGCTGCTAGTAAGATTAGAAGTAGATTCTGTGCGAATTTAGTGCACAGCTATTCAATTGCTCAATAAAATGGATTTTAACTTCAAACCTATTGCTGTATTTGTTTCAAAAGAGGGATGTTACCCACTGAAAGTAAGTAATGAGTACTATATATACTTTTATGGAGTTTTCACAGTATGTGCATGCTTTCCTTTCATTGTGCATAGACAAATAAGAATATGACATTCCTAGATGACACAGGTTAAACAGCATTTAAAATATCATACATATTCATGAATTGTGCCCATTAAGAACTGACTTGTAACAGTTAATGTGGAACGAGGGATTAATCACCTTAAGCCGCCTTGCAGGATTGCACAGTTGCCTGCCATGGTCTGCCAACACGTGCTGTGCCCATCCACGCCCTGCCAGCTCCACACGTGTGTGTCACTTGGCAAACGGGAATGCGGGCATAGTTGATGGCCTGAAGAGAAATGTGTTAGAGAGACACTCTTGGCGGAAATAGTACAAAGGTCACCGCCTGGTCAGACTTTAGCAGCTCTTTCCTGAATCTTTAAAGGTGGTGGAACTGGTACACCGGTTTCTGAGCAGCTGTTGTTCCTAATTCGCCAGACCCTGCGTCACAACTTAGTAGCTCCTTGAGCCGCATGTGTACCCTTGTTTGACTTCCTTAGAGTACTCTATTGTTCTTTATATCTTGCTAACCCCGGTTCATCTCTTTTCTTTCAGTCTAACAATTCACAGTTCATGAGATGCCTGTGCCGCTGGCTATTCCTGGCTTCTTCTGCCAGCTGGGCACCACATGGTCCAACCTTTGTTTTGAGTTAGGTTGCATTCTGCAGCACGCTCTATGTTTGCTTCCAATTACGCTATTGCTCCCGGCATTCTGTTAAGTTTTCTTCACCGCATCATCTAACACCAACAAGCAGATCTTCTCTTGAACATGTTGTTTAATGTATTTGTCATACCATACCATACTATACAATTACAGGCCATGCCATGCCATACTATACAATGACAGGCCATACTATACCATACAATGGCAGGCCACACCATGCTATACAAGTACGGGCCATACTATACCTTACCATGAGAGGCTAAACCATACCACACAATTACAGGACATACCATACCATACAATTACAGGACATACCATACTATACAAAGACAGACCACACCATACCAAACAATGACAGAACATACCATATAATGACAGGACATACCATACAATACAAGTACAGGCCATACCATACCAAACCATACTATACAATGACATACCATACAAGTACAGACCATACCACACCATACTATACAATACCATGGCATTGTTGTATTACAGACATGATATTCTTTTGTGTTGCCCTCTCTCCCTTTGTCCGTCCGTGTTGCATTTACCAGCTCCTTCCCTACCACTCTCCATGCATGTGCCTTTGCCTCCCCCCTGCCCTCAGTCCTTTTGGCTTTTGACCCCCTCTCTTCTTTACCATTCCTCACCAATGACAGGCTGTATTATAATATACCATACCATAAAATACAATGATAGGCCATACCATACTATACAATTACTGGCCATAATATACCGTACCATACAATGGCAAACCATACCATACCATGCTATACAGGCCATAGAATACTGTACTATATGACAGGCCATACCATACCACTCAATGACAGGCCACACAAAACGAAACAATGCACCAGAGTCACGCTATTGCACAACATGGTTTAAAAAACATTGTCAAAGCCAAGAGATCTTGTATAGGGGAGACCTACTGGCTTTACCAGTGCTTGTTAGCTGTATGCTTCACAATGGGGGCACATTTATTTTGGTGCCTGTGCCCATTTTCTGCCCCTGTGTGGCATCCAGTCAAACATTTGCTCCTTGCCCCATAGCTTGTCATTTGGGAGGTGGCATCTCCAGTTTAAAGAACCCGCTCCCTGGTCTCACAAAATGCCAAGCTACCCCCACCACACACACAGGGCCTACAAACACGCACCTGCGAGGTTTTAAACACATCTACCAACTTCAAGCCCCCCCTGTATAAGGATCAAGCTGGACTTGTGCAGCTCAGAACAGTGGCCTATCAAACAATGCCCAACAGACCCCCCTCTGGTTATCTGCAGCCAGCCCTCCACAGACCCCCCTCTGGTTATCTGCAGCCAGCCCTCTGTGCTTCACCAAACATGGGGACAAGAGCTGCCCCACGTGAGAGGCAGTAAACCTGAAGGACACAGGGGCACACCAGTAACACGGGTCAATAGGCGACCAGACAGCCCCCTCCTCCGTCTCTCACACTATATCAAGCACAAGGGGGTGGGGAGAATTGGAGGGACAAAGCCCAGATAAGATTTAAGAGATCCAGAAGGGTAGGATGAAAGATAGACACCTACCTCTTTTGTCAGGTCGTTGCTGCTGGGGGGCGCCACTGCTCCCTGGTCTTCATCTTCTTCCCCATAGCCTTGCTCGGGCACGCCGTCGTCCCTCACCGTGGATTCAAGGTTACCGATCTCCTGCAGCCCGCTGACACTGTTGATGGTGATGGGCGGGTTGGGCTGTGCACTAGACACCGAGCTTTCGGGCTCCCGGGCTCCCTGTGCACCAGCCAGGCATCCACCTCTGCGCTGGGGACCTGCAGCCGGTCCAGGGCTCTCACCTGGCTCAGGAGGCGGGGGGGTGGAGTCCAGTAGGTGCAGGTGGCATTCAGGTTTGTCTAACACAGATACAGAGGCCACGCCTGGGAGGCCCCAGTCAGTCAGTAAGTTCCCGGGTTCGGCGCCTGCGAGCGCTCCCTTTGTCCCCGCATGCTCAGCGGCCCGGGCTGCCCTGGCTCCAGACGCGTGCTCCCTTTGTCTGCTGTCCTCGGGATGGGTGCTGACTTCCTCCGCTCGGAGGGTCTGTCCCTGGAGTGTGGACGGTGCTCTCCGGTGCCGCGTGCTCGCTCAGCTGTTCTAACTCTGGGAGCTCCTCGGGGACGGTGAATCTATTTCAGGGGATGTACTACTCTCCCACACATGACTCACTCCGCGGCTCAAAGTTCCTTCCAGCAACTTCCGCCAACACTCCCAGCATACAGGAAGCAGCTGGCTGCAGTCACCCCTGTATCCACGACAGCGGCGGAGGCTCCTCGGAGCTCCGACAACCCCAGCCCCACCAGGGCCTTGTAAAAGCCATCTGTCCGCGGAATGGGAGGGAGCGGAGGGGGCCACACCCCCAGCCCCGACCGGTGCTCACAGATCTTGGCAGAGAGTCTGATGCCCCGTCCGTCAGGGAGGGGGTCAGTAAAAGTGCTTACAGTGTAACGCCACAAGTAAAAGATCCAGTCCTGATGGGCGGTCCCAAAAGGAAACAGGGAGGTAACAAGGAGGGACTAAGAAGCCTCATTATCAATCGGAAGCCAGCATTTACCATGGACGATGAAGCCAGCCAATGAAAAATATGGGCGGGGCTTCCACACCACTTCTAAAACATACCCTAATACAGCATGCCTCGCAAAGCGAGCAGCGCATGCGCTGCAACGCTAGCCTCGACCTTAAAAGGAAAATTTAGGCCTGGCAAAAGGTTTATCTTACCAGGTTGAATTGGCAGTTTAAAACTGCACACCGGCTGCAATGGCAGGCCTGAGACATGTTTTAAAAGCAACTTAAGTGGGTGGCACAATCAGTGATGCAGGCCCGCTAGTAGTATTTTATTTATAGGAGACTTACAAGTAAATTAAATGTGCCAGTTGGGTGCAAGACAATTTTACCAAGTTTAAAGGAGAGAGCGCAATCACTTTAGCACTGGTTAGCAGTGGTAAAGCGCAGCAAAAAGTAAGTCATCAAAAACAGAAGGATAGAAAGCAAAAGGTTGGGGGAAAAGCATGACAAGGATGTCAGGCCAAATGCAGGGCTAGAGGGGTAGACATAGTTTTTGGTGGTGGTATTTCAGACTCTTGGGATAGTCTCTGTGCCTTGTTTGTCCTCGGATTGCCCAAATTTGTTCTCAAAGATTTACTCCCTTCTCCATAGGGGGAACCACACCCCTTTGCCCACATTCTTGCCTATGCAGGTGCAATGAGGTGAGATGTTCCTTCCTTTCCCAGTCACTAATCACAGTTTAGGCTCATTAATTGGTAACAGGAGTTTTCTACAGTTCTTCAGCAAGCCACGGCTGAAGGCAGTAGTACACCCACCCTGGGGTGCCATGATCGGTGTAAGGAAATGTTGGGCTGTTACTCGCTCCCAACAACAGCGGGGTGCCTGATTCAACTGCATCGATTCAGTTCTCCCCCATGGTGGGATCTGCCACGACTCAGGTTGGCAGGCAGCTCCCTCTCAGATCTAACTTGCTCAACAGGAGTTGCAGCTGTCTTAATGTCTGTTATGGGAAGGGCTAGACCATGGGCTTTCTCTCCTGACCAAGCCCACTGTGTACACCCTCACATGTAGAAGACCAACTTAGGCAAATAGCAATGGAATGGGGGGCCGGAAAATGTTTCTCTCCCAAACAGTCTCACTACACCACTCTTCAAGTGCTTTACTATCTCCCACACCTCCAGTTTCCTTGATTGCAGTCTCTACCTGTGTCAGCTGTCTCTCAACTGTCATTCCTGGCCCATTTGGCTAGTGCTCAAATCGCCTGCTCTCCTCCAGCGAGGAGAGGAATGCTGCAATCTCATCTTCCAACTTCAGTGCCTCCGTGTTCCAGCTCCAGCCACAAAAACAATGAAGCAATCAGGAGGTGGAGGGGGCAACAATGAGCTGATCTTGTCCTGCCACTGCACTCCTCATTGGCCCCATTAAGGGCCACCTACAGGCATCCAGCCACTTCCTGATTCTGTGCAGGTGATGATGGCAACACAATTTGTGCCTGTTGAGTGGATTGCAGTGTGTGATCAGGCAACTGGTGGGAACTCTTCTAGTTTGTGCCAACATTTTGGCTCCTTCAGCCATGCTCACCCCAAAGTTCAAGCTGCATACGTTTAAGTGCATCCAGTGACAGATAGAACATTATTTAAGTGTCCATGGATTTAAGAGATGTCTTGATCCATAAAACTAACAAATTAAATTTTGTCCATGTATGAATACAAAGGGACACTAAAGGAACTATTTAATGAATCCAGAAAAGTGGGCTTAACTCACATAATTTTCTGCTGCATAATTACACAAAATTACAGCAAAATTGCACGAGGAGTGTAACATATTATTTAGCTCTATTGTCCTAGCACAAAATGCACCCTCACATTCAAAATGGACCTGAGGATGAGTTTTGTGCTAAGAAAATAGCACTCAATGCAACAGAACATGAACATCAGCAGTCACTTGTGCTCGCTAAGTTTGCAGTTCCTGTGCTCCTGTGGTAGGAATTTTGTGCCAAATTGGTCCTAAGTACGCGAACGAGGCATAATCGCGTAATTTTCAGTAATTCTGTTTCAAAAGAGTAACACAAAATGGCAGAAATTACTTCAGTGTAAATAAAATTTCACCCAGGCCTAGTTCCGTACAAATCAGAAATCTTGGGGCTGAGGGTGGAGCCCTATGCTACTGAACAAAACGTTGATTTAAAGACAGAAGTACTGCATGACAACAATGTGAGAGGCAAGAACACAGCTAACTGAACACACATCCCTCATTCTGAACTTGTACGAGCTATCAAGCATGGAAAAATGCTGCAGATTAGGGCCACTGCACCTGTAAGGTTAGCTTACCCTTCTAGAACAGAGACAAGCAAAACCTCAGTTCCTTGGGCAGGGTGAAAACAGGCTTCCTCATTACCAGTAAGACAGGAACTTTCTAAAAAGGCAGTAAGCTTATCACTAACTACGCTTCCTGTAACTTGGATGAAAAGAGGAAAGAAGATATTGGTTTGACATTAGGCAAAATAACCAGGCAGCATAAGGTTTCTTCAACAAAGGTAGCATTAATACCCTTTTCCAACTGGTTGCCATCTGCTTCCCACTAAGAAAAATTACACAGGGATGCTAAAAAAGAGCTATGGTTTCCTCAAAAAGCTTAAAAACCGGCATAGGTTAGTGAACATAGGCACATAATGCAAGGATCCAAGGGAGAATAGCACATTTAACCTGGATAAAAAAAACTGGCTGATGGAACAATACTGAGTCAGTGTAGAAGGTGTAAGTGTAAGGAGCATCAAGAAGCAGACTGCTGCCTTGAGATTGCTCAAAACTTTGATTACATTTTGTGATGAGTAGAAGGAAGGGTTATAAGAATGACCGCGTATCTGTACACTAGCTAGGAGGTTAAACAGAATGTCTCCAATTTTAATAACTGTTTTGACAGGGTTAAATCCCTTTGTGAAGAGATTTTGACAAACAGTAGCCTTGAATTTAAGAATGGCTTTTTGCAGATTCCTTGAATTACACTATATTAAGCATTGTAGGAAAGATCAACATGTTTGCCATCCCTTTTCAGGTGTTGATGTTCCAAGGTGTACCAAGCGGCAGGTGGCTTAGTGCAATAGTGGTGGAGGATTTGGACTGGTGCTACTTTATCAAGGGCAGAAAGTAGTCGATTAATAAACTTCTTAGTAATTAAAAAATATTCTTGGTGGGCACAAAATGGGAGTCAGTATCAAAGAAGAGGGGAGAGTATAGATTGAATGGCGTTTGCCTACAACATGCCAAGGTAAGTGAACAAAGTGAATACACATAGTACTAAACATAAAGGTAAAAGGCAGCAATAGAATGATTCATCCAGGAAACCAAGTAGACCGGGGAAACTGCAACCAATTTAGTGGAAAAAGATGAGATCATGTGTATGACCTGCCCTATGAGTGGGGAAATGGTGAATTTCCATTTTTAAAAAAAGAGCAGCAGTCCAAAAGATCCCAGGCACTAACAGACATAGAGCCTTCGATCCATACAATAAAGTTACCAACCACAATAGGATAGTTATTCTGAATGGAGATGAGGGAGGGGAATGACAGTTTTCGAGAAATGATCAACAAAAGAGAATAGGAGGCTACTTTTGTTAACATTAGACAGTCTGACTATGTGACTGTAAACATGGCCACACCTTGACATTCTAGTTATTCCTTTCTGTGTGCTGTCCATTCTTTTATACAATTCTGTTGTCTAAGAAACAAAAACATGGCATAATCATGAACTACTATTCTCTATAATATAGATTTTTTTTCAAAGGAGAAAGTAGCACATATGGATAATATTAGGTACGGGTGGATATCTCAGAATGTCAAAGTTAATTTAAAGACTGACGAATGCTAAAGCTTCTAGGACACCCATTGTCCATTTCATTTTGATTTCAGCTAAAAAATATTGTCCATTCCTATCATAGTTGATCTGCTCCGATTGAAATCCAATGGCAGAGTGCAAGAGGTAGAGACAAGTTGAAATCCATCAGGATCAGCTCCATCGTCAGATTTGTTTATGCAGTTCAACAACTAAAGACTTTTAATGCATTGCTCTCTAATGCATTGTGCGAGATTCTAGAATTTCACATTGTCATCAACATATGCTTATTTTCTATAGCATTTTATCTGTCAAACATACTGCCATCTTATCTCTTCGAAAATTGTGGAAACAAACGCAATTTGTGTAGGTTTTAAAAAAATCAACAACATAGGCCTAATATATACACCCAGCCCCTATTCAAATGCAATACTTGATCCAGTAAAGAGTTATAGCCCTTGTACCACAATCTCCATAATAGTATAATTTGCAATCTGTGACAATAATGTTTATGGAAAACATGATTTGTTTCAGAGACCATCACTTTGAAATTTTTGCAGTGTCAGTTAATGACTAGCCAACTTTTACAACTATATACTGTCACCCCTTGATTAACATGTTCTGGAATTTCCCCATGTAACATGCATCGATTCGACTGGATTGAGTTGGGCAAAAACATAGCTCTTTTAATATGAATTACACCACCCCAAATCAGTGAATTTGAAGTTTGAAAAATATAGAACCAACCCATGGAACTTAGCAGAAATTTAGCAGAACAAAAGATCTTAGAAGCCTTCAAAGTGAAATTTTTATTTCTACCTTTCTAACTTAATATGTCACGGTGTTCCAAAGTAAAGGCACTTTGATCTGATGCTTGTAATGCTTACCATCATCAACTTACATGTGGACACAAGTAGGAGAGCTTGCCTATCATAATCAAAATTCATGAAGGGACTGATTAGTAAAGGTAAAATTAAACAGTTCTTACACAGGTAGTACATCCTTATTTTTTTATGGGCAGAGTTCTCTGCTCCGACTACAGAGTCTCTGCAGTTGTAAAGTTACTATTAAATCATTTGTTTGTGAATACCGAAAAAAACAAAACTGTAAGTTTTCCTTTGTGAATCAGCCCCATAGTATCTAACATTCTTGAACCAGATGTTTACTACCAACATTTATCTGTGAGAAGACCAAAATTCAGTACTCAATCTGCTTTGATATATGCAGGGGTTTGGCCTACCATCCAAAGTATTTAGAGAGGTGATGTCTTCACTCACACACTCACCAAGATTTGGATGAAACCATTAATTAACAAGAGCTACAGTGCCATCAGGTATCTTGTGAACTTTGAGAAGAACCTGAGTGCATCTCGTTATTGGTGAAATTGAACATTCTTAAAATCATGCCACTACCATATAAGCAATAACTGCATTCTTTACCAAACAAAAATAATAACCTAAGATAATTTGTTCAGGCTATTTACTTCTCCGATTTCTGTTTGGCTTGTTTTGATTTCTATTTGAGCCTGACATTCTTCATGGACCACCTGACATGGTCTTCCATATTTCTGCAAATTCTTCACCATCTCCTATACAAACTACGGTACACTTCTTCGAATGTCATTCACAATCACACACTGCAATGTAAATAGTCCTTATTCTACTGTTGAACTCTGTTGATCTCAAAATCATTAGGGGATGACCATGATACAATACTTTGGTTCAAGTCAACATCAGTTCATCTACTTCCCATATTGCATCTGTTTTCTGAAAACAATAATTTTTATTTGTCTGGTTTTTGTATGTAGTAACTTTAAGAAACAGTTTATAAAATGATGTGAAAATACAAATCCTTAATAATCTCTGTAAGGCAACAACAATATTTTGTCACGGAATGATGAAGAAAAATAACTAGGATGTTGGTGAGAGCTGACAAAGCAACTATTGTTCTCTGATAAAGGTACACCTTTGGGCACTCCAACTAAAAGCCTAAATTTTTTTGCCTTAAGCAGCAGTTCATTCCTGTATCACCTCTCCAACCTTCCACTTTTGCTTAATATTTCTCCTAGTCTTTATTAGCGCTCCTATCAATACAACACACGTTATTCATTTTCAGAACGCAGAAGTCATCACACGCGTCTTATTTGTGTTTTCTTTCCTTTATGAAGATAGATGTCCAATGGTTTCACAGCTCATGTATTGCCAATCATGAAAAAACTGTCTGTCAAGAATTCTTGTAACTATTTCCTGATCCTCTGTGTTCATGATGTGTCAACAGATCCTGCCATTTGTAAACAGTTGAGCTAGAACTTCCACCTCCTGGGAGAATATTGGGGCTCCAAGGACAAATAGCTTTTTATTTGTCCATGCAACAAATCTCCAAGGAGTGTAACCTTCCAGGAAAAATCGAGATCGGCCACCAAACAGTCATGTTAGTGTTTGCCACTTCCTTGCACTTGTATCATATCAGGAGATCATCTCTGTGTAGGGGGACAGAACAGTGCCTTCCAGTTCTCAGGGGGCTACAAGGAGGCTGAAAGTGCTACCTACTCATCTACTTAAAGCAAGCCCAAGGACAAACAGGTGAACCAACGAGCCCAGGACTGCAGTCAAAAGGCTTGTTACTATAATATGCATTTCTGTGTTCAAATGATGCAAGCTACTGATCTGGGAAAAAAGAGCACTTCAGATATAAACATATTTGTGAAAATTACTAAGGAAAGCTTTATGTAGGTTATTTACTATACATGCCCGAATATTTGCTATATCAAGGAGGAATGCTGAATTAGTTCCAACAGTAGGAATTATTTTAAAATGTACATTTCTTCTATATTACAAAGACAAAGTGATATGAAGAAATTTTGTGTTCAGTAATAATATACATAACTAAGAAATTCAAAATGTAATTAGTGACACTTGACACTAGAAACCCAGTGTCTACTTAAAACATTTTTAACAAGGGATACACTGATGTAGGCGTCTTTTCTTCTGCTTTCCTAATAATATTTCTTTTTCAAACCTTCACAGTTGCACCTGTGAACATCACCTTTCATGTGAGAACTGATGTTGTAGGAATTCTGTCATTCTCCATAAATCAATGATTATAAGAAGAGCGTGAACACAGAAGGGCAACCTAAAGAAGTCTGATATTGAACCACAAGCTTTGGAGTCCAAAAAGAACAGTTACACTGCATTAAACATAAATACAGCAAACACGAGCAAGGAGAAGTGGATACATTGTATCACCTGCAACAGCAATGGGAAAATCTGGGCTAAAACCCCAGAACAACATCAAATTGATAGGAGTCCTCGACCTTCCAGGGTATGAAACAAGCATTTGCAATGCAATCGGTATTGCCTTTGGGACCTTATATGTATTTAGCTTTGCAGCACATTAGCCTGGGTGCTGAAACATCTACTGTTCTTTAACATGGAGGGAAAGTAAGCACCAAACTGCGTGACATGTCAGGTATGAGAACACATGGAGAGAAATATTGCCTTTCAGCGGGAAAATTGTATAGTCCAAAACTCTGTTTTTAATATAAAATCAGGGCCTTCGGTGGTCATATCACTGAAGATACAAGATTTGAAAAAAATATTATTGTCTACGTGTGCGCGCGGAAGACAATTTCTATGGACTGGAATCTAGAAAATGCTAAAGTGATTCAGGTATTTTTCCTGACCTATGCTGGATGTTTTCTATCAAGAAAGTTAAATAGAGGCAGTTGCCAGAAAAATTAAAAAAAGAAAGTCCCTCAGCAGAAAGCAATTCTGGTATTTTACTGACTTCTACTGGTCGTTTTCTATCAAGACAGTTAAATAGAGGCAGCTGAACAGAAAAAAAGTCCCTAGGCGGAAGCAGACAAGTCCTAGGGCTGATCTCCAGAGCCCACAAAGTACATACACATATAAGTATATACTAAAGTATATACAAGAGGTCTCGAAAGCTCGACATAAAAAAAGAAATGAGATGTTTTTTTACTATTTTCATAGGTTTGGACACAAATGAGTGAAGGCCTACAGATTCCAGAGTAGCTCATATAAAGAAGGATGGGTCTTTCATATTAATACCATGATGAGGGTTGGAATGGCCTACATGGATATCAAGCAGTGCCCAAAGGGCTGGTCTGACAGATCGGTGTGTGGGACGGTTTTTAGCAGTTTGTGGGCCTGTTTTAAGGACAGGTGGGCCGGTTTTAACAGTTGATTTCCCTGTTTTTCCCAAACATACTGCCTGCAGCAAATACAAATGTATGCAGTCTCTCATATCTTGTAAAATACCCATACATCCAGTCTTTAAGGACAATATTTATGGTCTTTTGATGCAGGGCATGGCAGTGCTGCATGTCACCTTGCTGTGGTAAGAGCAGGAATGCACAGTATCTAGGCAATATGGTGCATTCCTGCCCTTTCTCACTGCGCTGGTTCTGTTTTAGCTGCCTAGCACCAACGCAGGCACCCTTACACCATGATGCAAAGGTGTCCGCATTGTAGGCAGGATTGTTTTTGTGCAGGAAGGGGTACCTTCCTGCACAAAAACTGGAAGGCTTTTCCTCTTTCTACGTGTGCTGCAGAAACCAGCACACATAGAAAGAGGGCAAAATGAGGAGAAATTAAGATATTTCTCCTCGTTGTGTCGCCCATAGGGAGGCGTAAGGTTTTGGCGCATCCCCAGGTTTATAGGCTCTTGTAAATCTGGGGATGTGTCAAAATTCATGGGTGTTGCGTGGGAACACCCACTGCAATGCCCATTGAACGCCTTCCTAATGCAGAGTAATGCAACACAGCGATTTGCGCTGCCTTGCCTTACTTCATATCACTGGGGCCATTCAAAGCCATGCAAAGTGGCTTTGTGTGGCCTCATACTTATGGTTGAAAGGTTTGTGGCGCCGGTAAAGGCAGTTAAAGGCAGCGTAAGCCCCTCATAAATATGCCCCAAAGAGTTAAAACCTGTCCTGATTTATAAACGTGGGCCACTTTTCTAGCTATTTGATTAGCTAATGGGGGCTGCTTTTATTTTAGTGTCTGGGCAGATTTTTTTCCCAGTACAACCCTGACCATGATTCCATTAATTGTATTACCGCAACCGATTGTTATGAGATTACAGCAAATTCAACTTTAATGGGGAAAAAACGTAACGCCGAAGCTTTTCAAAATGTTTATGCACTTTATAACATACAAAGTTAATACTAATGCACATATTTTGTATTTCCACATATCTTGGGGTGGTAATACCAATCAATCTTTCAAAGTAGAAAACAAATGTTAAATGTAGAGAAGTTCACTGATCGTACATTTAACATGAATTTCTCCACTTCTGCAATGTCTTGATAAGGGTTTATGGGTGGAAGTGATGGATGCCAAGACGAAGGCAGAGGAACATGATGGATGAGTTGTTAAAAGGTGGGGAAAGTAAAAGCCTAACGTGTCTTAGGAAATGTAACAAGTAGAAAGGATCATTCTTGAAAAAGAAATGTCAATTTTGGTATGTTCTCTCTGATCATGTGGTGCAAAATAAAAGGAAAGGAATTCACATAAACACGTGAGGGCGAGTCTCACAGTATGCATTACCGGAGTGGCACAGAGTAGCCATAGATAGGCCATGGCAGCTCTTGGTTCTGGTAGCTGTTAATTTGCTACACTGTGTCAGTTCAAATAAGGATACTTGCTACATTTTAATATTCTGAAACTAAGATTTAACATAGTTTCATAAAGGATTTAAATAGTAAAAATATAATCCAAGTTGTACCTAAACGTGTTTAGGATATTTTGCGATGAGACGGTATTCTATTCTACTGTTATGCTCAAAATTCTTATGCATAATTGATGAAATAGCATCTTCTTACAAAACCTTTGTATTAGAACATACTTGGCAATAGATGCTGTGCTTGCGAAGAGGTTCTTTTTGTGTTTTCAAACCCTCAGTGTTGTTTCCTATCTTTTATCTTTAATTTTTTAACTTGGATGTGCCAGGGCAGCATCATTTAGCTTTTTTTGGCTTACAAGACAAAATGTGCTTCTGAAAAATGACTTTCACGATCCAGATCTTTACATGTGTATAGTACAGCGTCTGATAAATCCAATGTGAACGTTCTTCAGATCATAAGATATACCTTGTAAAGAGAAGGATTACAGCATAATCGTATTTCGGAAGCAAGTCAAAAAATAATGAAGCACAGCACATCAATTACTTTCCTCACCTTTGAAGGTGCTTCTAGCGTGTTCCCCCATCTTTTGACTCTGATGGTAAATTGCATATTCAGCATGGTCATGATCCCACTGAAAGTGCATCCTATCTTGGGAGAGTGGATTTCAAAGTACTCATCAAAGATAGTCTTTCCTGGAAAGTCTCTCTTGTTCAGAAGCCTCTTGATGCCATTGCCGATCTGCACCACCACCATGTCCTTGTCAAACATGAAGTGGAAAGGAAAGGTCTTACAGAACAAAGAGGCAGGGATCACCACTGTGGATTGTGGTCGGCACGGCGATAGGGAAGGCTTTGTGTTCTTCATGTGCACTGAGTAGAGCAAGTAGGGCTGGTTAATGAATTCATTGCCATCGTTATTGAAGCAAGCAGGCACCCACCGCACTTCCACCTCAGTCTCATACAGAACATGAGCAGCCGCTTTGATAATGCCGGGGAAGATCAATGCTGTGATTTTTTTTGGGAAAAAGTAATACACATTTAAGAAATCTTGATCCTTTTCTAGGCAAAGTATAGATGCCTCCTCTAGAGCTTTGCCTTCCTCTGCTCCGTGGCTTTGGCCACTCTGCTTTAGGTGAGTGGTAAAACTGTTCAAGAAGTCCTTCAGGCTTCCCCCAACAACTTCCAAGACGTGCTCATCTTCTTCATAGCACAGACTGAAGAGCTCTTCACCAAGGGTTTCTTTGACGATCTCCACTGGGACACCTGCAAATGTACACAAACTTTGTTTACACATTTAAAGCCTCAACAGCAAAATCAGATTAAAAGGAAGCCCAAGCCCTCTTGGATATCACTTTGGAAAGAACAGTAAATTTGACTTTAAAAAATCAGAAAAAAGTTAACTTAAATATTTGCTATTTTAAAACTAAAGAACGAGTTACTTACCTTCAATAATGATGTATCTGGTAGAGACACAGTCTAGCCGCAGATTCCTTAACTTAGAATTCCTTAACTTAGAATATCCCCAGGCGTCAGACCGGATCCGGAAAACTTTTTCCCCAGCAGTACCTCTGCACGCCGGGGGGCGGCGTCGCTCGGCTCCGTCCTGACGTCGTCCACGGAAATGACGTCAATGGAGCCATATAAGAAACCCCCCGGCGTGCTGACGTCAGTTTTCTACAGTGAAACTTTTCCGCGCCACAACGCGGAGCCACGACAAAAACTGAGAGAGTATAGGAACAGTGTGTCAAAAAAGAGCAAAACCTTTGAAAACAACAGTGATAAAAAAATCATAGAATAAGAAACAACACCATGTTGAAAGAGTATTCAAGACATGTAGGGACTGAAGTGGACGAATGGAGCGCCCGCCCCATCAAAAGTCCCATCCAAGCGAAGAGCCGTGCCCCCCCTAAAAGGCAATGGCATTGGAAACGAATGGCACGACGAAGGACAGTTTGCAACTACAGGATGGAGCTGTATGAAAAACAGACTGTAACCACAGAATGGAATTGTAAAGGACCACAAGACTGGAACAACATGACTCACAGCAAGTGACCAGACGTGAACAACCATATAGAACGTTCACCACACCCCCTACAGTGACCTATGAACTGTAGCATAATCAAATAGAATGTCAACCCAAACGACTGTAGCATATACAAGGAGCCACCAAGGAAATGGGGAGAAACAGACGAGGACAGAGGGAGGGTAGAAAACATGAGAATCTCCACGCTGGAGGAACCCAGTAGGAGCAGCATTGAAAAGCACAGAACCTAGCCACCCAAAAACAAGAATGACACACCCCGCCCCAGAGGTAGGTGATGAGAGCACCCCACAGGAAGACCAAGGCCACCTGCAAGGAGGAGAGGTGGTAGAACCCCACCTGGAAAGGTCCTTGCAGAACGGGGAGGATGGGTGGGCGTTAAGGAATCTGCGGCTAGACTGTGTCTCTACCAGATACATCATTACCGAAGGTAAGTAACTCATTCATCTGATAGAGACCTTTAGCCACAGATTCCTTAACTTAGAATAGATACCAAAGCCATACCCCATTGGAGGTGGGTCTGCGACTGAAACCCACCAAGTTCCAAAAGAACTTATCCGTTAATAACAGTGACTAAGCACGGTGGGAACAGCAGTGCCAGCGCAGCTGACTTCAGACCTATGAAGCCCTGTAAGGGAGCATGAACAAGGGGAGGCAAAGGCACCACAATCCGTCAGAGGACGGTACGAGAACTCCCTTGTCCAGACAGGGACGAAAAGAAACACAGAAACTTCTGCAAAAAGATAGTAAACTGAGCACCGGATCCCATGGATCCGCCAGAGACAGAGTCCCAGAAAAGGGACAAGATAGTATTCCATCGGTAGAGCATACCCACTGAACATACACCACAGAGGATGCTAAAAAGAGAAATATGAGGGGACAGATATCACTAAGAGTCTAGACCTTCACCATCATGCCAGAGTGACTCTAGACAAGACTACTAGGAGAGACAGGTATGTGGAAGATAGGATACACACAAGGAGACAAGAGCGTACCGTGAGAACTACAAGGAATAGGATTACCAACAGCACGCATGCGGCTGCAAAGCGAGGCGGGCGCATCACCAGGTAGTCAACCAACCAACCGTACCCAGAGGTACAAACGTCGAAGGGAAACCGGCAAGCCGGGGACACACAGAATGCTCTTTCCCATATGAGAGAGAGAGCAGAGACTGGGGCGAAACCACCCGATACTAGGGCAAGGAAAACCTAGTATGCACATTCTCTCACTGTGTGGATAAATCATGATATATATACGTAAGACAAAGACGTATATATATAAATATATATATATATAAATATATATATATATATATATATATATATATATATATATCAAATGAAGGAAAAATGAAAAAACAAGGGGCAACTCGAAGAGCACGCCCTAGAGAAAGGGAAGTCGCACAATAGGTACCAATGGCACCGGTTGAAGCATAGCAGGAAACAACAGTGACAAAAACACCGAAAACGACAACATCCCCCCTGATGGGGACGGAATTGTGGCCCCCGCGAGACAGGCGGGGACACTGACCACCACACGCATAAGGAAGGAGTGAGAAATACACAGACAGAGGTCTGTCAGAAAAAGGGTAGATACAGTCCCATACAGACACTGTATAATGACAGCGAGTATCCTGAAGAAGAATACTTGTACCATAACAGACACAAAAGAAAGCAACAGTGCCTTTAGTTATGATCGGTAACTCACAACCAGTGAAATACCTGGAGTGGAACACAGAGCCGTGGAATAAGAGTGACAAGCCCTGAACCACTAGAGTGAATCAGAAAACATGCGCAGAGGCCAGGATCGGAAGGACCTGAACCCCTGCGCGTAAGAAGCAAAGGGACCGAAGTCCCTGCCAGGGAAGTGCCCAAAGAAACAGATTATAAGGTAACACGCATCAGAAACGTAGCTGGTGGAAACCCCACCGCCCATAGGCAACAGCCCCACAGGGCCTGAGCCATGAGAGAAGACTGAAGCACGTCCCCACACTAAGAAGTGAAAGTACAACGCAGTCAAGACAGGGGCGGAGGGACACCACCGGCACCCTGCGACAGCGAACATAACCTGTGTGTATACACAGAGTGTCTCCACAGAGACAGGAAAGAGCTACGTACCAACCATAGACTACAACACAAAACCCCCAGGAGAGAACCGCACCAACCCCACGGGTCTCACTAGAGGGGATGTTCTACAACAGCAGGAAGAGCATTGACAAAAATGAAGTAGCCGAAGAAGACTCAGCAGGAGCCATTGAAACTTCCCGTGCAAGGAAGAACAGCTACAGAATAGCCAACAAGTACCCCACATAGGGTATGGCACATCCCTATAAAAGCAAGGGACAAGTCTTTGAGCCAAGCTCTTAGACAGAGGACGAAAAAGAAAAGCAGAAACAGCTGACCAGCTGCAACAAGAAAAGGACAAGACGGCGAAAAAGCAGCACAGACCGTCTGGGTAATAATAAGGCTCACCTCTTGAGACAAGCTCATAGGCAGAGATCAAAAAGAAACATATAAACAGCCGACCCAGCTGCAGTAAAAGAAAAACCTGGCCGAACAGCCATACAGTCTGTCTGGGGAGAAATCCCTTTAACCCAGAGACGTAAATCAGTAAAACAAAGTGACAACACCGTCACACAAAAACACAATCCACCATAGGGGACTAAAAACCAGGCAGTCATGGAAATCCGGAGAGGAGACGCCAGACCGCTGAATCGGCCTGCTCATCAAACAAGAGGGACCCATCAAAGGGCAAATACCTGAGTCGTTACCGAACATTCTCGGGGAAACTGCCATCGCGAAGCCACGCAGGGCGACTGAGCTGGCCATAGCTCGACCCACGGAGTCAGTGGTGTCCATTGCCGATCAGATGGAGAACTGCGCCATGTCGCGGCCATCCCGAACAAGCTGGAGCAGGTCAGCACGAGGGCCCTCCGGTAAAGAGGGACGGAGTAGTTCGACAGAGTCTCAGAGGGCAGAAGTAGCCCGAGCAAACATGCAGGTCGTGTTGAGGGACCAAAGGCTGGAGCTGGTGGAAGCGAAAACATTGCGACCACACGACTCCAACCACCTAGACTCCCGAGTGGGGGGAAGCAACGGTGGAGGAGAGGTAGGAAGCGCAGCCTGGACTACCAGTCCTTGAGCCCTAGGATGAAGGGACACACGGGCAGGGTCATCTGGAGCCGGCCGGTGGTGATGCGCAACAGCGCGAGACACAGGGTCACCCGATGAGGGTCTGACCCAAGCCCCCAGAAGAACATCATACAATGCCCTGCCAAAAGGCAGCAGAGGCTCCACATCCACCGTGTTCTGTTGAAGGAGATCCAACAAAGGATCCGAAGGCAGGGAGATAGAGGGCGGCTGCATTTGTAAGATATGTGTAGCCCTAGTAACTGCCCTCGCAAATACAACGCTAGCCTCCGTGGCCACCTGAGGGGGGGACAGCAAGTCGTCCATTGGGGACGGTTGCAGGCTAATCCGTCCACTCAACGGCAAAAGCTCTGTGGAGCATGGAAAAAACCCTGTGGGCGGTGAACCCACCGGGGTCACGTCCTCCAGCAGAGGAACAGCCGGGGATGGAACCGGTGTCGACCGACGTCAGGACGGCGTCGGATCGGCGCCGACGACCTCCGTAGAGGAGTCGTCCACCCGGCGTCGGACCTGCATCGACTCAACCTTCACCGAGACAGGAGCCTGCGGGGAGGAACGAAGTCGACTCGGAGTCGACCTCCGCACTGCAGCCACAACCAGCAACGACTCAGGGAGTCCCGAAGGACTATGCGAAGATGTGTCAGGAGGGCTTGACGCCAGAGTGGGACGCCCATACGGGCCGTGTCCCGACATCGCAGCGACCCCTGAATTGGAGTCAAGGCACTCGGTCGCCGCCGAGGGCGAACCCGCCGGTGAACCCCCGACCTGAGTCCCTACCCCCACTGTGGGGCCCGAAGGCACGCCAGGGAGAGGGGGTGACCCAAAGAAGGCCTGCAGAGCCCTGGAATAGGCCTCCATCTGGGTCTGAGTCGCCCCAGCACCAGGAAACGGTGGATAGGTGGGGGCGGAATACTGAGGGCTCGCGTCCGGTGAAGACCGGGAGCGGCGGGCCCCGATGTCACGCTTGTGCGAGGTCGACGACCTCCGTGACTTCTTCCGGTGCTTACCTGAGGCAGGCGAACAACGTCCACGGGAACGACTCCAGGATCTGCCCAAGCAGAGACCTCAGCGTGGGAGGAAGAACTGCGCCGTTTGGATCCTTCCGCCAGAGACGGAAGCCGGCGCCGCGAGGACTCTGCCCGGGACACCCGGGCAGACAACAATTTCATCCGACGTTCCCGCAGGGACTTTGGCTTCAGCTGCCGACAGGCGTCGCACTTGGCGGAGTTGTGGTGCTCTCCCAAGCACCACATACAGATCTCGTGTGGATCCGTCGCCGACATCTGCCGCGAACAGGACGCACACGATTTAAAACCCGCAGGCATCGACACACTGTTCCAGATGCGAAAGGCGTCGTGAAGGCCTGCACCAAAACAAGCCAGAGAAACCGCTAAACTCCGGATCCGCGGTGGGACGCGGAAAAGAAGGAAACTGACGTCAGCACGCCGGGGAGGGGTTTCTTATATGGCTCCATTGACGTCACTTCTGTGGACGACGTCAGGACGGAGCCGAGCGACGCTGCCCCCCGGCGTGCAGAGGTACTGCTGGGGAAAAAGTTTTCCGGATCCAGTCTGACGCCTGGGGATATTCTAAGTTAAGGAATTCTAAGTTAAGGAATCTGCGGCTAGATGTCTCTATCAGACACCATTTTATTGTCAAGTTTGCTGGGTGAAAAGAACAAACCGCACAGCCCTACCAGTGGCAAACCAGCTTGCACTCTCTTTGCTATCTTGAATAGGGGGAGAAAATGGGACCCCAAAACCGTCTGTGTTAAACGCATAACAGAAAGGTGGCAAATGAGAGCCCAATTTACAGTGTCATTTAAGCAAGTAAGTATGTCTTATGCCCGGTACCATAATCACAAAATGTCATAAATGCGTTTGTTAACCCATAATTATGTGTTATTGCTAAGCCCGGGTGAAATTTTAATTACGCTGGCATAATTAGGATCATTTTGGGAATTTCATGTTAAGCTTGTTATGCAGGCTTTTTCATTTACGCCATTACACGTAGCGTTGATGGCACAATTATAGCGCACTAACCAATGCTTATGTTGAGCCGGTGCTTTCTGATGCTTGGCACCGGCACTTAATTGTCAACAACAATGCTTATGACAGTCTGCCACATGGTGGCACTGTTTGTCTAATACAGAGACGAGAACAACTACAGTTGTTTTTTAATTCAATATACCTTAAAATGGCTGTTCCTTGCCTGCCAAGCCATTCCTACAGCTTTGGGGGCCTGGAACTGTCTGAATTGTCACACTTGTATGGTTTCATGGTGAATAGTTGTGTTGGTTCTGTCATAGGTGGCGCTAACAAGAGCAATGGGCTGGTGCAAGCTGCAGTGGCCTTATGACAAGGGCCCTGGCACTTATTTTTTCACAAATTAAGTATTGGCAGGGACAAAACAAATACCCAGAATGCGATCGGCAGTCGTTTGTAATCTTAGAGCTATTTTGTTTAGCATGAAATGTATTCTCACATCCATTTCGTGCAAAAATATAGCACTGAATATGATATTTGTATTTTGTGTAATTATGTCATAATATTTTAGAAATTTTGCGTAATTACACTAAAGCAAATTACACAATTTCTGCACACCCCTTTTTACATGAGTCAATCCTACTAAGGGCATGGGGAGTGTGCATGGTAGTGGGTTTCTCCATAGGAAAAATGTTTCTTCCTTATGGAGAAAAAAAGTGCCACTGCAGAAATATGATGGCATTTCAGTGTGCGTACATACAATTATGCAATTGTAAATGCCTTCGCACTTGTATGTAAAGTAATAACATAATTCACAAAGTTTTTCCTAAAGGATGCCTGAAAACCTGCCACTCACATAGCTTTCTGGGCAAGTTTCTAGAAAGCTTTGTGAATTCCCAAAAATTGCAAATTTGTCATCATCCAAGTGCTAGCCTATATGAAACTTTTTTCTGAATCGGCCCTGAGAGTCAGGATTTATATGCTGTACGTTACTCTCTAAGGACTAGATTTATAATCTTGTGGACAGTAAATGTGTCCGCGAGGGCGACGGGGTAAATTACTTATTTTAGAAATGACCTCCAAGAAGGAAGTCATTTCCTAAAGCATTGCCTGGAACCACCGTCACGGCGGTTCTTGGCAATGCTTTTTTGCAGTTTGGTGCAAGGCTTTGTCAACTTGACAAAGCCCTGCACCAAACTGTTTTCTTTTTTAAAAGAAAATTCCAAAGCAGGATCTTCTTTTTGGAAATAAAAAATAAAATGCTACCCTCACCATGGGAGTACTCTCCCATGGGGAGCAGGGCATTAAGCAGTTTTCTCTGCCTCTTCCTGTCTGGGTTTTCCAGGCAGTGACAGGCAGCGAAAACTAACCTCTAACACCGGCCATCTAAATTAGGTGGGCAGAAATAGAGGTCTACCTCCGAGAGCCCGTACTCCACAGGGCCATCAGAGGGGTTTAATCACAGCAGAGATGGAGCAGTCTCCACCGTGTTTAAACCAGAGGCTTTCCCGTCATATTTTGATCAAAATTTAGTGGGCGGACCATTATGTTGGTGGTTAGCATACTCCGTCATCGTTGTGACTGAGTATGCTCACCGCCAACATATAAATCAGGCCATTAGTTAAATGCAAAATAACTGTAAGGAGGATCTTAAGATGGAGAAATACTATGAGGTTGAAAATGTGCTGTTTTTTCATAATATGATTAGCCAGATACAGACAATGTTCCTGACTCAAATGTATTTCTCTCTCCTATTGTAGATCAGTCTGTGTCACAATGACATAATAAGTCAGGTGAATCATCACAGTCTTTTGTTTGAGGCTAAAGCCACACTTCCCATGTCAGTAAGTTTGGCTATTTTTAATGGATATTCTCTTCTGTGCATTACCTCACTCAAGATGTGGATAACCATACACATCATTGGTTTTCGTGGTCTAGTATTTAATTTTTCTAGGGAAACAGTTCACATTTTTTGTGACTGCACATTGCTTCAGAGACGAATTGAACAACCGTTGTTATCAAAGCCCTTTTGCTGTACTTCACCGATAAACAGTCCTACCCAGGCTCACAACATGACGTTATTTATCCAGGGATGAGAAAATTCAACATATACTATTATAGATGGGTAACAGTGCATTATAGGGACATTCTTCATCAAAGTATCCTGAGTGACTTCAAATAGACAAGGAGCACGAAGCTCGAGTTGTCTATGATGTCACTCAGAATCCTGATGGGGACTAATTTTGAGGTTTCTACATTCATATGCTATTGCCAAGGAAAATGTTATGCGAGCATCAATAGATTATTATATGATCTATTACACACAGCATTAGATCCATTTACAGACAATGTCTAATATTTGTGATTGCTTCTCATACAAATATTGCTGTCTCTCTAAAATACTTTTAAACTATGTCTGTGTAGAAAATATATTAATGAAAGTGTGCTTGCCAAGTCAATTCATTACTACTGCGGTGGGGTGTGGCCTGAGGTTTGCTCTACCTCCTAGCTGAAGAGGGTATGACTCCTGGTATGCAAACATTGCTGGGGGTGTTTCAGGGGTCGTCAGTAAAGTTGGAATTGCTGAAGCGATATGCAGGGGGCAAGGACCAGACTTCTGCTCTCCAAGTTGGCTTTTATTGCCCTGGGAAGGTAATGTCACTGCCGAGCGGTAGTGTGGTTGTGGATTAGGCCATTTGGCATCCATATATTACATAATGTTCTTCTGCCACAAACTAAAATCCCTGATCAAAATACATTTGCATGGAATCATGAAAGATGCCAACATGCCATTAGCAAGAGAAATGATTACTTATTTTCACTCATGTGATTTCTGGTAACTGTAGGGCAGTATATGAAATTCTTAGAAGGTCACAGGTAATGAATTATACAACCAACATCTTACACCTTCCTCTCTGTTATGAGTACTGACTCACGAGGGCTACATGGGGAAAGCCACGGGAAACAAAGTATTGTAACCCACCCAGGAATAGTACCTGAGGGATGATAGGACAGTCATCCAAAAGTGATTCTTGTGGCCTGACTCACAAACTACATGTTGTAATACATTAACAAGCACTGCAGTAATACTACTTACTATTTGGCTGTAAAGTCTTGGAACTCTCTTCCCCCGGATCTCCGTAGTCTTCAAAACCCTACTCAGTTTAGGAAAAAACTCAAAACTTTCCTATTCAATTAAGCTGGTCTTTCTTTTGCCACTACTTCTGTACTCTGTTTCTGCTTTCTTTTGGGCTCGCGCCGGGACACTCTTCTGAGTAGCCGTGCGTGTTATAAATCACCGCTAACATAACATTCTACAAAATGAAATTCAAAAACCTGCAGGTGGAAATCTCTACCTTGACCTTTCCTATTTTTCTCTGTGGAGATCCTCACAAACGTAAGTTTACTATTTAGTAGTCAATGTGGGGGAGATTAGGCAGAAGGCCTAGAAAATGGGGAATACTTACTTCCAAATGGGAGGGGTTTAGGGAGGAGTATTGAGGGGTCTAGAGAGGAACAGATACCCACCCTCAAAAGAGTAAGCCCATTGACATTCACAAAGTGCACTTCTAAAGTTACTAGAGACAAAAAAGATCCATAACAATAGTAAATCACTATCGACTCCGAAATCACAGCTTAGCAGTGAAGAATTATCTTCTTTCTTCACAGCAAAAACGAACTCCCTCCAACTTGAGCTTAACGCGGCTGCAACCAACTCAGCCACCTCAAAAAGCATTCAAACCGAAAACGCTGAACAACCTGAGCTACCTCTTCCAAAAACAACTCTCACTGGTCCACTTTCAAACTCTACGATATTAATGACATCACCAAAACCTTAGCAACTACTAAACTCAACAACCACTTCAACAACCCAGTTCCCTCAAACTGCCTTCCCCACATCTACCAAGTAATCTCCCCTCTCTGGACCAAAATCGTCAACGCATCGCTAGCACAAGGACACATACCGGACTGCCTAAAAACGGGCCAAGTCACCCCTATATTGAAGAAACCGACAGCAAACTCCGCCGACCCCAACAATTTCCGACCCATAACCAACATTCCCATGCTAGCCAAGGTCCTGGAAAAATGTGTTCAGCAACAACTGAACCAACACATCATGGACTTCAACCTTCTGAACATCCACCAATCAGGTTTCAGGCCCGGCCATAGCACAGAAACAGCCATTCTGCACATAGTTGATGACGCCCTCCTAACTCCTGACCGCAACGAAACCTGTCTACTAGTCCTGCTCGACCTCTCCTCAGCCTTCGACACAGTCAATCACGACAAAATTCTAAGAAGACTGGAAAACAGGATGGGTTTATCTAGCACAGTCCTTCAATGGTTCAAATCCTTCCTGGAAAACAGAACACAATCGTTCATGGTGAACAAAAATCTCTCTCCCTCCACACTGAACCTTCTAGGAGTACCACAAGGCTCCACCCTATCACTCACCGTATTCAACCTATATGTCGAACCACTAACTGAACTACTTCAGCAAGCGAACATTGCCTATCATATGTACGCGGACGACACTCAACTTTACATCAAGATCTCCTCCATTGAAGACATAAAAACAATGAACCTAGCACTCGAAAAGACCGTCCACTGGCTAACGACCAACTTCCTCAAGCTAAACTCGCAAAAGACAGAATTTCTTCTAATCCCCCCCCCCCCCAATAACTCCCTGGAGACAAAGAAATGGACCAAGTTGATCACTGCTCTGAATTGCACGCCCACTTTGGTGGACTCCACCAAATCACTCGGAATAACACTAGATAAAAACCTTAACATGCAAACACACATCAACTTGATAGCTAAAAACGCACGCTTTCACCTCAGTTACCTTAAAAAAATGAAACCGTTCATCGAAAACCCGGACCTCAAAACAGCAGTTCAGTCCTTAGTCATCTCAAGGCTGGAATACGGATGCACCACCCTCGCGGGGCTTCCCAAAATCTCAACTGCCCCTCTAAAAGCCTGCCTCAACGCCGCAGCAAGACTCTTAACAGGATCTAGAAAATTTGACCACATATCACCACACCTGAAAGCACTCAACTGGCTACCTTATGATGCTCGAATCCACCTAAAAATGGCATGCATCACTCACAAAGCGCTTCACCACAATACGCCCCAGTACCTATCCCAAAAACGTACCCTATCTGGAGGACTCAGACATTCTAGGAGCGTCGATAACCTACTCCTCAAACCCTCACGTTTCAGCAAGAAAAAAACATCGGACCGAGCATTCTCAGGAGCAGCACCAAGGATATGGAACTCACTCCCTCCTTACATCAGAAAAATCTCCTCTACTCTTCTGTTCAAAAGAGAAGCAAAATCATTCCTGATGTGCAAATTCCTCCCGTAAACTCCCACAGGAACCACTCCAGCTCTACATCCTTATACCTGCCTCCTTTCCCCCTCCAAGGACTCCCTCGCACCTATTACCAGTTGCTCAGATTATCTTTGTCGCCTGTGCCCCTCCGATCTTTGACAAAACATGTTGATATTATGTACTGCCTTATCTTGATACTTGTTTTTATTCATTTTGTTTACTCTTTGTAAAGCGCTCTGATACCCTACCCTGGGTCTGGTCCGCGCTATAGAAAACTCTAAAATAAATAATAAATAAATAAATGTTCTCCAGCTCAGACCTGGAGTAAGTCTGGCACCACACATGGCTAACCCCTAGTACAAAAACTTCCTCCCACAGAAAATAACTGAATCAGAGACTTAAAATTGATTCCCATAGGAAATAATATTAAAATAAGTTCATTTATTTAATCTTTTTAAAAATACATATACATTTAATTTAATGTTAAAAAATATTCAATGATGAAATATGTTATCAAATGTTTTTACTTTTTTAAAAAATATAAAAAAAATTGAATAATTAAATTCATTTAAATTCATTCTACACATAAATGTTTGTAATTTTTAATACATAGTAAATTAATATAAACATTTTGCTTTAGGCGGGATTTGGTTTAATAAATTATTTTAATTTAATATATTTAAGTTAATGAAATATTTAATTCAAAATTCAATTAGTGTTGGAGGCTTTTAAATTCAGTTCTACATGTCACTAAATATATACAATTAATTGACATTTTTATTAAACATAAAAACTATTTTAGTATATTTAAGTTTTGTTTAAATGTTTTAGATTTTTCCTTTACTTTACAATGGAGAGATCTCTGGCCCGGTGGCGGAGAGCCCTAACTACATGTAAAAATTTACAAGTAGTAACTTTAGACTCATAGATTTGGCTCTACCCCATGTTTCAGTTGCAAAGACATAATTTCACACTTTGCAGTAAATTTACTCTTGGAAATGATGAATAACCGAAAGTAGGAATTATACTAGATAGTGTAAGGGTACATTTACATGTGTAGATGTATTCACATGTAAATGTACCTTTGTGATAGACCCCTCGGAATACATATTATGACGTTGGAGCACCCGATTGAGGAGCCCAGAGATGGGTATTCATTATCAGTGGCAGGAATGCTGGCGGAATGAGGTTACTTGTTACACCAATGTCTGGGGAAAGGGATGCCATGAATGGGTGATCCTTTTCCCAGCATTCACAGGTGTGCAGTCCAATGTTCTGCTTTACATTAGCTCTATTACACTGTGTTCCAAGCTCTCTGGATGCAAACCTACAGATCTTATTGCTCTTAGGAGTATGGCTGCTTCGCTACCAGTAGATTGAGATAGAAAGAATTCAAGATGTGGTTGTTGGGCAAGTATGGAATCCTTGGAGTATTCATTTGAACTAAGGCACAGTAGGTCTATGAATTTTCCAAACATAATGCATGGGGGACTAGGACTCCCTATGATGCTTGGATAGGTTTGATGGGGGTTGCCTGGACTTACTGGATGACGGCATTGCTCGGTAAAAGACAGCCTACAGGCGGCCTTAGTAGGATTTATTTCCCAGGTGTCCAAGAGGCGGGGGATATCACCTTCTTGCGATTTCTATGTTATAATACTCTCCACATTCTGAATGTCATGCTTTCTGGCTCTCCTACCCTTTCCTTTCTGAATGTTGTTTTAGTGAAGAGTGAGACAGGGAGACATGGTGAGGTTACACACATGAAAGGCAGGGTACAAGGTAGCTTGGTAATGTTTGGATTGTTGGCCTTATATTTTACAACAGTCAAAAGGAGAGTATCCAATGACAGGTTATTTATTTATTCCATGATGTACTGAGCTCAGCCATGTAGCCCACTGTGCAATCTATGCACTTGACACTATGTAGCTACCAACTTGCTTCTTTATCACAGGGCAATCCTACACCCAGAAGATCTCCTAGATCATCAATAACAACTACATATGTTAGACACAACTCTAAGCAACATCTTGTGCAGAAAATGGATCCAAACCATATGGTTGGTGGAACGTGCTCCAAGTCAATGTCATATCAACATCAAGTCATACTTGCATAATGCCTTACAGCGGCAGTACAGATTAGGCACACATACTGACTTCATCATGCACACAGCATGGGTACAAGCTATCTTGCTGGCTAAGCATTGTTAGCTCAATGTCACATCCATTGCCAACTATAGTCACAGATGGTCTTAAAGAACAATTCAAATAGACACAACCCCTGACACCATCATGTCCACAAAATGGCTTTAAGGCATACATTAGCTATATGTTTGAAATCCCAATTTTACAGCAATTTACCTTACACTGACAAGTCTATATTGTCTCACCAATCTATATTCCAACGATCCTATGGAAGGTAAGTTAAACTTATCACACCCATGTATACATATAAAGGATTTAAAGCCACGTAATGGGTAAAAATGCCTCAAAAAATAACAATGGCCTGAAGCTGAACAACGTACACTGTACACCCTAGCAGAATTAAAAGAACAGCAATGTACTTCAGCACGCACATCCATGCACATAATGCTACACATTCATCCATAACATTATTTAGCCGGCAACTATCGAATACATTCCAGTACTAAACAATACACATGCGTACTTCAACCTTGCCAGCCCCTGTCCAGTATGATTCACTTCAGCACAATATGAAAAATAAGCAAATCCAATATCAACAGATCTCTCTGACTTTGGTCAAAGACAATCCTAGAACTGTATAGGAAGCACATATTCTTTGCTTGACATATGCTTTGGTCAATTCAAGTGGTTGGAATGTGCTACATAAATGCACTTAATGTAACATAAATCAATATTTGTTGAATTCTGTTTCAGTGCATCAGTGCTCATGTTTATGTTTTTTTAATTGTAAAAGGCAGGCTGCAGAACTAATTTAATTGTAGGTGCAGGAGAACATTGTGAATAAGGTGGTACTTAACAATTGGCTCAAACTCCAATCAAGAAGGAAGGAAGAAATCTGCATAAAGAAAACAGGGAAGAAAATGAAATAGTAGATGCAAGAGGGTGTGGGCCTTGAATACTTGCAATACATGTTCTAATCTGAAGGGTGGAAGCTGTTCCTCTAGTCCTTTGCTTTTTTCTTTGCAGGCTTGGATTAGTGTCATTCTACCATTGTAAGGCCGATCCTGGGTGCCATTGCTATGATTGTAAGAAAGCCCTGTGTAACTCAGATTGGCTAAAACAACACGTAATTAGTCACAATGACATCTAATTTAGATTTGCAAGACTGTTGGGGCAAGAACACTGACAACATACTTGCAAGTAGTGTAGAAGCTATTATTAGTGGTTATGGGGCGTACCCCTGCATCCTATGAGACACCACTTTCTACCCCTTGCCTCTGTTGCCAAAGATTTAACGGAGCAGTGTTCCTGAAAACACGAGTTTTATGTTTTTATGAACACTGTCAGTGCACAGATCAGGAGGAGACTGAAGTGGATGAGGAACAATCCAGCTACAGTGTTATTTCAAAATATAACATTCTGTAGCTGGGTGCCTGGATTGCACAAGTGAGGGGAGTAGTTCATCTACGATCTCCTAACACAGGCACAATCCTTTTATTTAGCAGACAGGCAGCACAGTATGTCTGCTAAAATGTAGCTGTCAGGGTGCACATCAGTGCATCCCTGAGGCCAATGAGGAGCCATACAGTGCAACAGGGGCAAGATCCCAAGCACTGTCCCAGCTTCTTATAGGGCTGTGCTTCCAGTCCTATCAAGAAGCTGGGAGAGGTATTGAAGTGGGACTAACCCTTTTCAAACTTGGCCCTGCTGCTCCGGCTGGCACCTCATTGTGAATTATGGCTTGCTGGTTCCAATATCCAGTGCCAGATTCCTCCTCTGCTGCTGCCATAGAGCCTTCGAGTTGCCATCTAAGGTAGAAAGGGAAGTAAAAAAAAATGTTGTTTCTCTGTTCATGTGTGTGTATGTGTGAGTGTGTTTGTGAGTGATTGACAGCGATTGAGATTGAGTTAGAATGAGTTTGAATGTTTTTGAGAGTGTCAATGAGAATGAAAGTGAGTGGGAATCTGAGTTTAGAGAGTGTGTGAATAAGTGTAAGTTTGTAGGGAATGGGTAAAGCAGTGTGAGTGCATTATAAGCAGTAAGTGATTGGAGATTGCGATAGGGTGTGGAAGGGCATTAGGTGTGTTAACTGTCAATGGGGCAGAATATTAAGTTGCACCAGGGTCCAGAGTCATTGAGTATGAAAGGATGTGTATGTGTTTGTGAGTTTGAGAACCAGTGAGCATGAGTATGTTTGTGTGTAAGTAACTGTCAGCGCGAGTTAGTATGAGTGAGTGTTTGTTACAGTGAGAGGGGAGAAGAGACTGATTGCAAGGGGGAGTGAGTATGAGTGAGTGAGAGTGTTTTTGATTGTGTGTTTGCATAGGTGAGCATGCCAAGGGCTATAGCATACTCAATATAATTCTGGGCTTATGGGGGCACTGAAGGCAACATGCTGCTGCTGGCATACTGAAAATAATTCTTGCCATAAGAAAGGACACCCACTTCAAAACACAGGCCCCAAAATTCTAGAAGTAATTATTGGCATGGCCCCTGTAGAAAAATGCTGGTGCATGCATACCAGAGGAAATTCTTGGCATGGACACACCAAGGGCAAAATGCTTTCGGAGGGGCTGTGGAGGTAATTCTTGGCATAAAGGAGGGCACCAAGGCAAAATGCAGACCCAGAAATACTTGACACAATGGGACAGATATGGCAAAATGCTGGTGTTGGCATACTGGAGACAATTTGTTGCCTTAGAGATGGCAGCCAAAGCATATTGGGACAGCTGGGCGGGCTGGGGGAAGCAAACCATTTTATAATGAGTGGCAATATTCTAGTACTGGAATATTGTATGCAATTATTGGCATGGGGGTTCCCATAACAGAATGGTGGCATTGGCATAATGAAGGTAATTAAAATCATAAATACAAATCTCAAGGCAAATTTACAAAAAAAGGGTGAAATCTGGGCAAGTATTATGCCCCTCCACTTTTAAAGATCACTAGCCGCCACTGAAGTAGTGTGATATTCATTTGACATAGAGGATTGAGACTTTCTGTCATCAAGATTTGTATGATGAAGACAGACTGTGCACCATGTATGATGCAGCAAGGCCCTCTACTGTTTCACTTTGTGTTGTGAGGAAAATTGATAATGAGTGCCAGGCAGAATAGAACTCTTACTTCTTTTGCACAATCTGACCAACAATTTGTTTCAAGTTTCTCCTCTGAACAGACAATTGTCCCATTGAATTTTAGCTATGTATCTTATGTATCCAAATAACATTCACACAAAATTAAAATAGCACCCAGACTAGAACATTTGGAGCTAGCTAACCAACCAGATTGCTCTCCTTGCAGTTAAAGCTTCCATTGCTGGGCCATAAAGGGATCATTCTGTTATTGCCTGCTCGCTGCTCATTAGGAAAGCCTTGATCCGGTTTCTAGCATCCCAACCACAGTTCACCTCCACTGAAAGGTGCTTGTGCTTCTTTGAAAGCTGCAGGGGCAGCACTTTCATCAGAACCTCCCCTGCTTTCACTCTGTGCTCGCCCCTCCCCATCCTTGTCAAGGGGATATGCAACAGCAGTAGTCACAGTGTGACCTTAGAAACTATATGGCATGCAATTTTCAAGAAGATGTTTTCCCATGTGTAATATGTGCAAAATGTGAACATTTCACAAGAATTTTCGTATTACAGGTGTAAACAAAATTCATAATTGTTCTAGTCCTAGATTGTGCACAGTATGGTTACTGAGAAAAATCGAAGTCTCTTTGAGAACTTTTGGTGTATTGGAAAAAGAAAGGATTTGATGTTGTTTCTTCTGAGTGAGAGGTCTGAAGGAGACCCTCATTGATATGGATTGTGAAATGATTCTGTGAAATGACTGAGGAAGAACTCAGATTGAAAATCATGGAAGAGGATTTTTAGTTCAAGATGTAATTAGAGTTGGGAGGGGGATGTTTTTCTAGGACTGTAGTGTGGTGTAGTGTGATGTTTATTATTGCATAGTTGTACTTATCATAGTAAGAAAATGATTAATTAGATTCATGCGAGAAAGGTTGTGTAGTGTGATGCACGATATTAAAACAATGTTTAATCACTGCTACTTTCTATGGGTTTACAGTAGCTGTTCATGTACAAAATTCTATATTTGATTGGGAAAGGGAAACATTTAACATGTCTGCATCTTCAAATCATAGATGTCTTAGCCAATAAGGTTTTCATGGGTACAACTGCGTGAAAAGTGTTCTATAAAAGCCACCCTATAGATGTCCTGTAATAGGGTATGTTGGAAGTATATAATATTATAATATTTGAACATCTAGTAAGCAATACTGGTATTTGTAAAATATAAAAATATATCTCTGCTTGGGATTCAAGTTCCTGCCTGTGTAATAGAAGAGATGGTCCTCAAAAAACTGGATTTTACTTGACCCATGTTGCTTATGGTTCATGTTGTATTGCAAAATGCTCTGATTCACTTTTTGGGGATGTAAATGCTAAAACAATACCTACATAATTAAACAAATAAATACAGCCTTCTCAAACTAAATGCTATTTGTATGCACAGAAAATATGTGATATGTAATAGTTAACTAAGTTTGAGGATACTACAAGTATTCATCATTGAGAACCAAAACTATAACACCCATTTACTCCTCAAAAAGGAAAAACATCACTGCTGGTTTAGAATCTGCAGTCACCGATTAAATTTGGTAATGCTGAAAATTTCTCAAAATCTACAGCTAAATCTAGACACTCATTTTTAATTGCAATTAATATATGAGTTATTTGATTGAATTTACATTGTACCCAATCATCAATAATCACTATTTGATTATGAACTGCTATAATCACTATTTATACACATTTCAAGGACTGGACATAGTGAAGTTCTCTCTAGTTTTCTTCTTGATTGTCCTAAGAAATGGAGAATCTTTTCAATACCCACGCTGTCACCCTGCACAGTACTGTGCATGTGAAAGATGCCACGTTTTTCCTTAAGAGGGTTCTGGCTCACAGGGAAAAGCCACAAGGGAAAAAAACCCTTCAATGCAATAATACCTTCTTCTTAATTGTAGTTAATAGTTGATGCAGAAATTGATATAAAAGGCACCAATAAACGGTACCAAAATAACCCTGCACTCACTTGAGAAAAGCCCAGTACAAAGTCTTCCCTAAAGGATTCTGCTCCAGAAAAAGAGAGCCAAAAAGCAGGGAAAAAAAGATACCGGAAATGTATGTGTTGTGACGCATCCTTCTTTAGCCCAAGCCTTTTTTATTTATGATCGGAGCAGGAAATTATTTTGCAGGAAAAAGGGCTGATATCAAATTGAAGTGGGAATGTAAGGCAGTAAACACTGGAGAGGCAACCATCTTGGGATATACGGCTAATCACACCTACAGTTCCATGAAAATGATGTTTACCTGAAATGGCAGGAGAAGGAAGAGGAAGACATTTCTCATAGCTTTGCACTCTTCAACTGTCGTCCCCCAGCAACAGCTGTGCGACACCCATAAAACACCCTGTTGAGCAGCTGCAAATGCACTTAGACAGGATGGGGGGGGGGGTGGGACACTCACCACATGATGGGTGTAAGAGTCCTATACAGAGATCCAAAAGCAAGAAGATGGCCTGTTGTTGCAATCTGAGAGGGAGTCCAATTCTGAGATGCAAGACAGGAAGATGCAGCATGTTTTTATGATTAAAAAGAAAGTTTAGCCACACACGACCACTGTGAATCCAAATTGATTATAATGACTACTAGATCAGACACCAGAGCTAGTTTGGAATTGCATTGTTCCAGGATCAAAACCATTCATAGCATTTGATGCACCTGATAAAATGTAAAATTGTACCTGCTGAAGCTGATTGTTCGATTACAACAGATTCAAAGTCTTCTCTTTGTACTGAGCTTCCCCACGTACCATGACAACTTGAATTAAAGAAAGGTGATCTGTAGGAAGATAGAAGAAAATAGGTTGTAAATGTGCATGATACAGTTAAATTACAGTAATACATCCAGCTCACATCAGCATGTAGGGAAAGTATTCAGAAGGGATACAATTGCTAAAATAAGAAAATCAATTTTGATCATATGTTAAAAAAGTATAAAATATCAGTGAAAAAATGTACATGTTAAGCGTTGTTAGTATTTGATATATTGTTAAGATGTGTACAAAACCTGCCAACAAATTTGACACATAATATTACTCATAAATATGTAACGGGGATAGGGGAACACTGATAGAAGTGGGGTGCCAGTGCCCATTAGAAAATTGGTGAGGTGTGGACAGGAGTACAGATTTTAGACACATTTGCAACATGGTGGTATGTTATGTAACAGCAACAGCACTGCCATATGCATCCTGGAGTGGTCAATGCAAATGACACCTACTGGCTTGGCACTTTCTAGACAGCTTATTCTAGTTCAAGCAGTGCCATAACATTGCCTCCTAAAATAGAGCCATCTGGGAAAAGATATTATATATCAGTATGCTGTTGCAGGGTGATAAAGGTCTTGGCATACTGCCCACTATTGACACAAGTAGTTTTGTGCTGCTCTAAATGTGTTGTGTTGAGTTGTATATGCTTTATTTCGACAACTGGGAGCGACCCTTGACCTCTGGGTAGGTCGCCCCCCATCCGCACAGCGCCACCTGTGCGTCCAGCTCCCTGCTGCTGCTGATCTGAGGCCCTCCTCCAACCGCAGGCTACCACCTGCGCCTCATCCCTGGTGGCCAGTGGTAGGCCGTAGGTAGGTTCTTGTCGTTGTGAGCGTCACTGTTACTGTCTCTCCCCTCTATATTTGTGCCCCGACTGTTTTTCCACTGTTTTTGCCCTTCCGTTCTGTGCCCCCACTGCTGTGACTGTTTTTCGTTCTGTGCCCCCACTGTTTTTCCACTGTTTTTGCCCTTCCGTTCTGTGCCCCCACTGCTGTGACTGTTTTTTCGTTCTGGGCCCCCACTGTTTTTCCACTGTTTTTGACCTTCCATTCTGTGCCCCCACTGCTGTGACTGTTTTTCGTTCTGTGCCCCCCCTGTTTTTCCACTGTTTTTGCCCTTCCGTTCTGTGCCCCCACTGCTGTGCACTGATTTTTCGTTCTGTGCCCTTTTTGATTTCTGTACCCCCTCGCCCTCCTGTTTCCCGCCGCTGTGACCCCTGCGGCCCGCCCCCCTCGCTGACCACTCGCTGCCCCTGCCTCCCGCCTCCCCATATATGGCGGCCGCTGCGCGGTGAGGTGAGCGACCCTTGACCTCTGGGTAGGTCGCCCCCCATCCGCACAGCGCCACCTGTGCGTCCAGCTCCCTGCTGCTGCTGATCTGAGGCCCTCCTCCACCCGCAGGCTACCACCTGCGCCTCATCCCTGGTGGCCAGTGGTAGGCCGTAGGTAGGTTCTTGTCGTTGTGAGCGTCACTGTTACTGTCTCTCCCCTCTATATTTGTGCCCCGACTGTTTTTCCACTGTTTTTGCCCTTCCGTTCTGTGCCCCCACTGCTGTGACTGTTTTTCGTTCTGTGCCCCCACTGTTTTTACACTGTTTTTGCCCTTCCGTTCTGTGCCCCCACTGCTGTGACTGTTTTTTCGTTCTGGGCCCCCACTGTTTTTCCACTGTTTTTGCCCTTCCGTTCTGTGCCCCCACTGCTGTGACTGTTTTTCGTTCTGTGCCCTCACTGTTTTTCCACTGTTTTTGCCCTTCTGTTCTGTGCCCCCACTGCTGTGACTGTTTTTTCGTTCTGTGCCCCCACTGTTTTTCCACTGTTTTTGCCCTTCCGTTCTGTGCCCCCACTGCTGTGACTGTTTTTCGTTCTGTGCCCCCACTGTTTTTCCACTGTTTTTGCCCTTCCGTTCTGTGCCCCCACTGCTGTGCACAGTTTTTTCGTTCTGTGCCCCCCTGTGCCCTTTTTGATTTCTGTACCCCCTCGCCCTCCTGTTTCCCGCCGCTGTGTCCCCTGCGGTCCCGCCCACCTCGCTGACCACTCGCTGCCCCTGCCTCCCGCCTCCCGCCTCCCCATATATGGCGGCCGCTGCGCGGTGAGGTGAGCGACCCTTGACCTCTGGGTAGGTCGCCCCCCATCCGCACAGTGCAACCTGTGCGTCCAGCTCCCTGCTGCTGCTGATCTGAGGCCCTCCTCCACCCGCAGGCTACCACCTGCGCCTCATCCCTGGTGGCCAGTGGTAGGCCGTAGGTAGGTTCTTGTCGTTGTGAGCGTCACTGTTACTGTCTCTCCCCTCTATATTTGTGCCCCGACTGTTTTTCCACTGTTTTTGCCCTTCCGTTCTGTGCCCCCACTGCTGTGACTGTTTTTCGTTCTGTGCCCCCACTGTTTTTCCACTGTTTTTGCCCTTCCGTTCTTTGCCCCCACTGCTGTGACTGTTTTTTCGTTCTGTGCCCCCACTGTTTTTCCTCTGTTTTTGCCCTTCCGTTCTGTGCCCCCACTGCTGTGACTGTTTTTCGTTCTGTGCCCCCACTGTTTTTCCACTGTTTTTGCCCTTCCGTTCTGTGCCCCCACTGCTGTGACTGTTTTTTCGTTCTGTGCCCCCACTGTTTTTCCACTGTTTTTGCCCTTCCGTTCTGTGCCCCCACTGCTGTGACTGTTTTTCGTTCCGTGCCCCCACTGTTTTTCCACTGTTTTTGCCCTTCCGTTCTGTGCCCCCACTGCTGTGCACTGTTTTTTCGTTCTGTGCCCCCCTGTGCCCTTTTTGATTTCTGTACCCCCTCGCCCTCCTGTTTCCCGCCGCTGTGTCCCCTGCGGTCCCGCCCCTCGCTGACCACTCGCTGCCCCTGCCTCCCGCCTCCCCATATATGGCGGCCGCTGCGCGGTGAGGTGAGCGACCCTTGACCTCTGGGTAGGTCGCCCCCATCTGCACAGTGCCACCTGTGCTTCCAGCTCCCTGCTGCTGCTGATCTGAGGCCCTCCTCCACCCGCAGGCTACCACCTGCGCCTCATCCCTGGTGGCCAGTGGTAGGCCGTAGGTAGGTTCTTGTCGTTGTGAGCGTCACTGTTACTGTCTCTCCCCTCTATATTTGTGCCCCGACTGTTTTTCCACTGTTTTTGCCCTTCCGTTCTGTGCCCCCACTGCTGTGACTGTTTTTCGTTCTGTGCCCCCACTGTTTTTCCACTGTTTTTGCCCTTCCGTTCTGTGCCCCCACTGCTGTGACTGTATTTTCGTTCTGTGCCCCCACAGTTTTTCCTCTGTTTTTGCCCTTCCTTTCTGTGCCCCCACTGCTGTGACTGTTTTTCGTTCTGTGCCCCCACTGTTTTTCCACTGTTTTTGCCCTTTCGTTCTGTGCCCCCACTGCTGTGACTGTTTTTTCGTTCTGTGCCCCCACTGTTTTTCCACTGTTTTTGCCCTTCCGTTCTGTGCCCCCACTGCTGTGACTGTTTTTCGTTCTGTGACCCCACTGTTTTTCCACTGTTTTTGCCCTTCCGTTCTGTGCCCCCACTGCTGTGCACTGTTTTTTCGTTCTGTGCCCCCCTGTGCCCTTTTTGATTTCTGTACCCCCTCGCCCTCCTGTTTCCCGCCGCTGTGTCCCCTGCGGCCCCGCCCCCCTCGCTGACCACTCGCTGCCCCTGCCTCCCGCCTCCCCATATATGGCGGCCGCTGCGCGGTGATGTGAGCGACCCTTGACCTCTGGGTAGGTCGCCCCCCATCCGCACAGCGCCACCTGTGCGTCCAGCTCCCTGCTGCTGCTGATCTGAGGCCCTCCTCCAGCCGCAGGCTACCACCTGCGCCTCATCCCTGGTGGCCAGTGGTAGGCCGTAGGTAGGTTCTTGTCGTTGTGAGCGTCACTGTTACTGTCTCTCCCCTCTATATTTGTGCCCCGACTGTTTTTCCACTGTTTTTGCCCTTCCGTTCTGTGCCCCCACTGCTGTGACTGTTTTTCGTTCTGTGCCCCCACTGTTTTTCCACTGTTTTTGCCCTTCCGTTCTGTGCCCCCACTGCTGTGACTGTTTTTTTCGTTCTGGGCCCCCACTGTTTTTCCACTGTTTTTGCCCTTCCGTTCTGTGCCCCCACTGCTGTGACTGTTTTTCGTTCTGTGCCCCCACTGTTTTTCCACTGTTTTTGCCCTTCCGTTCTGTGCCCCCACTGCTGTGACTGTTTTTTCGTTCTGTGCCCCCACTGTTTTTCCACTGTTTTTGCCCTTCCGTTCTGTGCCCCCACTGCTGTGACTGTTTTTCGTTCTGTGCCCCCACTGTTTTTCCACTGTTTTTGCCCTTCCGTTCTGTGCCCCCACTGCTGTGCACTGTTTTTTCGTTCTGTGCCCCCTGTGCCCTTTTGATATCTGTACCCCTCGCCCTCCTGTTTCCCGCCGCTGTGTCCCCTGCGGCCCCGCCCCTCGCTGACCACTCGCTGCCCCTGCCTCCCGCCTCCCCATATATGGCGGCCGCTGCGCGGTGAGGTGAGCGACCCTTGACCTCTGGGTAGGTCGCCCCCATCCGCACAGTGCCACCTGTGCGTCCAGCTCCCTGCTGCTGCTGATCTGAGGCCCTCCTCCACCCGCAGGCTACCACCTGCGCCTCATCCCTGGTGGCCAGTGGTAGGCCGTAGGTAGGTTCTTGTCGTTGTGAGCGTCATTGTTACTGTCTCTCCCTCTATATTTGTGCCCCGACTGTTTTTCCACTGTTTTTGCCCTTCCGTTCTGTGCCCCCACTGCTGTGACTGTTTTTCGTTCTGTGCCCCCACTGTTTTTCCACAGTTTTTGCCCTTCCGTTCTGTGCCCCCACTGCTGTGACTGTTTTTTCGTTCTGTGCCCCCACTGTTTTTCCTCTGTTTTTGCCCTTCCGTTCTGTGCCCCCACTGCTGTGACTGTTTTTCGTTCTGTGCCCCCACTGTTTTTCCACTGTTTTTGCCCTTCCGTTCTGTGCCCCCACTGCTGTGACTGTTTTTCGTTCTGTGTCCCCACTGTTTTTCCACTGTTTTTGCCCTTCCGTTCTGTGCCCCCACTGCTGTGCACTGTTTTTCGTTCTGTGCCCCCACTGTTTTTCCACTGTTTTTGCCCTTCCGTTCTGTGCCCCCACTGCTGTGACTGTTTTTCGTTCTGTGCCCCCACTGTTTTTCCACTGTTTTTGCCCTTCCGTTCTGTGCCCCCACTGCTGTGACTGTTTTTCGTTCTGTGCCCCCTGTGCCCTTTTTGATTTCTGTACCCCCTTGCCCTCCTGTTTCCCGCCGCTGTGTCCCCTGCGGCCCCGCCCCCCTCGCTGACCACTCGCTGCCCCTGCCTCCCGCCTCCCAGCTGCTCCTCCCTCCCACCTCCCCATATAAGGCGGCCGCAGCGCTGCCGCGCCGCTGGTGCGCCGAAGGCGCGCCTAAGGCAAGCCCGTCTGCGCCCGTCCGCGCCTGGACCGCGCCCAGTGCCAGAACCCCTGGGCCGTGCGCCCCCCGCTCCAGCCTCGAGGACCGACGCCGATACGATGCCACCACACTCCACGCTCTCAACCCCGGACGGACACACAACTGCTTCAAGGCCGCCCCGAAACGCACCCATGATCCCTTCATCTGCCGGAACTGCAGCTACACCAGCCTCAGAGCCACCGAAGCGCCCGCCAAGAAGTACCTCAACCACCTCCGATGCATCCTACTGAACACCCGCTCCGCACGCAAACACGCCGTCGAGCTCTGGGACCTGCTCGACACATCATCACCAGACGTCGCCTTCCTGTCAGAGACCTGGATGAACGACTCCTCCGCACCCGACATCGCCATAGCCATCCCAGACGGCTATAAGATCACCCGTAGAGACCGCATCAACGCAGTAGGAGGAGGAATCGCCATCGTCCACAAGAACACCATCAGGGTCTCGACCAGCACCGACGACACTCTCAGCACCGCCGAACACATGCACTTCCAGATCCACACGGACCCCAACACCACCCTTAGAGGCACCCTTGTCTACAGACCCCTGGGCCCCGACCCCAGTTCAGCGACTCCATCGCCGACTTCATCAGCATGCACGCCCTGACCTCCACCGACTACATCCTCCTCGGAGACCTGAACTTTCACCTGGAGAACAACAATGACAGCAACTCCTCCACCCTGATCGACAACCTCGCCAACCTCGGACTGAAACAGCTCGTCACGACGCCGACCCACATCGCCAGACACACGCTCGACGCTATTTTCTCCTCAAGCTCCCACGTCTCCTTCAGCCACACCTCCGAACTCACCTGGACCGACCACCACTGCATCCACTTCACCTTCCGGAAACCCGCCGCACACCACCGCACCCTACAGATCCCCCGCAGATGCTGGAGCAAAGTCACCGAAGACCAACTCCAGATAAACCTCGCACTCAGCCCACCCACTGACCCCTCCAACCCCGACGCCGCCGCCCGCAATCTCAGACGATGGATGGACGACTGCGCCAACACCTTAGCCCCGCTGAAAAAACCAACCTACAAAGACACCAGCAAGAGAGCCAGCTGGTTCACCCCGGAACTCCTAGCATCCAAGCGCACCTGCCGGAAACAGGAGAACAAATGGCACAGCGAGAAGACGCCGGACAGCCGCGCAGCCCACAAAGACGCCATCCGCAACCACCATCACCTCATCAGGTCCGCCAAGAGGACCTTCTTCAAAGACCGCCTCGACAACAACGCACACAACAGCAAGGAGCTCTTCAGCATCGTGAAGGAACTTTCCAACCCCAGCTCCAACGCCAACGACATCCCGCCGTCGCAAGCCCTGTGTGATTCCCTCGCCACCTTCTTCCACCGCAAGATCGCTGACATCCACAACAGCTTCGACTCCCGGACGACCCCAACAGGCCCCGGCACATCAGACCCGCCGCACCCCATCGACCACGACCCCCTGACAGCCTGGGTCAACGTGAACACCGAGGACACAATCAAGACCATGGGCACAATCCACTCCGGCTCCCCATCAGACCCTTTTCCACACCACATCTTCAACAAAGCCGGCAGCTCCATCGCACCCCACCTGCGCAACGTCATCAACCTCTCCTTTGAGACCGCGACCTTCCCAGAGAGCTGGAAACACGCCGAGATCAACGCCCTACTCAAAAAACCCACGGCAGACCCGAGCGACCTCAAGAACTTCCGGCCCATCTCCCTGCTTCCATTCCCAGCTAAGGTCATCGAGAAGATCGTCAACAGACAGCTCACCCGCTACCTCGAAGATAACAGCATCCTGGACCCCTCCCAGTCAGGATTCCGCAGCAACCACAGCACCGAGACCGCCCTCATCGCCGCCACAGACGACATCAGGATCCTGCTGGACAACGGCGAGACGGCGCCCCTCATCCTCCTGGACCTCTCCGCCGCCTTCGACACTGTTTGCCACCGCACACTTTGCACACGCCTCCACGACGCAGGGATCCGAGACAAGGTCCTGGATTGGACCACCTCCTTCCTTTCCGGCAGAACCCAGAGCGTCCGCCTCCCCCATTCCGATCCGAAGCCTCCGAGATCATCTGCGGCGTACCCCAGGGATCTTCCCTCAGCCCGACACTGTTCAACATCTACATGGCTCCACTCGCACGCATCGCCCGACAGCACGACCTCAACATAATCTCCGACGACACTCAACTGATCCTCTCCCTCACCAAGGACCCCCTCACCGCCAAATCCAACCTCCACGAAGGAATGAAAGCCGTCGCCGACTGGATGAAGTGCAGCCGACTTAAGCTGAACACAGACAAGACGGAGATCCTCATCCTCGGCTCCAACCCATCAGCCTGGGACGACTCCTGGTGGCCCTTGTCACTAGGGGCACCCCCGACACCAACCGACCACGCACGCAACCTGGGAGTCATCCTCGACTCAACGCTCACCATGACCAAGCAAGTCAACGCAGTCTCCTCCTCCTGCTTCAACACCCTCCGCATGCTCCGCAAGATCTACAGGTGGATCCCGACAGACACGAGAAGAACAGTCACCCAGGCCCTCGTCAGCAGCAGACTCGACTACGGAAACGCCCTCTACGCAGGAGCCCCGACCAAGCTCATCAAACGACTGCAAAGAATCCAAAACGCCTCTGCACGCCTGATCCTCGACATTCCACGCCACAGCCACATCACCTCCCACCTGAAAAACCTGCACTGGCTCCCCATCGACAAGAGAATCTCCGTCAAACTCCTGATCCACGCACACAAGGCACTCCACAAAACCGGCCCAGCCTACCTAAGTCGACTCTCCTTCTACGTTCCCAACCGTCAACTCCGCTCCGCCGACCTCTCCCTGGCCACCGTCCCGCGCATCCGGAGAACCACCACCGGAGGAAGATCCTTCTCTCACCGCGCCGCCAAGATCTGGAACACCCTTCCCCTCAACCTACGACAGACCCAAGACCTTCTGACCTTCAGGAGACGACTCAAGACCTGGCTATTCGACCAGTAGCGGCAACACCCCCCCTCCTCTCCCTCAGCGCCTTGAGACCCTCGCGGGTAAGTAGTGCGCTTTACAAATCTTGTGATTGATAAAAGCAATAAAAAAACATTTATAAAGAAAGAAGAAAAATACAAAATAACATATAATGTAAGAACATAGTCAAAATTATATGTGCAAACAATCGATAAAAATACACCGTTGGTCCTTCAATAAGGGTTACTGTTATCGAAAGCTATATAATAAAAAAACTGTTATACAATTCATCAATAAAAACATAAAGAAATTTGTACTAAAAATAGTTAAAAAGAGAAAGTAGCAGCATGACAATCCTTCGTGGTGTTGGCCTCATGACAGGCACAATGTGGAGCCCCCAGTACACACCTGGTAGAAACGGGTTAAACCCATTTTGGGTGACAACTTGGGGAGTCAGATTAAAAGTGTGAGTGCGTATAATGTAGTTTCAGTGGAAGGCTAGACAGCCATCAGACGCTGCCACAATTTCATCCCATCTTTAGGCAATGGAGTATTGGACTGCTCCTAATGAAGTTTTACGCCTAATTAGCCATGCATGGCTGAGAAACTTGGCCACACCACACACAAAAAGAGGTCTGGAATCAGACCTGAGAATGCGCAGGGCAACCCGATGGTCCTGTGTGCCCAGTTGTCGGAAAATTGGTTTTAACCATTTAGATCTTGGGGCTTTATAGGCCGGACAAGCAAACATGACGTGTGCAACACTTTCCATCAGGGCTCTGCAGCAAGGACAATCCCCTAGTATCTGGTTGGGAGGGTGCCATTTTACAGTTGTCGCGCAGACAGGGAGCGTGCCGAACCTAAAATGAATATACAGCATCCTATCCCTCGGGACCTGGATTATGTCTAGATAGGGCTCAAGACAACTAGTCTGCTTATGTACATAAAATTCTGCCGTCAGTCTGCCGGCATTGGATCTACGGGTTTCCTGACGATCCACCCATTCCCAGTATGACCGTTTGAGCTCCTCTTTGCTTGGTGGTTCCTGCCTGTCCCAATGTCCTTGATAACCCAGGGCTGACAGTACTTTCCTGATGTTAGAAATCCATCCAATTCTGTGGCCAGCGTCCAAATGTATGACCTCGGTAAGGGCTTCAGCATACTTGGAGAGTTCAGGGGTCCGCCTGACGAGAGCCCAGAAAAGCAGTGGACGCAATCTTGCTATGTCTCCAATCAACCGCCTGTCCGTATCGAGCATTAAAGGTGTAAGAGGAATGTAGCAAGGCAGCATTACCAGGTCCCTGAGGAACTTATATTCGGATCTACGGATATCATCAACGTTGTCGAACCCCCATAGCTCGGCTCCGTAAAGAGCTGTGCTAACTGCTTTGGCGTCATAGACTTTGAGGGCCAGTGCAACTGGCCTACTATGTGAGGAACGATGTTCTTTTCCTAGTGCTCTGGCCACACGTTTATGCCCCATGAGCATCTTTGCTAGGTGGGGCTTCCATGACATTTTGTCCGAGAGTCGGACACCAAGATAATCAAAGGTGCCGACTCTTTCCAGCAGTGCTCCGCCCAGCATAAGATTGCTTCTAAAGGATTTATGGGGATTGAATGCCATAAACTTAGTTTTAGTGGTGTTGATGACCAGTCCCCGGGAGTCGCAGAAGAGTTGAAATCTATTGAGTAGTTTTTGCAATCCTGCTGGAGTCTTCGACACCAGCAGGGTATCGTCAGCAAACAAGAAGGTCGGTACCTTGTCGCCCGCCAGGGTTGGTGCATCTGCTGGGTCTTCAAGCAGGAAGCTAACCACCCCATTCATATATAAGGAGAACAGGGTGGAAGCCATGACACAACCCTGTCGGACTCCCTGTTAACCGGAATCCGCTCTGTCAGCTGACCTTGTGTCCCCCATCTCACCTGAGCATAATTGCCCTTGTGAAGCCGGACCAACAAATTGAGGATGAAGGGGGGAATACCCATGTCTCGAAGTGTGTGCCACAGCTTGCTCCTGGGGACCAGGTCAAAGGCAGTCTTTAGATCGATGAATGCGCGGTAGAGACTGCCCTTGCCAATTACCACCGTTTTCCAGTGAATAAGGAGCAACCTGAAAACCTGGACGATCGTTCCGGTGCAAGCCCTAAAACCAGCCTGATACTGAGACAGGATAGCTTCGTCTTCTGCCCATAGTTGGATCCTCTGCAACAGAACTCTGCCGAAGACCTTCTGCAGTGCATCTATCAAACTAATTGGTCTGTAGTTTGAAGGGTCTTCTCTGGCGCCCTTTTTATAAATCGGGACCACCTCGGTGCCCTTCCAAGACCCCGGTACTGGGTTGCCATTAGCAATGGTGTTAACGAGGAGGAGAATGTAGCGTGCTCAATTCAGAGTGTCTGCAAGAAATAGGTCACTAGGCAGACCATCTGGACCAGCTGCTTTGGCGGGCACTATTTTCCCTATCGCGGACTCAATCTCAGCCAGGTCAAATGACTCACTGTCAGCAATGGAAAGGTCGTAAGAGTCACAAGGCTCCACAGATGGCGCGACCTCAGGTGCAGAATAAAGCCTCCGAAAATGGTCATGCCATTCGTGGCCTGGAATGTGGTTAGGGGGTGAGCGTGCATCTCTCTTGTTGCCCCAGGTAACTAGGGTCCAGAATAAGTTGGTATCCTTGGCTAAGCTTGCTTCCTTCAGTTGTTGCCAACAGCGTTCATCCCATGCTATCTTTGCTTGGTGCAAGGCTGCTCTATAACCCTTCCTAGCGACTTTGATCAAGGGGCAGTTCTTATCTTTCATTGCTGTGGCTAGGAGCAATCGTTTACACCTGCAATCTTTTGTGTACCATGAGTAGGGCCCTTTGGAGGGGGATCTGGGCTTACTGCCCTTATTGGGGGCTAGGAAATATGCGCTCAGTTGTTCCACTGTGCGAGAATGGACAGAAGGTACGTCTGCCAGTCCTCGTGGGTCGGAATCTGCAGCCTGAAGATCTGAAATACTCAAGGCCAGAGCTTGCCGTATGCCAACGATGTTGGATTCTTGCAGGGCTACCTTATGCCATTTTAAGAATCTTTTCCAGTTGGAGGGGACAATCTCTCTAGTAGTGGTTAGGGATGGGATGCTCTCAGGCCGATGAGAAGCTTCCCACAGAGGTTTCAAAATTGCGCAGAGGGGGTTGTGGTCGCTATCGGTGGTGGTGCGCACACTCATGTCTATCAAATCTCCCCAAAGCCTTACATCTAATAGGATGTAATCAATAAGTGACAGGCAGCTAACTCTGTTGTAAGTGTTTGCGCCCTGGCTATCCGATGGAGTTCTTCCGTTTGCTGCCCTCAAACTGAACTCTGTGGTGAGGGCGTTAAGTTGAAGTGCTAACTGTGTCCATCTTTTGACTGGAGGTAGATTTAATAGGGGGACAGCCCATTTGTTGTCATCGTCCTCATCCCCCAGCAGGTCCTCTGCATCCATGGGCTCAAAGGTGCAATTGAAGTGGGGCGAGCAATTGGCTAAGCTTTCTTCCAATGCTGTAATGATAGGTAAAGGTCTAACCCCTTTAGTCCCCCTTACATAAACATTGAACAGGTCGATAGTGCCCCCCCCCCGGGCCCCCTGATGCTAAGTCTCAGAATATCTGGACAAGAGTTTGGTTGGCAGGTGATTCGACAGCCCAGGGCGATGTTCACCCAAATAGTCAGTCCCCTGACGGGCGCCCTCTCCCTACAGTTGTTGCTGGAGAGAGGAAACAAGCATAACCTGATTTATGTAGGGGGACCAAACTCCAGGTCTCTTGAAAAATGCAAATGTCAAAACCCTCAATTAGTTTGTTCCAGTGGGGAATTGACTGTTTGCTGCTTAGCCCAGCCACATTCCACGATGTTATCTTCAGCTGATGAAGCAAAGCTGTACCAGCTACGATGTCTCTACTTGGGGTGGATTGGCTGGGCAGAGCTTGAGCTTGGGGTGTTGACTGAAGATCTGAGGGTGCAAAATATTCTGCACCCCGCACCCCCTGGATGTTAATAAAGGAGCTAGTTTGTCCCGTGACCCCCTGAGATCTATCTTCCGTAAGATCAGGTGCAATGTATGGTACTGGGATGCTAAAGGGGCTAGCCCTACAATTTGAAGGAGTGGTGTGTGAACTAGGATGCAAAAGGGGCTCACTCTAAAGTCAGTCAACAGCCTCCAGTGAGGTGAGTTCGGCTGAAGGAGTAGGTGGTTGATTAGCCGACTGTCTGCTCTGACTGACAAACGGAGATTGCCTAAACTGTATAGAAGAGGTTTCAGGGGGGCACGTACGAAACTCCAGGGCAAGGAGGTTTTCAGCCAGGTCAGCCCTATTCAGGGTAAGCTCGATACAATCTAGTGGTTGGGCTGGAAAGATACACCTCCGGGCCATGGTAATATCGTCCCGTATAACTGAACGACAGCACCTGACATCGCGAATCCAATTAATAGCTTTGTTGGCCAAGGAGTCTTCGCTCTCAAAGCCGTTCCTTGAACCAAGCTTGGGGACGTTAACCATAAAGATTTTCAGGGCATGGGGCGAATAGGGGGTATCTAGGTGGTTCGACTGGTTTTGGACATTCCGCAGCGGACGCTGTGCCAGGGATGAAATAATGGGTCTAGGGCGGTTTACGGAGTCCTGCAAGGCTACTGTACTATAATGATCGTTATGAAGATTAATGTTGAAATTAATTGGGCGCTTAGCCATAGAATGAGGTGGAGCGTGCTTGTTGGTGGAAACAACAGAGGGGTGCGAGGTAGAACCATGGGCTATAGTACCCCTACCATGAGTGACTGCCTCGTGCATTATATGATGGTCATGACGAGGTTGTGGGGGGTTATCTCTCATGAGGTTAGGGCGCTGCGGACAAAGTGGGTCCTTTTGTAGTATTAGTTTGACCAGACTGGTAAGGCCTTCAATCATAGATCTCATAGTTCCTATCTCAAATCTAAGCATGCTAATAAGCTGATGCATATCCTGGGATTCTGAGTTAGGCCCTGTACTAAGCCCTGCACTAGGTACAAGAGGCGACTGAGGCGTGTCTTCCCTATAGTCACTGGACAAGTCTGACAAGGGAGAGAACCTATTTGCGCAGGGTATAGCAAGTTCAGACTGGTAGGTGTTAAAACCAGGGGGGGTGGAGGGGGATTGACAGGCCCTCGCAGGGTCTAATGGTGCCGCCTTATTAGATATGGGGGCCCCTTTTCGGGTGGGGTTTTGGAACATTGCTGGGATGGTGGTTGAGCGAGATGGACTAATAGGTTTAGAGGGGGATTGACCAGGAGTGTGGTGGATAGTTGGGTCGGTCACTAGGTTACCTTCGCACTCACTAATAAGAGTGTCTATTCGATCAAGGACGCAGTTGCTACCTGCGTGTTTGAGTGACTTCCTGGCCTTTTTTCCCTGGTCAGCCCGGCCATTACCCCCACCACCACCACCTCCATTTCCCTCCATAGTTTTCCTCTTTCCCATACTTCTGGCCCGCACAAAAGTTTATGCTTTAACAAGAAATGACAATAATAATAAACAACAAAATAACTTGTACTCCAATTGCTGGAAATAAGCAAGGGCAGTCTCTGGGCAGCCGTCAAGTAGCACCGATGTACGATCCCAAGGTGGTTACAGTCAGTGGGATTTCAGCTAGACTCAGCTCTAAAACTTTGCATACGAAAACAGGAAGAAGGTACAGTACCTCAAGGAGCAAATGCCAGTCTGCAGCACGGTCCGAGGGCCCAATGAAAGAGGGGTGGCCCTGCCCTGCCTCTTCCTGGCAATGACTGGCAAGGACGGGCCCGCCCTAGGCCTGGGCTTTGCCCGGGCGCGGCCCTGGCACACCCGTGGGCGTCCCACGCTGCGGGAGCCCGCGCCTGAATTTAAAGCACCTCCTGGTGCGAAGGAAATTGCGTGTGCCGCAGCAGGCCACAAAGAGGCCTGGGCCTTGTGGTCCTTGTCCCCCGGTCACAACCCCAACAGCAGGCAAACAGGAGTGAAACGTGCGTCCCTAGACAGCTTATAGTTCAAGCAGTGCCATAACATTGCCTCCTAAAATAGAGCCATCTGGGAAAAGATATTATAGATCAGTATGCTGTTGCAGGGTGATAAAGGTCTTGGCATGCTGCCCACTATTACCACAAGTAGTTTTGTGCTGCTCTAAATGAGAGCTGCCTTTACCCGGGTATCAAGGTGACAAAGAAAATGCTGATTTATTTTATCATTCACATAAGACAGACAAAGTTATTTATAATCATTTGTTTCTGACAGGCACTACTCTTCCAGTGGTACAATATGCTGCTTTCTTATGTTATGTTATGTTACGAAGATACGTAAAATGTGCGGTGCAGGTGTGAATCTAGCCAAGCCCTGGTGTGATTTCCCGAAGAGCCAGGTCTTCAGCATTCTGCGGAATTCAAGAAGTGAGTGGGAGGCTCGGATATGAAGCGGCTGGTCATGCTATGAGTTTTAATTGTGCTTGATTGTGTGTCCGTAGCCAGTGTAGCCCCTTGAGATGAGGTGAGATGTGCTTGTGACATGGGAAGTTTAGAATGATTCTGGCTGCCAAGTTCTGAGCGGTCCGCAGCCTCCTGGTTAGATGTTTGTAGCCCAACTTGCTGATGAGAAGGGCGTGGGTGTTGGTTGAGAGCCAATTGAAAATCTTACTTAGCATTTTAAGGGTGTGGAAGCATGAGGCAGTGATGGTGTTGACTTGGGCGGTCATATAGAGTTTGCAGTCGATGATGATCCTGAGGTTGTTGGCGTGGGTAGTGGAGGTGGTGTCCGTTCTAACTCTGACAGCCACCAAGTGGAATCCATGATGAGCTTTTCATGAAGATCACAACTTCGGTTTTGTCAGTGTTCGGCTTCAGACAGTTGGACTTCATCCATTCGGCGATTTTGGTCATACACGCTGTGAACTTCCAGTGAGGTCCCGGGCATCTCAGAAAAAGGTTGCAGGGCTGACTAACTGGGTCCTGCCAGTCAGGAACGAGCAGACGCTGCGGAGCACTGACCTTGTATTCCGATGTCGTGCAGGCATTGGATGAGGATGGGGAGTGAGACTGTGTCAAACACCACAAACAGGTTCAGTAGGATGTTTCCTCTCTGTCCAGGTTCATGCGGATGCCATCTGTGGTGGCCATAAGGAGAGGTGTGGTGCAGCGGCCAGGGCAGCTGACTTCGGAGCACAGGGCTCACGGTTCGATCCCGGGCTCCGATGGCAGCTCTGCTCAGCACCATGTGACTCTGGGCAATAGCTCACTTAATTTCCACAACGGCCCCCAGCGCCTTGAGACCCGTAAGGGTGAGTAGTTCGCGCTTTACAAATACGGATTTACATTTATATAAGGGCAATTTCTTTACTAATATTGGGTCTGAATCCAGACTTGGTAATGTTGAGGAGTTGGTGGTCATTTAGGTATTCAGTGAGGCATTTGTTGATAATTTTCTCTAATACTCTGGACTGGCATGGAAGCTGGGAAATTGGTCTAAAGTTGCCATGCGTAGAGGGATCTGCTAAGGATTTCTTCAGCAAGGGGAGGACAGTTGCTAGTTTCCAGGAATCTAGTAGGTCACTGATGAGATAGAGGTGTTCAGGATGGGTGTGAACACAGTGCAATTGGGATAGAAGTCCTCTTGATTAGGAGTAGTGGGGACAAATGTCTGACAAGGCCCAAAAGTGGAGAGACTTCAAGGTAGTGGCGGTTTCATCCTGGGTGATGTTGGGCCATGAGGTAAGTGCTCAGATGGAGCACAATATTATCTAATATGGACAATGGCTCATAAGCCGAAAGGATTTTTACCTCCATAAATAATTATTGTGCATGTTTGATTATTTCAAAACAAAAATTTGGGTTGATTTAAGATCAGAATTTGGGTGAGCAGAAAATTACCTCTCTTTTACCAAGAGCCATGTTAAACATTTATATTCGTATTATGGGCAACCATATCAATCATTATATAAAACACAGTACATGGGACCGCCTGGTCCCTATTTAGAGTGAGGAGCCAATTGAACAATTGCTTTCTTATATTTGTAGATTAATTCTTATCTATCAAAAGCACATTTATATAACAAATATTACAAATGGCAAAATATTAGTGCATGCCACACTACAAATAAAAAATACTTATTATCACCAGCTTCAATTGGAAAAATAAATCGATTTACAGATTTGTTGATGTTCTTGCCATTACTGAATTCCCAGTTTTTAAAAGCTAAGGCTATAGTTTCATTTCCAACAGAAAACAGCCTTCCATTAAACAGCTAAAACGTTTCATGGTTACTACATTCTGCTTCTTTGCGGCTGTGTACACCAATTCAAACAAAATTCTGTATTTAAAAATGTACAGTTACATTAAGAAATTAATTTAGACAACGTGACAAACATTTACTAAATATCTGCTATAGTACTAAGGAGCATAATAAAGAAAAGTTATAACCTGCTCTACTTAGTCACTTAATGAGATCATTATATTGAAATATCTATAGCTGCACTTCTAGCACTTGCTAAATAAAAGATTAAACAATCTCATTGGTTTTCACTGTCGGTCTTGAGGAATATAAGAACCAGGAAACTCTTCTCTAGGTAGATACGTTATATATTAGTATTGAGACCATTCTAAAATGCACACTTGAAGCATACATATAACATTTTCTTGGCTAGAATTACAAAAGTATCATGGGATCTTGCCTGAAGTTGATAAGAGCATATTTATACATTGATTGGCAATGAACGTTAGGAATTTCTAAAGGGATTAGAGTCTCTCTTCGAATCTATTCTACATAATTGACATGCATGGTAACTAAAGGAGTACAACAAATGTACTTGATGACATTTCCCTTATTCTGATCTCTATCTTGTATAACAATAACTGCTATATAGACAATTAATATGACAAAAACGAATAACTTCTAAACACACTATACCGTCAAATTTTCATACTTTGTTAGTAGATTAGTCATGCCAAAGTTCAAAGATACATTGCCTCAATAGAAAATATATCACAACAAGTCATAACATGTAAGTGGGATAATACACAAGAAAGAGATGATACCAAATTTGAAATACACTCACATTACATGATTTACAAAGATTAGAAGCTGCTGATATATTTGCAACATAAAATAACCTCAGTAGATATCCTTTGTAGAATGAGCGTTATTTGCAAGAAACAAAGCTGTCTGGATTTATCATAAATAAGGTGTGCTATAATACTTTTAGCAAACATAAGGTGTAGTTTTTTATTATATTTAATGCCTATAGTAAGGTTGAACTGAAAAACAAATAGCAGAATACGTTTTTTACAGTAACCCCAAATTACTGTCCTCTTATAAATCTATGTATACAGAGAGGAAGCTGATTTGGAACATTTCCTTAACAGTTCAGCATACCCGGAGGGGCGGCGGGAGCCTGGCCACACTCAAGATAGCTATCGTCTGATGAAGCTCCAGCACAACCCCAACACCAAACTCTGTAATCCGGTGCCCCCAGGTGGTCTTGCTCCTTTGGTGTTGGCAGCATGATTTGCAGAAGGGGTGGGTACCCCAAGGAGCATTTTTAAAGTGACCCCGAGGTTTGCTGCAGCCCCGGACTTCTTGCTGTGCAGAAGGCGAGGGTAGGGGCGCACCATACCCCGGTACCGTCCCAGCAGATCTAGACTTTTGGTCCAGAGAAGGGGCAGAAGAGGTGCCACAATGACCCTGCACTACTCTGAGATTACCAGCATGCCCCTCTTTTCCCTCGGTGCTAGCAACGTGGCTTATGGAAGGGATAGAGACCACAAGGAGAGACCTCTCAGTGGCTCATGGGCTTGCTGTGGGCCTTGATTACATGCTGCACAGAAGCGAGGAAGAGCGCACATCAGGGCCTAACCATGGTCATGTAAGCTAGGCCAGCATCTCTGAATGATTGGGCCTGGGAGGAACCAAAGCAGCACAAAAGGAGCCGCGATGATCCTGCCACATGCCTGGATGCTCAACATGCACCACCACATTATCGTTGCTCTGTGGCAGACACCTGCATGCTGACCAGAGTCGCGATCGGGCCGTGAATGTCCTCTGAGGCCAGGCAGCCTCAAGAAGCTGAGAAGGATTGGCGATGTGAGGCCTGTGTCATTTTTCTGATACCCCTGGGGGACTGCCTTAACAGGGCCCCGTACATAGCTGCAGGAAAGCGCCTCCTGTGCCCAGTTAGCCACTAAGCTCCATGCCCCATAAGACAGGGTGGTCTGCTTACTACCCTGACTCCAAGTCCTGGATTACAGGAGCAAAGAAAAACAATGGTCTGCAGCCAAGTGAAAAATTCAGGACTGGCATTATTTTTTTCCATGTACCTGAGTGATCGGAGGCACCACTAGCTTCTCGGGGCCGGGAGGCCTCAAAGTCATCCTGTAAGTCCATCCCTGAATGGTGCTGACTTGTTGCTGATTGGCCCCCCATCCAGACTTGGAGAACCTGCGCTGGGTAACCCTGGGCACTGCTGTGGAGAATTCTGCTGATTACCCCTTGCTTTACCTTTTGCCACTACTCCATCATCTGCCTAAGTCCTATTTTTCTCTTTTTCCTGCATAGAGAGATAGATGCACCTAGCAATTCTGAAGGGTCTAACTTTACCTAAGGAAAAACACAACATTTTTCGTAAAACCCTCACCCACCAGGCTTACCCCTTGGAGACATGCTTCATTGTTGGGTCCTTAAGAATCCCCCTTGCTTTTAACCATACCGACTAGGGGTCAGAATAAAGAACCAAACCTACTATCCAGATATTTAAAAAAAAAGACTTCACCATCCACCCCCCCCAGTCCTCCCTCCAAATCCATCTTCTCTTCTGTCATTGTATAGTCACCCAAAGTGCTCCCACGTAATCTGTAGGTTGCAGCATGCCCCATTCCACAGCGGAACGGGATGGACCCAATGAAGAAGCATGCCACCAAGGGTAACCATGGTGGGTGAGGGTTTTACGAAAAACTTTATGTTTTTCCTAAGGTAGAGTTAGACCGTCCAGAATTGCTGGGTGCTTGTTTTATGTTATAAACCTGTTTTGGAGGACGCACTCAGCTTTTTCCTCTTATTCCCCCCTATTTTTGTTACATAGAAAGATAGATGATGAAAAATGTCCAAAGGCAAGGCTACAATTCGATTCCTTTTCTCTGAAGCCGTGGCAGAGATATTGACTCCACGCTGAGATGGCAGGGCTGACATCACATTAGAGACTCGGTCCGGGAGGACACGAAGCTAATGGCCAGTGAGCTCAGGTCTATTGGAGTGGATGTGAACACGTTGAAAGCACAACTGTAGATGACTGACTGGTAGGTTATAGGCCGGGTCAATCAAGTGGCAGTGCTGGAGAGGGAGCCAGACCTGTGGCAGGAACTGTGGCTCTTGGGGAGGAAGTTGACAGATGTGGAAGATTGCAGCAGACGGAGCAATGTTTTACTTCCTGGGGGTGCCAGAGGGGATGGAGGCAGATGACAACAAGGGTTTCCTCACTACCTTCCTTACTGAGCTCAGTGGCCTAAAATTCTCACTGCCCCTGGAATTCCAAAGAGTCCACCAGATCCAGAATGCAAGGCACAGCCTGGGCTAATGCTGCGGCCAATCATCGCTTGTCTACTATGACACCAACAGGCCCGTCAGCTCATAATGGCAGCAAAGTGGAACAATGGCCTATTCTTGTAAAACGACTTCAAGATTTACATAAATCCGGACTATCCTGACTAAACCAATCTCGGAAGGCAACAATTGGACTTTCGATGTGGCCTTCTCAAACCTGCTACGATGTTGCTCATAATCAATGATGACCACAGAAAATTCACGGAGCCAGACGAACTTGAGTAATATTAAGCCATGTTGGACTGTACGGAAATGGACATTTCGAACTCTCTAGCTGCACCAGTGCCCACGGCCATGCGCGGGACATCAGATATGCCAGCCTTCCCAGAGAAACGAGAGGAACCTGGAATAAGTATCAACGATTGAAGTCTGTACTAAGGCGATGGAAGAGAAAGGGAAGCAAAGACTCTTCTGCTGTTGCTGCTGCTGCTGCTAGAGGCAGAGACAAGTCCAATATCCCCTTGAAGGTGCAGGAAGAAAGACGGCTGGGTTACCCCAGGGGATTATTGACCGGCGGGCCAGCTAACGCCTTTATGATAGTGTCATGGATAAGATTCCTCTTAGCCTGCCACCTCTGGGTCCAAACAGCAAAGATGGGAGAGGGGGTGTGACCTAAGGGCAGAGAATGCTAATGTGATCTACCACGTCATCGGGGATGATCTGGCCAACAGATCCTCCTTAACTATAACCTATAGGACCACTTTTGCACAGGAAGGACCTATGGTATTCACCACGAATATATATACAGCAGATTGGTTTGGCATTGGTGGAGGGAAGCTGGGCAAAAGTCCACCCGTTCAAAGCTTAAGGGGAGACACCACTGGTTGTTGTTTACTGGGAGGATACCATCTAATTGAGTTCTTAGTTTACACACATTCTTGTTCACCTTAGTGTTGGCTATAGTTTGACCCTCCCCTTTCTCTCTTGCACTGTTTGACTGTCCTCAGGGTCATCTAATTGTGTGAGTGTAGATACAGCCTGTAGTTCTACTCGCACTGTATCATTTAAACCCCCCTCCCCCTCTGCCATTTACGCCAGGCCTGACTTGATATTTAGGAAGACTATCAGAACCAAAAATATTATGGGACAAAATATTGTGTGCCAAGAACATCAAGGATAAAAATATCATGAAGGTAAGTTTCAATACGTAACAAAATTTTACAATATTTAACTTCACATACATGTACCTTGGCGATTTATATATTTTCAAAATACGTAGATGTGTTGTTAAGAATAGTAAATCTATACTTACTATCTGCACTTACCCTCTCGATATTTTGTTCCTTGATATTTTTGACATGATATTCTGTCCACATAATATTTTTGGTTCCGATATTCTGTTAGTGATCTGCCTGACTCAGCCCGACTGTCAAACTGCCCACACTTCTTTGGTGCCAATTGCACATGTTGTGCCTATGGTGCATATTGGACTGGTTACCCTCTCCACTCCCACCTCCCAGCCTCATAACACCACTGGACTCCGTCTATCTCCCTGCCACCTCTTAAAGTGGTGCCACACCTTTATTGCAGGCCAGTGCCAGCTTTAGTGAGCGATGATGGATAGCCATTGGCCCAAATGCCTACACCTTATATCGCTCAATGTGAACAGCTTAACCTATTTCATTAAACAGAAAAAAGTCCTCCCGTAAATAGCCACTAAACCTCCTGGCCTAGCAGAACGCACAGTTCAGCTAACCACCCAAAGAAGAGTGGTGCTGTGCTCATGCTTAGGAAGGCGCTTCATGTACGATCCACAAAACCTGGGTGGACGAAGTGCGAGGTTATGTTTATGCAAAGGTCAGTCTTATTGACTTGACAATGGTGATTGGTTCGGTCTATGCCTCCAAAATGGCTGCTTTCCTTTCTTCACTGTCCCGACTCTTTGTTGAATTTGGACGCACTATGCTAGTGGTGGGAGGAGATTGGAACCTGACTATTAACCTTTACGTAGATAGGACAGGGGGTTATGATAAGCGAGAGCCCGTGCACTGCTCACAGATGTTATCTCGGACTTTGGCCTGACGAACGCGTGGCTCCCAACCAACCATAGAGGAAGACAATAAACTTTTGTTTCAGGGGTACATGACTCCTGCTCACAAATTGATTACTTTCTCACAAACCACTCACGTTGACAGCCCTGAGGGGATGTGAGATACTAGAGGGAAGAATAGCAGACCATGCCCCAGTGATCTTAGGGCTAGATCTGGGACATGTGACCTTGGCATCGAAGTGCTGTTGCTTGAACATGCCCCACTGCAAACTGCCAGTGGACAAACAGAGGCTGGCTGCTCATTTGCAACAATACTTGGTTGAAAATTGTCATTGGTTTCTTCTGCTCAACTACTCTGGGCAGCTGGGAAGGCAGTTATACGGGCTGACCTAATGAGAGATTCTGCTATCTGCAAAAGGGAACTCTGTGAGAAGCAGCAAAGATTAGGGCAGACAGTGCCAGATCTGACACAGCAATACACAGACGCATTATCCCAGACTCTACGACAGCTCAAACGAGCAAAACTAGATTGGAATGCTCTCTTTACATTCAAGATCGAATATGCCCTATTGCGCTTAAAATTGAGACATTTTGAGCAGAGTGGGAAGGCAGGCAGGTTGCTGGCGGCACAAATCCATCAGTGGGAAGCAGATCTTGCCATACCGGCAAATCATGACCCGACTGGTCATCTGGTCATGTACCTGCTGCAGAGTGCTAAAGCACCAGATGACCCACTTGGTGAACGAGAATTAATGGACAGCGCCCACCTCCCGACTCTCTAGGGCTGGCAAGGAACAGCTAAACTGGGACATAATGGCAGAAGAGATAGCCATAGCTATCTCCGATATACTATACAGCAAAGCAACAGGCGATGCCACAACTAAGTAAGATTTTCAAAGAAGTAGAGGAGCATAATAAAACAAGATTATACTATGCCTTATTCCCAAGGCTGGTAAGAACCTGATTCAGTGTGCCAGCTATTGCCCAATTTCAGTCCTTAACACATATATGAAGCACTGGCTGCGGTGCTAGTGATCCAGCTAAAGAGGGTTTGGCATAGCTTGAGATATCCTTTGCAGGTAGGATTTGTTCCGGGTCAGTCATCCACAATCCACATTCATAACCTCTTTGAATGTACTGTGGCAAGGGAGAAATGACGAATACGCGAACATCTTGCTCTCCCTTGATGTCGAGAAAGTGTTTGACCAGGTCAAGTGGGGGTATCTGTTCTGATCATTGGAAAGGGCCGGTCTGGGTTTTTGGGCCCAAGTCTGATTTCTGTTAGAATCGTAGAGTTCAAACTGACCATGGGGACTTCATGTCACAAGTTTTTCTATATATATGGATATGCCAGGTTTTTCCTCTGTGCCTGCAGCTATTCCTTCTGGTGCTGGAACCCCTAGCGGCACAGACAAACAGAGCCTTAGGGTTCACTTGTCAGACCGCAGGACTGATGTCATTGGGGATTATAGTTAACAAAGGGCTAGATAATATGGTCATAGACAACTTGCAGTCACCGATGCTCAAGAATGATAATAACTTTCCCAGATGGTCGTCCCTGCATCTTTCAATTTGGAAGCCAGTACAGGTTATGAAAATGGTCACAGCCCTCTAGGTTCAACTACATGTTTATCGAAGGACCTCCTAAGCACCCTCATCAAGACCATTAAAACTTTAATCAAGGTGGGAAGGAAACCCCAACTCAAACCCGCATGGCTGTATAAAGACACGGGAGCAGGGGGATTGTGGGTGCCAGATATGTACATGAATTATTTAGTGCACCATCTATCAGAGGTCTCATGCTTCTTGGTGGAGGACGTCACATGACTGGAGTGGCTCCTCATGGAGAGGGCGCCTGTTAAAGCACCTTCTAGACTAGATATTCTCTATGGGACGAGACACCCAGACATACGTTCTTTCCCTCCTCCATTGAAGGCGAAGCAGATGACCCAGAAAGCCTCCCATAGGCTATTAGGAGTAGACGGATCTTTATACTTGGGGGCTTAGCTGTGGTCAAATGGCGGCATCAGGATTAAACATCACCCGATCAGGCCAGTATGGGACAAGTGTGGAATATGAAAGGTGAGTGATGTCTATGAGAACGGTACATTTAAAACCTTGCCAGTGCTCCATACAGATTTCACACTCTGAATCAAAGCATGGTGCAACATGCAACCCCAGCATTATATGAGGAACACACTAGGGCGGGGATCCGTACCACTGAAGGATTCCCTGATAAAGAACTACTTGCTACAGTGAAAGGTGCAATCTCTAACTTATACCAAATGCTTATTAATCACTTATAAGTAGACACCACATGGATCTCATGGACTCACATGAGTGGACGATAAGGGAGGATAGGTTGAAGTTTACGGATTTTAAGATACTCCATACTGGTACTGGCCCCCATATCAGATTAAATGAGCCAGGCTCGCACCAAATGATGGATATGCTCTGCGGGAATGTGACCTTTATCATGTACTATGATCATGTGCAAGGCTCCACACTTATTAGACAGATGTCTGGCACACACTGCATAATACAAGCCTGTTCCACTTTGCTGATTCAGCCAAATTAGCTGTCCTTCACGGCTTACTTGATGTTGATGATGCTCCATCCCCTTGGAAGAAGTGGATGTTGATGGCCCTGACGGCAGCAAAAATTTGTACCCTCTGATACTGGTGAACCTTAGCAGTGCCTACAAATATTGAATGGACAATAGAACTGTTTAGGTTAGCCACGTACGCAAGAGGCGTATATAAACCGCAAGACTAACTCCAAAAGTTTCAGGAACTGTGGGGACCTTTCATACACCTCATGGTCCTATAGGTAGTGACCCTACAAGAGGCCTCTCTCCGTCCTCCTCCCTCCTTCCCCCCCACTGTTCTTACCCACCTTCCCATCTGGTGGATATCCGTATGCAGGCAGCCATGGAGGGTTTCATGGACAGTAGGGCCAGGGTCTGGGTGGGATACTGCTGAAGTACATGGAAGAGTGGACACTACTGCCTGGCACTAGTAGGCCTGGCAACCGCTTGGGCTGGTTACAGAGATGGGCGATGCACTGAACTAACTAAACAGAACTATTGGGAACAGTTACTGGAAGGAAATGGGAGGGTGATGCATTGTCTGGGACCTCTCAAGTTGGGGTACTTGTTATTGTATTAAATTCATAGTTGGGACCATGGGGTGGGATGAAAAAAGTTGACTAGGATGACCCCAGACAAGGGAAGGTATAAGACACAATGATGAAACCTGTACTTGACTACACTTTATTTTGGTATGTGTACCTGAGCGATGTTCGCTTATCTCTATGCTTCATGTAACCCAATAAAGAATAGCTACAAAAAAAAAACAGTGCAGTATTTTGCGAGATAACAGCTACCATCTTCATTTATTAACCTGGTGCCTAAACAGTGGCGTCTGCGGTCATCCATTTAAAAAAAGGCACATTACAGCCTCCAAGCACTGAAAATCGCACTAATCACCAAACTACATATGTGTGAATAAGAAATGTCCTCATGGATTGAATTAATTGCATGAAAAATATCTAAATATGAGATTTTAATAATTATTCATTAACTTGACAATATTAATAGAAAATAGGAATAATTGAAAACTAAATCTCCTGGAGTCAAACCCTTAATGTCAAATCAGAAATTCACAAAATGTTAGCTTAGCATCACTCACCCGGGTGGAATAATGCACAAGCAGAACAGCATCTAATGAAAAAACATTGCCATTTACCTATATCATCTCCATGAAAAATAGTTCACACACAGATTATTCTAATGGGAGAAGAAGGTCCATAAAGCTAAACTCTACCGCGATCCTCATAGCCTCGATAGGCTTCATAGGACAAGACGTACATGCAAGAGAAGTTACCTACTACGGTTATAATCTAACAATATAATTAAAAGGAGATTCTGTAGCGAAAGCTTCCTTAGAATTGATGGAGCAGGATTTCGCAAAAAGAAACCTGATCGGATTGACACCCCCATAATACTTATTAACAGTGTGCGGTGTAAAATTAACAGAGCAAATCACATGAACACGTGGGAAACCGCTTTGCGCATGCGTGCACTAATGTGAACTAATGCATGAAAGAACTAGGCCGCATTTTACATTGCGTTTCAAAAGAAACGAGATTTATGCACGTTGCAAGAATAAAAATGCATGGACTAGTCAGTAACTGCACAATGGGAAAGGAAGTAGAACAATGAGTATGAACAATTTTGAATGAAATCACGGTGGTGTGATACACCACCTCCCCGAGCATCCAATGAGTAGTCGAATTCTGTGCAATGTTTCAATTAATGTGGGTTGGACATATAGGTTTTAGGGTATAACTGGGGTGCCTTTTGGGGTGTGGTTTAGAGGTTAGCGCAGAGCTGCAGCGGTAGGAGATTGAGAAGGGAGATGCGTCGCTCTTCGTCGGTTTGCAGAAAGGCCTTGCTGTTCCTGTCCTTGTCCTGTCCTGTTCCTGAAATCTTTGTTTCTTGACTCTATCTCAGGAGACCCCCACTACTCCCTTGGCCAGGGGGGGTGGTATTTCATTGATCTTTGGGTTTGTATTATCTTCCGACTCGAAATTTGCATAATCATTTGCAAACGTAATTTTGTCTCTGAAACTTATGTCTCTTCATCTATCCACTCCGTCATAAGTATATTGTTTCACATTATTTTTGCTGAAACTTATGTCTCTTCATCTATCCACTCCCTCATATGCATATTGTTAATTGTTGATGAGTTTGATACTGTTTGCATTGCTGATTGATTTTCTCTCCCTTGTGTGAGATTCTTTGTTTGCATTGCGACCTGTATACAATGAGCATTAATCATTTATTTGAGATAAACCTTTTAAAACTTACCGAGAGTCTGTGATTATTTAGCTGGTTAGATAGTCAGTTAGTTCTATTATTACCATCAACTACTCAACTAATTGGTCCGTCGACCGCGAGGAAAGATAGTTGATATACAGGTCTAGTTATGTATTTAGAATAATTGAATATGAATCTGTGAAGGAAATGATTTCCACGTCTTTAAAACTTTACCCCCAGCGCATCAGGGATTTGGGTGAATGTGTATGGGCCATTGTATGTAATATTGATGAGTATCGATCCCTGATCAAGTGTTGTGCTGGATCAGAATCAAACTCTGATGGGTTAATCAAAGTTTCATAAGTCAGAAGCCCAGTGCCACTCCCTAAATGAACCCAGAGTACGAAAACAACAGCACGTGATGAATCTAAATTACAACCAATCATTTTAGTCAAAAATACATAAAGGGAGTGATGAACAAGAAAAACTTCATAGTCCAAGCCACTGTAGGAACACATTTACAAATAAGGAAAGCACAATTTGGCATGCACTAGAGGATAGAAGAGCTATAAACTAAAGTTGTAATTTCAGTAAAGATATCCATACAGGTATATGTGGATCTATAGAAGGATAATATGCGAAACAACAACAAAAAGGGGTCTGACAGAAAATTAACATTATACAGTATAGTGTGCGATTCACTGTAAATATTGAAACACTCCTTCAGCCCTCGATTTATTTTTCCTTTAGTACCCTGAGTGTCTCTGTGGAAATACAATCTTATATTGCTAGTGCTTTAAGGTTAATCTTCTCCTGGACCTGTAAGTCATAATGTGCCCTGACATATTTTATAATCAAATGTGGATGTTGCTATCTTATTAATTTGAAGTGCCCTTTAGCCTCAATATGCTTGTTAAGTTTCATGACTCTAGTAGGCCTAAAAGCCATTTCATCTGCACATTTCCTGTATCTAGTAGTAAAGCGTAACTTCGCTTTTGATGTTATCAATCAAAAGTGTGATTTCAGGAAATTAATTTATTCAGCACTGCATTCATGTATTTGTAGCTTAAGTTCAAGGACCTCTCACATTTTCTCCATAAGAAGAATCACCCACATGCTTATTAGATATATTTTGCTGAAGTAACAAGTTTTGGTGACGTGTTTAGGTCCTATAGATTTGCACTGAAGGATACGTGTATAAAAACTGTCCAGAATTGCATACATTTTTATCATTACAAGCTACAACTAAACTTTTTGGGTGGGACCTATGCACAGTTGAAATGATTTGGTTTGTTTTGACCCGATTACAATCTTTGTTGTCATTACATTTTAGAATTACAAATATCAATGTACCACATTTGTACTAGCAGCTTATTATTAGGTCGAGCCTGAGTCAGCGTGCAAGCGCTGCTCTGGCGATCTGTTGTAGGTAGAGTACAGAGGAGAAGCCCCACCCATATTTTTCATTGGCTTGTGTTTTTGGCCTTTGTAAATGCTGGTGTCTGATTCCTTAATAGGCTTGTTAGCCCCTCCTTAGTACGGCCATGTCGTCATTTGTAACCTCCCATGGCTACTGGCCCTTATACTTTGGTTCTTACACGGTAAGCACTATATTCTTTATTGAGTTTGTCCTACTTGAGGCAGGAGGACATGCTTTTACATTCAGCGCGCTATGCGCGCTTTCACTTTCGGAGCTGCCGGGACACTCGCGACCGCTTGTTTCAGAAGTTGCTGGAGGAACACGCCAACGACCCCAAGAAGCTTGCGTTGACAGGGCTGCGCATTGTGCACTGGCCGAAGAGGGATAAGGTAAGATCTTTGTCTAGTGACTCTTGTCCGTTTCCAGCTGGCACCAGGCGTGCTCTGCAGCACTCCAGGGAGCGCAGAGAGACAGGCAGTCTGTGTTTTCTCTCTCCAATGGCAGCGACCATGCCTCACTTGGCTTCATTCCCAGTAAAACGAAGGTCTCCTGGGTGGACCCAGGTCACGACAGAGCACGGAAACCGCCCTGTTAGCGGTGGTGGAGGAAAGCAGGAAGATCCTGGATTCAGGAGGCTCTGCGGCCATTATACTGTTGGACCTGAGTGCGGCGTTCGACACGGTTAACCACCATGTCTTGATCCATCGCCTCAGTAATCTGGGAGTAACCGGGACCGCACTGAACTGGCTCTGCTCTTTCTTGGAGGGACGTTCCTTCCAGGTTTTTGAAGAAGGCGTTAGCTCTAAACCCCGGCCCCTCCGGTGTGGGGTGCCGCAGGGTTCATCATTGAGCCCCACACTTTTTAATGCCTATATGGCCCCCTTGGCCTCCATCGTGGCCCCTTTCGGGATCCACTTAGTTACCTACGCTGACGACACTCAATTGGTCGTAGCTCTGAACCAAACCACATAATACCCAGTGACTCTAAAAGCGTGCCTGACGGAAGTCGTAAAATGCATGGGGGCATCCCATCTGAAATTGAACAGAGAAAAGACAGAGATTATGACTCTGGGTAACGTTGGCAATGCAACACTCAGAAGCATCTGGCCAGTGTGCATGGGCCCAGTCCCAGCACCTAAGCCAGAAATAAAGAGTCTGGGCATCTGGCTAGACCAGAATCTGACATTCAAGTCACAAGCGAGGAAGACCGCCGCAACCTGCTTTGGCTTGATCAGAATGGCCAGAAAAGTGCTCCCCTTGCTCCCCCCCGAGCTAAGAAAACCATGGTCCAATCCCTTGTGCTCTTGAGGATTGATTACGGGAATGCGCTCTATTTAGGAGCCCCGATTTCAGTTATTAATAAGCTGCAGACCGTCCAAAACTGCGCAGCGAGACTACTGGCAGGAACACCCAAGTCCCTTTCCGCAAAACCGGCCCTCCACTGTCTACACTGGCTCCCAGTGAAAGAGCGAATTACCTTCAAATCCCTCTGCATCGTCCACAGATCTCTGCAGGGGATGGGTCCTCCACTTATCTCAGCTATGATTCGCCCTTACAAAGCGCGGAGAACGCTTCGCTCGGACGAACTCCACCTAATCGATATTCCCACAATTAAACGACCCAGAAATGGCGGCAGACGCTTTCCCGTGAATGTAGGAAAACTGTGGAACACACTGCCACTACACCTCCGGAAAGAGCCTAGCCATTTAGCCTTCCGCAAACAACTAAAGACCGTTCTGTTCCCTAAATAATCCTTTTCCGCCTGATCACCAGTCATGCCTTAGCGCTGGGAGGCCTCCGGGTAGCCATACGCTTTATAAATGCCCTTTTCATTTCATTTAATTTAATTTCATCTGTGACCCTGCCGATCGCATATTCGACATGGCGAGGGCTGTGTTCCCTAATGATGCTGTCTCATCAGGGTGTGAGAGCACTTACCTCTCGGCTTCCACTGACTTTCCGATAATGTTGCATTCTTGGCTGCCGTTTTTGATTGGTGTCTGAGGCGCCTCAATTGGCTGCTTTCTTGATGGGGGCCAGCGTGTGTGTATATATCTCTTATGGCTAGTTTCTAAACACGTTGCACGTTTCCTTGTACATATTGCCTCATATTTAATAGGTGGCCGCACTGACTGCATTCTCGATGAAGTGTTGGCCCTTTCGTGCCTTATCGCAGCTTTCTCCATACCCCTACGCTGTCCCTTTGTTTTCTGCTCACTCTGGGGCTCTGTGTGTTCTTTGGCAGCGCTCTAGTTAGAGACTGGCTCTCTCTATGCCTGCGAAGTCTTTGTGTGACTTTACTGGCTACTGTTGACAGAGCAGCGGTATGTTTCTGGTTTCTGGTTGGCTTTTCTTGAATGACTGTCTTCGGGTCCCCTCCGCAACGTCACTAATCGGCTTGTGACTGGTCTCTTTATTTGTATCCCTTTATTTGTATCCCTTGGCTGCACTCTAGTTGCTCTGATTGTATCGTAGCGGTATGCACTTAAGCTGCACTCGCCATTCTGTGACTACTATCTCCCTTCATTCTCTGGCTGCCCTCGCACTTCCCTCTCTGGCTGCTCCCTCCCTCCGCTGGCTGTTCCCTCTTGCACAGTGCTTTGCACCAACTCTGATCACATGTTGTTGTCTGGCTGCAAACTCTATCGAATGGGTCTGTAAAGACTGACTATTCTTTCCAATACCGAGGTATGTCCCTACTCTTACTTCACTCTTGCAGCAGCTCTCTGTCGCACAGTTTCCTCCTAACTGCTTCCTGACTCTTCTCTGTATGGCCTGGGAGCGGGTTTTCAGCACTTCCCATGACTGCTTTCTGCCTCCTGTCACTGCTGTCTGTATCTTGCAGGCCTGTACCTCCTATGGCAGCTCTCTAGTCTGCTCTCTAGCTTGGTGTTCTGTACGTTCTCTGACTGCATTCTACCTCCTGTGACTGTCCTTTATAGCGTGGGGTCAGCACGTCTTCTAACTCCTGTGGCTACTCTCTGTAGTTTGGGGGTCACTCCCTCCTGTGGCTAGTCTCTGTAGTTTGGGGGTCTCTACCTCCTGTGGCTGCTTTCTATAGTATGGGGTCTTTATCTCATAGGATTGCATGCTACCTCGTATGACTGCTCACTTTACCCTGTGGCTGATACCTTCAGTGACTGCTCTGTAGACAGCGGGGTCTTTCTCTCATATGAATGTACTCTACCTCCTAAAGCTGGCCTCTCTATCGTGGGGGTCTGCATGCTCTCTGGTTGCATTCTACCTCCCATTACTGCTCTCTGTACTGTGGGGTCTGCGCCTCCAATATCTACTCTACTGAGGGCAAGGTCTTTGCCTCATAGGGCTACATTCTACCTTCTGTAGTTGGTCTCTATGGCTTTGGGGTCTGCACCTCTGACTGCCTTCTCCCTCCTGGATACACTCTCTAAAGTCTAGGTCTGCTTTGTATCTCCTATGGTTTCTCACAGTAGTGTGTGCTCTCTACCTCCCATGACTGCTCAATAGTGTGGGGTATCTACCTCCTATAACTGTGCTGTAAATGGCAGGGTCTTTGCCACATAGGACTGCATTCTACCTCCTCTGGCTGCTCTCTGTAGCGTGGGAGTCTGCACCTCCTAACTGCATTCTGCCTCGTATCACTACAGCAAAGGATCTGTACTCGCAGTGGCTGCTCCCTGAGGGGCTGGGTCTTTGCCTCATAGGACTGCATTCTACCTCTTCTAGTTGAACTTTATAGTGTGGATTTCTGCAGGGCATCAGACTGCTTTTAGTCTCGTGTGGCTACTTCTAAAGCAGGGGGTCTACCTCCAATGGTAGTTTTCTCTAGACAATGGGGTCTTTTCCCTAAAATGACTGGTTTCTACCTCCTAGGGCCAGCCTTTTATATCGTAGGAGGGTCTACATGTCCTCTGACTGCTTTCTAGAGCACACCAAACCACATAATTCCAACACACAAATCCACTCCACACCACACAATTCTATGCCACACAATTCCACAACTAACTATTCCAATCCAACCCACATAATTCCACTACACACCACTTACATACACTCCGTAGCACATGGGTAAAAGACATTGCAATTCACAATGCCAATAGCTCTAACTCAAACAGATGCGAGACCGATTGCATTTCCAATGCTTGTTTTTGATATATGTTTAGGTCTTTTACAAGATTTTAAATTGAGTTGTTTGTTAGAAAACATTTGGCAACATACAGCCTTTCTTTTTTACACTGTGTGCACCCCAGCAAGATTGCCAATTGAATCATATTACATAAATCCAAATACATCATTTTAAATGAACAGCAGTTTGCCCTAAGATACTGCCTGACACCTGACCTCTGCTCTGAGCTAACAACTATTAGAACATTGGAAAGTTGAGAGCTCCATTGAAGACAATGGAGCAGCAGCGGCCTATAGGAACTGGTATAGGCCCGCTGCTCTCAACATTTAAATGTCCTAAAACACAGCCTCTGCCTTTCTCTTTCCCCTGCCTCTTGAAAACATATTAATTAGGCAGAAGAAAAAGAAAGGATTAGGCCATGCAGGAGGACACCTCATCAGTGGCTCTAGGGCTTCAGATGGAGGGAGGGGAGAATGCTGCTCATCTCCTGGGTCTCTCTGGCTTGGCTGAACTACAAAAAGCAGTTCAGCCAGGCTGGAGAGAACCAGGCGCTGAGTTCATCCCCTTTTCACAGCTCTTGCTGTTAATGTTCAAAAGATAACAGCCATAGCTCTGCGCGTGGCTGTTAGCTGTAAAACATTCACAGCAACAGCAGTGAACAAAGGCCTCAGAGCCGAGGGGGATTTTAATTGCCTCGGGCTCAGTGATGCCTTTGTTTTGCTAATTAGAACATTCTGCCTTGATGGGGTGGAATGTTCTGAATGCTTTATAGCCCGCCGTAGATGGGCTATACCGGCCTATAAAGGCCCACTCCCATGTTAAAGGCCCTTGCCTTCAGCCTGGGCCTTTAATGCTGCACCGGGCCTTTAATGGCCTTATGGCCCGCTACAGTGGGCTATACAGCTATTTAAGAACATTGGAATGCTGAGCACTCACTTTAAGACAATGGAGTAGCTCTGGGCTTCTAATGGCTGATATAAGCCCGGAGCCCCAACATTCCAATGTTTGTCTTTACCAACAGCTGTGAACAAAGGCCTCAAGGAGCCTGAGGGGATTTCAACCCCCTCAGGCTCTGTGATGACTTTGTTTTACTAATTAGAACATTATGCCCGATGGGGCAGAAAGTTCTAAGTCTTATAGTCCACTGTAGATGGGGTACACCAGCCGTTAAAGGCTTGCTCCCTTGTTAAAGGCCTGAACCGAGCTAGAGTGGTTCTTCAATGGCCATTATAGCCCACTAAGGTGGGCTATAAGGCTATAATGACCAGGATAAAACACAGTTAATGGAAGCTTTGTTGCTTATTCGCCTTCTGAACTCCTGCAAGATTTCCTTGAGGATGCTGTAGCACCTTCAGCAACCTTATTTCCAGCTCCCCTGTATCACCACAGAAGCAACGATCAATCCCAAATCTGGGATGTACCACACTCTGATCTCATTCTCAGCTATTTCCCAATTCAACCACACAAAAATGAAACCTATCCACATGGCTTACCCACAACTGGGTATTCACTGTCATAAACCAGCCATGTTCCTCTTTTACTGCTAACCTAAAAGCTCTTCTCCATCTTCTTTACCTCAAAATCTCACAAATACCGAACATAACGGGACCCTGTTGGACCTGGCCCTTTTTGCAGGGTTATCCCCAGACTTTTTGCCTTGCTCCTGTATTATTTCTGAACTGTTTTTGTTGGTTTTCTGACTCTGGGCACTTTACAACTACAAATATGTGCTAAAGTGCATGTGCTCTCTTTTGTAAACTTGGTAAGATTGCTCTACACCTTTTTGGCATATTTAATTTACGTGTAAGACTCTTGTACAGTGGTATCCCATATACCCAAGGCCTGTAAATTAAATGTTACTAGTGGGCATGCAGCGCTGTGTGTGCCATTCACAGAAGTAGCCTTTCATATCTGTCTCAGGCCACTGCAGGGCCTGCCTGCACAGTTTACTGCAGCAGTGACATGGCATTTAAAGTAATTGCCACATCTGAAACTCCCCTTTTACAATATATAAGTCACCCCTAAGGTAGGCCCTAGCGAGACTAGATGGGCGGAAAAATTAAGTGACGCAGAGGTTGATTTAGATATGTCTTTGGAATTGGGTGTAAATATTTTTCTGGCAGCCAATTTAAAGGCACAGCATTATAAAACTTTGTTTAATTTGTATTTTACCCCAGCTAAGCTGTTTAAGTGGGGGAAAAGAGAGTCGGATGAATGTCCAAGGTGCGGCTTGGGCCCGGCAGATAGCATACATATGTTTTTTTCATGTAATTCTCTTAGTTCGTTGAAAAGTAGGATTGAGGAATTTTGGCAAGAAGTAACCAATCAAGAGATTATTATGACCGCACCTATGATGCTATTTGGATATGATAATCGAGTTAAGCTGTCAGGACCCCATCGGGATTTTATATTTATTACAACAGCAGTCGCCAGGCTTTTAATAGCTACAAGGTGGAAGGATAATGAACCTCCGTCATATATGGCCTGGCTCCATAGGCTATTATCTATCCATATGCAGGAGCTGGCTTTATATAATTGTAAGGGGTGGCGGGCGAAAGAGAAAGGTCATCAGATTTGGGGGCTAATGACCAGTTGGATTAAAAAAGATCGTAGGGTTATCGCCAACAGGCTGGGAATTGGTTAATAATTCTTTTGATTTCAGCTTTGTAGGATTTTAGTTAATAATAGGGCCCATGACGACAGCTTAGCCGCAGCGGTAACTGTAACTATAATAAATGCTGTCAAGTTGAAGGGGGTTTGAAAGACGTTGAATTACAGATGTTTTTTTCCTTTTTTTGTCTGTTGCGTGCTTGTAATGTATAATGTATAATGTATTTTGTTTTTTCTTTTGTGGCTGAAAATTAAACAAAAAAAATTCTTTCTTTTGCATTTGTCGCCCTAACTGGGAAGGGTATGCCCAGACGTGGGTCCCGTGCTCACTACACCACTGGATTCAAGCTAGCCTAGCTGATGAAGGGTGATGCCCTGAAACCAGTCCCAAGATGCTTGTTTCCGGTCCAGGGAGGACCTGGCTTGGCAGTTCGGGCTGGACTGTTCCCACAAGAAACAGGGTCAAGACTGATTTGCATATGGCTGGGTCCAAACTGGGGTGGTGTGGTGAGCAAAAGAATGATGGATTTAACCCAGATCCTTGTGACTGGGGGTGAATGTTTGCATTGTCCAGAATTCCGTCCATCAATTCTTTCTTTTGCATTTGTCGCCCTAACTGGGAAGGGTATGCCCAGACGTGGGTCCCGTGCTCACTACACCACTGGATTCAAGCTAGCCTAGCTGATGAAGGGTGATGCCCTGAAACCAGTCCCAAGATGCTTGTTTCCGGTCCAGGGAGGACCTGGCTTGGCAGTTCGGGCTGGACTGTTCCCACAAGGAACAGGGTCAAGACTGATTTGCATATGACTGGGTCCAAACTGGGGTGGTGTGGTGAGCAAAAGAATGATGGATTTAACCCAGATCCTTGTGACTGGGGGTGAATGTTTGCATTGTCCAGCATTCCGTCCATCATTTCTTTCTTTTGCATTTGTCGCCCTAACTGGGAAGGGTATGCCTAGACGTGGGTCCCGTGCTCACTACACCACTGGATTCAAGCTAGCCTGGCTGATGGTGATGCCCTGAAACCGGTCCCAGGATGCTTGTTTCCGGTCCTGGGAGGACCTGGCTTGGCAGTTCGGGCTGGACTGTTCCCCCAAGGAACAGGGTCAAGACTGATTTGCATATGGCTGGGTCCAAACTGGGGTGGTGTGGTGAGCAAAAGAGTGATGGATTTAACCCAGATCCTTGTGACTGGGGGTGAATGTTTGCATTGTCCAGCATTCCGTCCATCAATAGTTTTTTTTTGCATTTGTCGTCCTAACTGGGAAGGGTATGCCCAGACGTGGGTCCCGTGCTCACTACACCACTGGATTCAAGCTAGCCTGGCTGATGAAGGGTGATGCCCTGAAACCAGTCCCAGGATGCTTGTTTTCGGTCCATGGAGGACCTGTTTGTTATGTTATGTTATGTTAACTGATTTTATAATGCGCATAGCTACCCAAAAAGGGTTTCCCAGCGCAGACCTAGAGGAACCACAACAGAATAGAAAAGAAGTAAAAACTATTGATTAAACAGCCAAGCTTTCACTAATTTACGAAATTTTAAATGAAGTGTTTCTTTACGGATCGCTATGGGAAGAGAGTTCCACAAGAGAGGACCAAGATAAGAAAAGGAGCGGCCACCCATTCTTGTGAGTTTGATCCTGGGAACCATACATTTTTCCTGTGTCGTAGAGCGTAACAGGCGAGAAGGCTGATAGAGATGGACAAGTTTTTGCAGGTATTGAGGGGCAGTACCAGTCTTAATCTTAAACATATAGTCCAGGGCTTTAAACTTAGTCCGATTTTCCACTCTAAGCCAGTGTAAATCTCTCAAAGCATTGGAGATAGAAGACATTCTTGGGATTTTATAAAGCAGCCTAGCGGCAAAGTTCTGCACCACCTGGAGCTTACGTAACACATCCTTGTTTGCTCCCAAAAGAAGAATATTCCCATAGTCCAGTCTGGATGTAACAAGTTCCTGGACTACAGTCCTTTGGGTAGCATTCGGGAGCATCCAGATGATTTTCTTCAACCATTTTAAAATGGTGAAGCAGGTGGCTGCAGTTTTTACCGCATGTTGTTTCATGGATAATTTATTATCCATAATAAATCCCAGATTGCGGGCTTGAGAGGTGGGCGAGGGTAAGGGTCCCATTTCACTGGGCCAATGTTGGGGGCCCCAGAGGTCTCCATTTTTCCCAAAAATAAGGACCTCCGTTTTTTCACCATTGAGCTTGAGTAGATTGGTTTGCATCCAAGATGCAATGTTACTCAAGCCCATTTGAAGAGTTGAAAGACCTTGCAGATTTCCCGCAGACAGGGAAAAAATTATTTGGGTGTCATCGGCGTAAGAAAAAAGAGACAACCCAGCCTCCTCTGCAATCACAGCCAAAGGTTGTAGATAGAGATTGAACAGAAGGGGACTTAAAATTGACCCTTGAAGTACCCCATACGGAGAAAAAAGAATTTTAGAGGTAGCCCTAGACGAAAAGACTTGAAAGGTCCGTTTAGATAAAAAAGAAGTCAACCAGCCAATTGCTGTCCCGGTGATGCCAAGTGACTGCAAGGATTTAATTAGCACGGTATGAGAAACCGTGTCAAATGCGGCACTCAAATCTAACAATATGAGGCCACTGTGTTACCTGTATCTAAACGTTGTCGCAGCATTTCGGTAACACCAAGGAGAGTCGTCTCTGTCGAAAAACCCGCTCTGAAACCAGACTGAGAGGGGTGTAAAAAGTTCGAAGATTCAATAAACTTGGATAATTGTAAGTTTACATGTTTTTCCAAAATTTTGGAAAAAATAGGAAGCAGGGAAATGGGCCTGAAATTAGATGACTGATCTGGATCAGCATTAGCCTTTTTCAACAGTGGAAGGACCATAGCATGTTTCCAATCGGACGGAACCAAAGCCGTTTGAAGTGAGGCATTAAGTAGTTCCATAACAATTTCAAGTGAAGGCTGCTCAAGTTGTAAAAGTACAGGAGCAGGAAGAAGATCACAGGGAGATCCTGATTTGATGCTGCCTAAAATTTTTTTTAAAGAATTAATATTAAGAGGCGCCCACTTTTCCAATTTCATAGAAGGTTCCACTATAGAAATGGGTTCAAGAGGGAAGCTTACTGAATAGGCACCATTGGCCTAATTTTATCTAATGTCAGATATATTTGCTCCACTTTATTTATGAAGAAATTGGCAAGAGTGTTACATTGTAATTCATTTAGGATAGGAGAAATGGGCTGCGTATCAGAGCCAGCCAATTTTTTTACCATTGTGAACAAAGTACGGGAACAATTTTGTGCCTTGGAAATGGAAGAGGAAACATATTCCGCTCGAGCTAGTTTGCATAGAACATGATATTTTTTTAGAGCAGTTTTATATGTGGTTTTAGAATCAGTGGAATAGTCTTTCCTCCAAAATCTTTCCAACGCTTTACATTTACTTTTTTCGATTTTTAATTGTTCAGTAAACCAGGGAGCAGGGGGACGATGATTAGACAATTTTTTGACAGAGAGTGGAAGGCAGTCATTGACTGCATTAGAAATCCAGCTGTAAATAGTATCCAAAGACGATAATGATATTAAACCAAAACTAGGAATATTATTGGACAAAATTCGATTAAAAATTTCCAAATCCAATTTTCCCCAATTTCTAGATTGTGATTGTATTTCAGTTGCAGGTATGAACAAGTTCAGTGGAACTGTACATTGAAACTTGATCGCAAAGTGATCTGACCAGCATAACGGAAGAGCAGAAAAGCTTTGAATGTGAGCCAAATTAGAAAAAATAGGATCTAATAAGTGACCAGCTATATGCGTCGGGCCACTATTGCAAAGTGATAAATTCATTGCAGAGAGGTCCGAAATTAATGCGCTGCTAATTGTACACTCAGTATTGTCAAGATGGAGATTTAAATCACCCAAGATGGTGAAATTAGCCATTTTGAGTAAGTGGGGGGCAATCAAATCTGGGAATGACGACGCCCAGGAACCAGCAGGTCCTGGGGGCCGATAAACCAGCATACCAGAGAGAGTAAACTGCGAAGTCAAGGTGAGTTTAAATAGAGCTGCTTCACAACCGGCAAAAGGCAGGTCCTGGCTTGGCAGTTCGGGCTGGACTGTTCCCACAAGGAACAGGGTCAAGACTGATTTGCATATGGCTGGGTCCAAACTAGGGTGGTGTGGTGAGCAAAAGAATGATGGATTTAACCCAGATCCTTGTGACTGGGGGTGAATGTTTGCATTGTCCAGCATTCCGTCCAACAATTGTTTCTTTTGCACTTTTAGAAAGTGGGCATTTCTCTGTTCTTATAACTCTTATGTGTCTTGCAGCCTGACTCCAATCCACATCTAGGGCAGAGTGACAGCTCAGCTTGTGCATACTTTCCAGGCAGCCATCACACAGGGTGTAACAGGGTTGCATCTACATTAATCTGCATGTTGAAAGGTCTTCCTGGGCTGGGAGAGTGAGAGGCGTTTACAATTTACATTTGTATAGGTTGTGTCCTGCACTCACACAAAGGGCTCGTTCACCCCCTGCTGATGTCTGGAGCCAGTGCAAGGGTGGAGGGAAACTCCTGGGACTGACCAGATCTTGCTGGAACCTTCACCCCCCTTCTAGAAGCAAGGCATCAGAGTATAAGTACAGGGGCTCTGACCCCACATTCTTGGAGGACTTTTGGAGTACGCTACAGGACCTGGAAAAAGCTCTGCTGGAGTAAAGGCTGCTGCGCTGAAAGGATTGCCCCACCTTGCTGCGCTGACTGTTCAGAGGAACTGCTGCCCTGCTTTGTTGTGCTGCCCTGATGACTGCTGACCTTTGCTCTGTCAAGTAAGGCTACAGATTGCCTCCCAAAGTGACTCAGGGAATGCGTGGACTTGTAACCGGAAGGCTGCTGGACTGACAGGAGGACCCCATGAGCTGGCCTGCCTGCATGCACCTTGCAGGTGTGCCCCAGTGCTCTGTAAACAGTGTGTGGTGAGCGCTTTGAATTCTGGGGGTGCGCTCTATTTTGCAGGAGTCCAAGTGCCTTTATTTCATTGGAAATTCCCTAGTGCTTTTCTCGTGGGAAAATTCCTGATGCCGTGGTATTTAATATTTCTCGGTGCTAGTACAGGGGAGATTACCTGGGTCCAGTTCCCCCCTCCCACACGACATGCACACTCCCAAGGCAGTTCCGGCAGTGCCGTACTGTGGGGATTGGTGTGAGGAGACTACGGTGGGGAGCGTGGTCCCTTACTTGCTCCCTGCACCTTTTTTTAGCGAGTGCCAAACACCGTCTCTGGTTTCCCTGGTGGTAACCAGACTACGGGGAGTTCTGCCCAGCAGGGAGGCCCCCGTCGTAAGTTCTCGTGCTGGGCTGAGTCGGCGCCATGTTCAGGCCCTCAGTGGCTGGACATCTGGATCAGACAAAGGAGGGCGCTGGCAGCACTGCAGTTCTGCAAAAGTGGAGCCATGCCGAAGTAAATCTCCCCAGCGGCCTTTGGTGGCTGGGTGTCATGCTTGGCGGCCCATGAGGATCGACACGGACCCCGTGAGTAAACGTACAGCTGGCTTCTCCCGCAACTGTGCACAGACCGCCCTTGTGTTGATCCAAACGGTCCTGGCGTTATTGCACAGTGCTCTTCCATAGGAGGAGGAACAACTGCCTCTATGCCAAAACTTACCCTCAGGACTTGTGTAGCTCTTTGTCCCCGATCGGGTCATGGGCAGTCCCGATGGCAAGTTCTGTTGGGCTCATAAGTGATACTACTGTGAAGCCCCTAAGAAGCAGGTATACGATTTATCTGCATTCATTCCAGAGGGACTCATCTTTCTCCCAGTCTTGCTAGGATTACTGTAGCTCCCCTAAAAGGAGAGCAGGGATTCCTGTAGGGTTGTTGTTCTGACAGGCTTATGTTTTGTGTGATTTATATGATGCAGTGATACCGCGTGATTGATATATTACTCTTCAGCTGCTCTGCTACATCTCATGCCCTGATGTAATTTGTTTTTGATGTTTGGGTGCCCCAGCATGCACAGTATGGTTAACCCCTGTGCTTTTATGTCCTATCCTGGTGCATTACCTGCCACAAGTCTTTACTGTTAGCATAACGGATGTCGCTTGGATGGCTGCATTGTCAGGATGAAAAGTACGCTTACAGTATTGACAGCATTTGTACAGGTTGAGGGTGTTTTGATGACATGTGCAGCTTTTAAGTGGTTACTGTAGTACGCTACTTATGTTATGACAACTGCCCGATTGGCAAGGTGATATCATGATCTGTGTGACGCTATGACAAGTGCATAGTGGCACAGTGATTTATGTATATGTGGTCAATATTTTTTATACACATTTCTTTATGACACATGCCAAATGGCCACATGATTTATGTGACTATGGTCTAATTTGATTCTATGCATAATACAAAGGATATTTTTTTATATATCTCTGTGTGATGTCTCTTTTGTGGGGTATTCATTGTGTCACTGGTGTGAGTGTATGGCGCAAACGCTTTACACATTGCCTCTGGGGATAAGCATGACTGCTCTGTGCCAAGCTACCGGGGGTGAGCACAGTTTATCTTTGGTGGGTAACTTACTCGCCCTGACTAGAGTGGTGGGTTCTGTCTGGCTTAGGTGCATACCCTAGCGAACCAGAAACCCATTTCTAACAGACCCCTTATCTCAAAAAATGTCAAGCAGCTGAGAAGAAGCCCAGCTAGTCTTTTACTCTAAATCTGGCAAATATAAAAACAGAGGGAGGAAAATTGGAGTGGTTGTTGGTGGAGAACAGCCTAATCATTGACTGGCTGACTGGGAGGTGCACAAGGCGCATGAGGACATAGAGTAAGAACGATGGCCCAAAAGTATATAAAACTTCAATTAATCAGGCATCCATGAAACAAGGAATTTTTCAACGGTTTCAAATAATTCACTGAACCAGACAAAGGCATGCTTTTATGACTAGTTTAATCCCATCCCTTTTATTCTTACAGAGTGACCAATCCCTTTGGAAATCTGACATTTACCAACAAGACAGCAAGTCTCTACAAGAGAGAAGATGCATGCAAGTGGTTCAGTTGGTGACTGGTCTCAGCTGAACGTGGTTCTAATTAAAGCTGCGTCATTTACCACATTAAGCACTCCTGGACACTTTACTTTGCCTTCCAACATCTTGCAGGAACATGTTAATAATAAATATATAAATATATGACAAGGAATAATTAGGAGTGTGGTTTGGACACTAGTAGATGGCCCGCAGAGGAGTGCCTGCAATAGACAGAAATACCTCCCTTCCAGGTGGGGATCACTAAAGCCTTCATTGCAACAGTTGGTGTGGTGTCGTGTAGCTCCTATAATAATTATACAGGATCTGCGTGTTTGGACAGCATACACTGTAGGATTGGTGTCTGACTGTTTCTGAACACCCCCACCGAGTATGTTGGCCTTTTGTACCAACTAGCTCACAGTGCCACCAGAGTCTCCTCTTACCAAGGAGAGAATATTTCCTGGCAACCATCGAACATGACAACCCTGATCCCTCAGGACCGTGGAAACAATATACTACGTTTCGCTCAGTCACTCGTGCTTACTTAGTCTGTTTCAGAGAGATACACAGAATAAACAGGCTGGGCGTTTTCAATAAGTATTTATTGAACAGTGGTTAATCTGGTGTAGAATAGATGAGCTGCAACAACCGTTAGACAGTATAATATATAAATGATTAATAGTACTATAAAGCTAAATGGATGGTATAGCTCTACCATCTTACAATAATCATGAATACATATGAGTATATAAAACACATGATAAAAAGATGCGTACTCCTACGATGCTTCTTCAACTAGATGTACCTAAATGTACCTAGCATGTGTGTAGGTGTGAGGCCAAGAATCCCTCTAGGATAAAGTCAACCCCATTACCTGAATTGAGAGACTGTGGGACCCCGTCCTGGTCTTGAGGTGGACACCCCATAAGGGATATTAGACCACTGCAAGCTGGAGTGTCTGCATGCAGGAAACTCTGCGTCTCTGGTCAGAGTGTCTGCCGGGAAGTCTCTGTCTCCTCTCCCTATCTTAGCAAGATGTCATGTATATATACCCATAGGTCTCCCCAGGGGTCCTACCTCGCTGTATTACTGTATCTGCCTAAGGATGACATCGGTCATGAACTTTGTACATAGATATTATACAGGAGATGGTCGTCCTGCTGTGCTTCCAAGAATCCTCATGCATAATGTATGAGCTTTCGAACTAGGGAAAACTTGTGTTCTGAATGCAGTTTCGTATCTAGGTAAAAGGTCAGTCCCTGTAAACCGTTATAAGTTTAATGTAGGGAAGAATATAGGTGAAGGGTAATGAAGTTACTGGGGCCTATATAATGGTACCTATATGGAATATAACACCCACTCCTCTTCCGAATGGACGACATAGTTAAATTCTAAACGTACTACTAGGCTGACTAGATACTGGTACGCAAAATAGTTTAAAAAACATTAGTTTCTTGTTTTGCTAAAAACAATGATAAAAAGGTTCTAAAAAATCTTTAAAAAGTTTAAAAAGGAAATTGTCACGCAAGCCATAGCTCTAACGTGTCCAAAGATATAGTTCGAACCACTATAAGCATTTGAAAGCCATGCATGCTCAAAAGAATTTCGTTTTTTAAAAAGTCAAATTTTTCCCAGCACAGGACGGGCCAAACGAGTCAAATGTTTATGTGTCCTGGCTGGTAGACGCAACATTCTCGTTGCCTGCCTCCGCAGATGACGGTCCCTGTAACACCTTGCAGATTATGTCAATTGAGCACACATAATCTTTTGTATTGTCCACGACAGATGCTGGGACAGCCTGTGCACCAACCAAGGCCTGGGTGTTAGAGGAGGAGCCGATGTCCATACCAACAGGAGCCGATACTACCTGTGGTGGCTCTAGAAATGCCACCATCAACATCAGAATACGCTGGGGACACTGCAGAACATGGGCTGTTATCGGGTCCAGTAAAGCATCAACGTCCGGTTGCGCACATGATGGGAGTGTTAGACAGAGATCCAACACACATTCTTCTCCGCAAACCAGGCATCGGAGGACAGGTAAGATGCAGTCCATCCAGACTGGTCTAAATGACAAGAACCAAGATGCACTTAGTTCTCTTAGCGAGGTGTGCCTAGATGTTGTACCATGCGATCACGGTATTTTCGCTCTAGGAGTACTGTTTCCATCTCCTTGGTGACTGGGACATCCATTGCGTGGCAGAAAAATTACGATCAGGATACCTGCTATTAGAAACAGGATCAGCGGCAGTGCTCCAAAAATGCTTCCAAATACGGAGTGTATAAAGTTCGGTATAACTTCGAGGACCGTCTGAAAGGTGCTTAATAGTCCAGAACCTATAGTCTTAAACAGATGGACGATGCCCGTTGTATCAGACATGTTAAAGATACGATTTACCATTTCTGCAAAATGGAAGGGGCAGTTTGTATGTATGAGTGCCTGTATCTCTGCCGAAGACCTTGCGATCTGGAGATCAAAAGTCTCTCGAGCGGAGGTTAAGGGCACGGATTTCTGTAAAAGCATGGCTTTCATTCTGCTCAAAGCATCAAATCGTATTAATGAAACATTTAGTGAGGGCCATAACGGCGCCTCCCTGACTGTATGTGTTGGTGGAAACAATACTTGCATACAGCAAGTAATCCTGGAGCTCAGGGTTACCAGATATGCGGTGCCCGGAAGCATCTCACAGCAACCTTGATTGTTCAACATCAAGTAACTCCCATTCAAAAGTAGCCTGAACACTGGAGTGATCACAGCAGCTGGGGCACCCCTTAAGTGACAGGATAAGTTTGCTACCGAACCGTTACAGGCCCCATGAAGCATTATATCCTGGCATACGAGTGATCTACTTAAAGTATTCTCGCAGTTTGTACTGCTCAAAAACACTTCCCTTTCCCCACTCCGGCATCAAAATCTGTAGGGTAATTCCCAAGATTCCTTAATGAATTTCCTACCCATTTCTTCATATCTGCCTGCCTGCTTTTGTTCAAGACAATATTGGAATTGAAAAGTAGTGACCGGAAGAGTTATGTGGCCATGGATTAATCATTCTGTGGACGGTAACTCTGCCACTGTAAAAGCTAATCTGTCCAGTTTTTCAATACGCAGGATTATATACTTTGCTCCCCTTTGTGCCATCTCTATCTGTTTTTCCGTTAGATTGTATGAAGAAAACAGAGACGTGCTGTTTATGAAACGCCAAGGCACATAGCCTGCGCGCAAAGATTGCAGCGTCTAGCTTAAAAACATAATAGAACGCAATTGTGATTGCCCATGCTGTAATATGGAAATATCCTGTTCTGTTACATAAATAGCAGACGATACAATGTGGCCCAGTGAATATATCCTGGAGGTTAGTGTAGTTAACCCATTGTCAACCACTGCTAGAGCTTTCTCTAGGTTTATACAATCTATTTCTCGTAATCTCTCCGCGGCTTCTTGTTGTGATATTTTCCAAATCTCATTATAGACAGCATAATAGAAACGTTTGTGACGTGGCTTCCTAGGACCTAATAAAAAATCCCATAGATCCACACCCTCTGTAAGTAAGGATAATGTTGTTTCACATGTGTAAGTGTTGAGGTCTTTAGCCAATCGAGGCATAACTTTCCAACACTGTATGATGTCACTACCCCTGGGGGTTCTCTCTGTACATAGCGTGGATCTGGCCTGTTGATACTAAACCCTTTGGTTTTACCCATGAATCTTTCCTGACAGCTATTGGTGTCTGTGGGCCAAATCAACCATCCCTTCCAATCGGGGTCTGATCTATTGTATTGCATGATCTTAACTAGTGTAATCCCTTCTTGTGATGTTATGTTACCCTCGGTGTGTGATGGTGTGGGCATCCGAGGTGTATTCAAATCTTTGATTTGTTGAGGAATAAGGCATGCTCTAAATAGTGCCTCTGTTCCCTGGACCTGCCAGTCTCTAGTACCCCAGACAGATTTTAAGTCCATGGTGTCTTTCCATAAGTCAAAACCTTGTTCAGACAACTGGGCAATAAAGGAAGCAGAATAAATCTGTTTGGTGTTTGTCAACATATTTTTCTGTGCTGGTGTTGGTGCAACCTTATAATAATATGAGGCTGGGTCTGACGTGTTAAACCCTGAAAAATATGGAAACTTTTGTGCAAATGTTTTTGAACTGCTTTTTGGCGGTGTTTGGAAATGTTCCCATTGGTGGTATGTGAAAACATTTCTTGGATTTGCAGATTTATGCAGAAAGTGATGACCATAATGTTGATAGCAATACATTGTTTCAAAGTCTGTTGTGTCTTCCAACATTTCATTATTAGAAAAGGCAGCAGATTTTTCTAAATCAGACAACATATTATTTACAGTTTCATAATCCCAATCATCAGAAAATGTACTGGAGGTAATGATATTACTTAATGAAATTTTAAATAAATGTGGTATTTTTAAAAGTTCGGTCGGGCCAAATATATCGTAATCAACCTTGTCCCACACTATACCGTCAGGTATAGGAACTGCTGAAATGTTCACTGATGATAGGTCTCTTTTTCACGATGTGATGATAGATGCGGTTTCAGAATCACATTAACTTTTTGTGCTGCAGAGCTTTCTTGAAGATAAGTTCCATTTATAAGCATACTAAGGACAGTCACTAAGCCTTTCCAGAAAAGAAAGAAAAGTATCCCAGTGATTACCCAGAGTTCCACCCAAGGTGATACCAGGTAAGTCTTTTTAAGAAAGTTCAGAAAATCTTTAATTTGCTGCTGGCGAGTTTTTTGGGCTGGCTTCGTTTCAGGTTCACTTGGATCCAATGAAAAAGTATCCAAGTCAATGAAAAAGCCAGATGCAGTTCAATCAATTTTAGGTATTTCCGCAGGTCTTGTGGAAACTGTAGTTTGCTCTTGTTGAGGCATGTTGATGTAGATATCTGTGTTTGGTTGAATTGAAGTTTGTCTTTCATTCTGGTTTTGAATTTGAATTTCATTTTCAAGTGGAACGAGTTCCATGGCATTGTTGCATAGTCCATCATTCCGTGCAGGTGACTCTTCAAACGTGATGAGTCTTTCTGTTTGAACTTCTTGTATAGTAGCGAGAGGAGGGTGTCTGTTACTCCGGAGTCCACGTGGCCTACTACTCAGTATCGGCCACATAGTGTGGTTTGATTAGGTCAATTGAGACAAATCTTTTCTCCTTTTTACCGGCAAGAGGTGGCAGGAGTACAGTTCTTGTTCCTTCAACTCCCAGGACAGGTACAGGCTTTCTGTATGAAGGCCCAAATTCTTTTTTGTCCGCTATTTTTTCTCTGACCAGGTCCCCAACTTTAGGGATCCAGACAGGTCTTGCTGTGACAGACTTGACTTCCCCAGCGGCGGTCCGTTTCACCTGGACATTGCTTAGTAGTGCCCTGGATTCATTTAGCTCCTGTAAAACAGTCAAACGTTTATGGATGTCAAAAGGTTTCTCATCCGCCACTGTGCCTTCACAATCAAGATCAGGTACCCATATTCTCGTCCCAAATAGGACCTCATAAGGTGTGACACCCCCTAGAAAGCTTCTTGGCTTGTTGTTCATTGCTCTTTGAACTCCATACAGATGTTTTACCCAACTCACACCCGAGCCTAATACTCTAGCTGTTAAAGACTGCTTTAAGTCCCGGTTTTTCCTCTCCACAACCGAATTTCCCTCGGGATGGTATGGGGAGGAGTACCGCAATGCTACACCCAAACCTCCCATGGCTTCCTTGTAAGCCCTAGAGCTAAATGCGGGGCCACGGTCAGAATGTAATGTGCCAATTGCGTATGTCCCTATAAAGACTTGAAAATCTTTTATAACTGTTCGAGCGTCAGCCAAGCACTGGGGCCACACCCATAGGAATCTAGAGCAGGAATCCACTGCAACCATGATATACTTGTAAGCCTCATCTGTTCGTAAGGGGCCGCAGTGGTCCAAATAAACACATGCGAGTGGTTTGTCTATTAGCAATGCGCTGCACGTGTTACGGTGGAGCCTTTCATCTGCTGACAAATGTCGCATTTCAAGACATAGCGATACAAAAGGGGATGATGGACGGAACGTTTGAGCCAATCAAACACTCACCCCCAGTCAACTGATCTGGGCTTAATCCATGATCATTCTTTAGCTCACTCCACCACCCCAGTTCAGACATGGCCATATGCAAATCAGTCTGACCCTGTGCCTCATGGGAACAGTCCAGCCCGAACTGCCAAGCCACGTCTTCCCTGGACCGGAAACAAGCATCCTAGGACCGGTTTCTGGCATTCCAGCCGTCATCAGCCAGGCTTGCTTGAATCCAGTGGCAAAGTGAGCAAGGGACCCACGTCTGGGCATACCCCCGCCAACTTAGGGCAAACAAAGCGATACAAAAGGGGATGATGGACGGAACGTTTGAGCCAATCAAACACTCCCCCCAGTCAACTGATCTGGGTTTAATCCATCATCATTCTTTAGCTCACTCCACCACCCCAGTTCAGACATGGCCATATGCAAATCAGTCTGACCCTGTGCCTCATGGGAACAGTCCAGCCCGAACTGCCAAGCCACGTCTTCCCTGGACCGGAAACAAGCATCCTAGGACCGGTTTCTGGCATTCCAGCCGTCATCAGCCAGGCTTGCTTGAATCCAGTGGCAAAGTGAGCAAGGGACCCACGTCTGGGCATACCCCCGCCAACTTAGGGCGAACAAAGCGATACAAAAGGGGATGATGGACGGAACATTTGAGCCAATCAAACACTCACCCCCAGTCAACTGATCTGGGTTTAATCCATCATCATTCTTTAGCTCACTCCACCACCCCAGTTCAGACATGGCCATATGCAAATCAGTCTGACCCTGTGCCTCATGGGAACAGTCCAGCCCGAACAGCCAAGCCACGTCTTCCCTGGACCGGAAACAAGCATCCTAGGACCGGTTTCTGGCATTCCAGCCGTCATCAGCCAGGCTTGCTTGAATCCAGTGGCAAAGTGAGCAAGGGACCCACGTCTGGGCATACCCCCGCCAACTTAGGGCGAACAAAGCGATACAAAAGGGGATGATGGACGGAACGTTTGAGCCAATCAAACACTCACCCCCAGTCAACTGATCTGGGTTTAATCCATCATCATTCTTTAGCTCACTCCACCACCCCAGTTCAGACATGGCCATATGCAAATCAGTCTGACCCTGTGCCTCATGGGAACAGTCCAGCCCGAACTGCCAAGCCACGTCTTCCCTGGACCGGAAACAAGCATCCTAGGACCGGTTTCTGGCATTCCAGCCGTCATCAGCCAGGCTTGCTTGAATCCAGTGGCAAAGTGAGCAAGGGACCCACGTCTGGGCATACCCCCGCCAACTTAGGGCGAACAAAGCGATACAAAAGGGGATGATGGACGGAACGTTTGAGCCAATCAAACACTCACCCCCAGTCAACTGATCTGGGTTTAATCCATCATCATTCTTTAGCTCACTCCACCACCCCAGTTCAGACATGGCCATATGCAAATCAGTCTGACCCTGTGCCTCATGGGAACAGTCCAGCCTGAACTGCCAAGCCACGTCTTCCCTGGACCGGAAACAAGCATCCTAGGACCGGTTTCTGGCATTCCAGCCGTCATCAGCCAGGCTTGCTTGAATCCAGTGGCAAAGTGAGCAAGGGACCCACGTCTGGGCATACCCCCGCCAACTTAGGGCGAACAAAGCGATACAAAAGGGGATGATGGACGGAACGTTTGAGCTAATCAAACACTCACCCCCAGTCAACTGATCTGGGTTTAATCCATCATCATTCTTTAGCTCACTCCACCACCCCAGTTCAGACATGGCCATATGCAAATCAGTCTGACCCTGTGCCTCATGGGAACAGTCCAGCCCGAACTGCCAAGCCACGTCTTCCCTGGACCGGAAACAAGCATCCTAGGACCGGTTTCTGGCATTCCAGCCGTCATCAGCCAGGCTTGCTTGAATCCAGTGGCAAAGTGAGCAAGGGACCCACGTCTGGGCATACCCCCGCCAACTTAGGGCGAACAAAGTGATACAAAAGGGGATGATGGACGGAACGTTTGAGCCAATCAAACACTCACCTCCAGTCAACTGATCTGGGTTTAATCCATCATCATTCTTTAGCTCACTCCACCACCCCAGTTCAGACATGGCCATATGCAAATCAGTCTGACCCTGTGCCTCATGGGAACAGTCCAGCCCGAACTGCCAAGCCACGTCTTCCCTGGACCGGAAACAAGCATCCTAGGACCGGTTTCTGGCATTCCAGCCGTCATAAGCCAGGCTTGCTTGAATCCAGTGGCAAAGTGAGCAAGGGACCCACGTCTGGGCATACCCCCGCCAACTTAGGGCGAACAAAGCGATACAAAAGGGGATGATGGACGGAACGTTTGAGCCAATCAAACACTCACCCCCAGTCAACTGATCTGGGTTTAATCCATCATCATTCTTTAGCTCACTCCACCACCCCAGTTCAGACATGGCCATATGCAAATCAGTCTGACCCTGTGCCTCATGGGAACAGTCCAGCCCGAACTGCCAAGCCACGTCTTCCCTGGACCGTAAACAAGCATCCTAGGACCGGTTTCTGGCATTCCAGCTGTCATCAGCCAGGCTTGCTTGAATCCAGTGGCAAAGTGAGCAAGGGACCCACGTCTGGGCATACCCCCGCCAACTTAGGGCGAACAAAGCGATACAAAAGGGGATGATGGACGGAACGTTTGAGCCAATCAAACACTCACCCCCAGTCAACTGATCTGGGTTTAATCCATCATCATTCTTTAGCTCACTCCACCACCCCAGTTCAGACATGGCCATATGCAAATCAGTCTGACCCTGTGCCTCATGGGAACAGTCCAGCCCGAACTGCCAAGCCACGTCTTCCCTGGACCGGAAACAAGCATCCTAGGACCGGTTTCTGGCATTCCAGCCGTCATCAGCCAGGCTTGCTTGAATCCAGTGGCAAAGTGAGCAAGGGACCCACGTCTGGGCATACCCCCGCCAACTTAGGGCGAACAAAGCGATACAAAAGGGGATGATGGACGGAACGTTTGAGCCAATCAAACACTCACCCCCAGTCAACTGATCTGGGTTTAATCCATCATCATTCTTTAGCTCACTCCACCACCCCAGTTCAGACATGGCCATATGCAAATCAGTCTGACCCTGTGCCTCATGGGAACAGTCCAGCCCGAACTGCCAAGCCACGTCTTCCCTGGACCGGAAACAAGCATCCTAGGACCGGTTTCTGGCATTCCAGCCGTCATCAGCCAGGCTTGCTTGAATCCAGTGGCAAAGTGAGCAAGGGACCCACGTCTGGGCATACCCCCGCCAACTTAGGGCGAACAAAGCGATACAAAAGGGGATGATGGACGGAACGTTTGAGCCAATCAAACACTCACCCCCAGTCAACTGATCTGGGTTTAATCCATCATCATTCTTTAGCTCACTCCACCACCCCAGTTCAGACATGGCCATATGCAAATCAGTCTGACCCTGTGCCTCATGGGAACAGTCCAGCCTGAACTGCCAAGCCACGTCTTCCCTGGACCGGAAACAAGCATCCTAGGACCGGTTTCTGGCATTCCAGCCGTCATCAGCCAGGCTTGCTTGAATCCAGTGGCAAAGTGAGCAAGGGACCCACGTCTGGGCATACCCCCGCCAACTTAGGGCGAACAAAGCGATACAAAAGGGGATGATGGACGGAACGTTTGAGCTAATCAAACACTCACCCCCAGTCAACTGATCTGGGTTTAATCCATCATCATTCTTTAGCTCACTCCACCTCCCCAGTTCAGACATGGCCATATGCAAATCAGTCTGACCCTGTGCCTCATGGGAACAGTCCAGCCCGAACTGCCAAGCCACGTCTTCCCTGGACCGGAAGCAAGCATCCTATGACCGGTTTCTGGCATTCCAGCCGTCATCAGCCAGGCTTGCTTGAATCCAGTGGCAAAGTGAGCAAGGGACCCACGTCTGGGCATACCCCCGCCAACTTAGGGCGAACAAAGTGATACAAAAGGGGATGATGGACGGAACGTTTGAGCCAATCAAACACTCACCCCCAGTCAACTGATCTGGGTTTAATCCATCATCATTCTTTAGCTCACTCCACCACCCCAGTTCAGACATGGCCATATGCAAATCAGTCTGACCCTGTGCCTCATGGGAACAGTCCAGCCCGAACTGCCAAGCCACGTCTTCCCTGGACCGGAAGCAAGCATCCTAGGACCGGTTTCTGGCATTCCAGCCGTCATCAGCCAGGCTTGCTTGAATCCAGTGGCAAAGTGAGCAAGGGACCCACGTCTGGGCATACCCCCGCCAACTTAGGGCGAACAAAGTGATACAAAAGGGGATGATGGACGGAACGTTTGAGCCAATCAAACACTCACCCCCAGTCAACTGATCTGGGTTTAATCCATCATCATTCTTTAGCTCACTCCACCACCCCAGTTCAGACATGGCCATATGCAAATCAGTCTGACCCTGTGCCTCATGGGAACAGTCCAGCCCGAACTGCCAAGCCACGTCTTCCCTGGACCGGAAACAAGCATCCTAGGACCGGTTTCTGGCATTCCAGCCGTCATCAGCCAGGCTTGCTTGAATCCAGTGGCAAAGTGAGCAAGGGACCCACGTCTGGGCATACCCCCGCCAACTTAGGGCGAACAAAGCGATACAAAGGGGATGATGGACGGAACGTTTGAGCCAATCAAACACTCCCCCCAGTCAACTGATCTGGGTTTAATCCATCATCATTCTTTAGCTCACTCCACCACCCCAGTTCAGACATGGCCATATGCAAATCAGTCTGACCCTGTGCCTCATGGGAACAGTCCAGCCCGAACTGCCAAGCCACGTCTTCCCTGGACCGGAAACAAGCATCCTAGGACCGGTTTCTGGCATTCCAGCCGTCATCAGCCAGGCTTGCTTGAATCCAGTGGCAAAGTGAGCAAGGGACCCACGTCTGGGCATACCCCCGCCAACTTAGGGCGAACAAAGCGATACAAAAGGGGATGATGGACGGAACGTTTGAGCCAATCAAACACTCACCCCCAGTCAACTGATCTGGGTTTAATCCATCATCATTCTTTAGCTCACTCCACCACCCCAGTTCAGACATGGCCATATGCAAATCAGTCTGACCCTGTGCCTCATGGGAACAGTCCAGCCCGAACTGCCAAGCCACGTCTTCCCTGGACCGGAAACAAGCATCCTAGGACCGGTTTCTGGCATTCCAGCCGTCATCAGCCAGGCTTGCTTGAATCCAGTGGCAAAGTGAGCAAGGGACCCACGTCTGGGCATACCCCCGCCAACTTAGGGCGAACAAAGCGATACAAAAGGGGATGATGGACGGAACGTTTGAGCCAATCAAACACTCACCCCCAGTCAACTGATCTGGGTTTAATCCATCATCATTCTTTAGCTCACTCCACCACCCCAGTTCAGACATGGCCATATGCAAATCAGTCTGACCCTGTGCCTCATGGGAACAGTCCAGCCCGAACTGCCAAGCCACGTCTTCCCTGGACCGGAAACAAGCATCCTAGGACCGGTTTCTGGCATTCCAGCCGTCATCAGCCAGGCTTGCTTGAATCCAGTGGCAAAGTGAGCAAGGGACCCACGTCTGGGCATACCCCCGCCAACTTAGGGCGAACAAAGCGATACAAAAGGGGATGATGGACGGAACGTTTGAGCCAATCAAACACTCACCCCCAGTCAACTGATCTGGGTTTAATCCATCATCATTCTTTAGCTCACTCCACCACCCCAGTTCAGACATGGCCATATGCAAATCAGTCTGACCCTGTGCCTCATGGGAACAGTCCAGCCCGAACTGCCAAGCCACGTCTTCCCTGGACCGTAAACAAGCATCCTAGGACCGGTTTCTGGCATTCCAGCCGTCATCAGCCAGGCTTGCTTGAATCCAGTGGCAAAGTGAGCAAGGGACCCACGTCTGGGCATACCCCCGCCAACTTAGGGCGAACAAAGCGATACAAAAGGGGATGATGGACAGAACGTTTGAGCCAATCAAACACTCACCCCCAGTCAACTGATCTGGGTTTAATCCATCATCATTCTTTAGCTCACTCCACCACCCCAGTTCAGACATGGCCATATGCAAATCAGTCTGACCCTGTGCCTCATGGGAACAGTCCAGCCCGAACTGCCAAGCCACGTCTTCCCTGGACCGGAAACAAGCATCCTAGGACCGGTTTCTGGCATTCCAGCCGTCATCAGCCAGGCTTGCTTGAATCCAGTGGCAAAGTGAGCAAGGGACCCACGTCTGGGCATACCCCCGCCAACTTAGGGCGAACAAAGCGATACAAAAGGGGATGATGGACGGAACGTTTGAGCCAATCAAACCCTCACCCCCAGTCAACTGATCTGGGTTTAATCCATCATCATTCTTTAGCTCACTCCACCACCCCAGTTCAGACATGGCCATATGCAAATCAGTCTGACCCTGTGCCTCATGGGAACAGTCCAGCCCGAACTGCCAAGCCACGTCTTCCCTGGACCGGAAACAAGCATCCTAGGACCGGTTTCTGGCATTCCAGCCGTCATCAGCCAGGCTTGCTTGAATCCAGTGGCAAAGTGAGCAAGGGACCCACGTCTGGGCATACCCCCGCCAACTTAGGGCGAACAAAGCGATACAAAAGGGGATGATGGACGGAACGTTTGAGCCAATCAAACACTCACCCCCAGTCAACTGATCTGGGTTTAATCCATCATCATTCTTTAGCTCACTCCACCACCCCAGTTCGGACATGGCCATATGCAAATCAGTCTGACCCTGTGCCTCATGGGAACAGTCCAGCCTGAACTGCCAAGCCACGTCTTCCCTGGACCGGAAACAAGCATCCTAGGACCGGTTTCTGGCATTCCAGCCGTCATCAGCCAGGCTTGCTTGAATCCAGTGGCAAAGTGAGCAAGGGACCCACGTCTGGGCATACCCCCGCCAACTTAGGGCGAACAAAGCGATACAAAAGGGGATGATGGAGGGAACGTTTGAGCTAATCAAACACTCACCCCCAGTCAACTGATCTGGGTTTAATCCATCATCATTCTTTAGCTCACTCCACCACCCCAGTTCAGACATGGCCATATGCAAATCAGTCTGACCCTGTGCCTCATGGGAACAGTCCAGCCCGAACTGCCAAGCCACGTCTTCCCTGGACCGGAAGCAAGCATCCTAGGACCGGTTTCTGGCATTCCAGCCGTCATCAGCCAGGCTTGCTTGAATCCAGTGGCAAAGTGAGCAAGGGACCCACGTCTGGGCATACCCCCGCCAACTTAGGGCGAACAAAGTGATACAAAAGGGGATGATGGACGGAACGTTTGAGCCAATCAAACACTCACCCCCAGTCAACTGATCTGGGTTTAATCCATCATCATTCTTTAGCTCACTCCACCACCCCAGTTCAGACATGGCCATATGCAAATCAGTCTGACCCTGTGCCTCATGGGAACAGTCCAGCCCGAACTGCCAAGCCACGTCTTCCCTGGACCGGAAACAAGCATCCTAGGACCGGTTTCTGGCATTCCAGCCGTCATCAGCCAGGCTTGCTTGAATCCAGTGGCAAAGTGAGCAAGGGACCCACGTCTGGGCATACCCCCGCCAACTTAGGGCGAACAAAGCGATACAAAAGGGGATGATGGACGGAACGTTTGAGCCAATCAAACACTCACCCCCAGTCAACTGATCTGGGTTTAATCCATCATTATTCTTTAGCTCACTCCACCACCCCAGTTCAGACATGGCCATATGCAAATCAGTCTGACCCTGTGCCTCATGGGAACAGTCCAGCCCGAACTGCCAAGCCACGTCTTCCCTGGACCGGAAACAAGCATCCTAGGACCGGTTTCTGGCATTCCAGCCGTCATCAGCCAGGCTTGCTTGAATCCAGTGGCAAAGTGAGCAAGGGACCCACGTCTGGGCATACCCCCGCCAACTTAGGGCGAACAAAGCGATACAAAAGGGGATGATGGACGGAACGTTTGAGCCAATCAAACACTCACCCCCAGTCAACTGATCTTGGTTTAATCCATCATCATTCTTTAGCTCACTCCACCACCCCAGTTCAGACATGGCCATATGCAAATCAGTCTGACCCTGTGCCTCATGGGAACAGTCCAGCCCGAACTGCCAAGCCACGTCTTCCCTGGACCGGAAACAAGCATCCTAGGACCGGTTTCTGGCATTCCAGCCGTCATCAGCCAGGCTTGCTTGAATCCAGTGGCAAAGTGAGCAAGGGACCCACGTCTGGGCATACCCCCGCCAACTTAGGGCGAACAAAGCGATACAAAAGGGGATGATGGACGGAACGTTTGAGCCAATCAAACACTCACCCCCAGTCAACTGATCTGGGTTTAATCCATCATCATTCTTTAGCTCACTCCACCACCCCAGTTCAGACATGGCCATATGCAAATCAGTCTGACCCTGTGCCTCATGGGAACAGTCCAGCCTGAACTGCCAAGCCACGTCTTCCCTGGACCGGAAACAAGCATCCTAGGACCGGTTTCTGGCATTCCAGCCGTCATCAGCCAGGCTTGCTTGAATCCAGTGGCAAAGTGAGCAAGGGACCCACGTCTGGGCATACCCCCGCCAACTTAGGGCGAACAAAGCGATACAAAAGGGGATGATGGACGGAACGTTTGAGCTAATCAAACACTCACCCCCAGTCAACTGATCTGGGTTTAATCCATCATCATTCTTTAGCTCACTCCACCACCCCAGTTCAGACATGGCCATATGCAAATCAGTCTGACCCTGTGCCTCATGGGAACAGTCCAGCCCGAACTGCCAAGCCACGTCTTCCCTGGACCGGAAACAAGCATCCTAGGACCGGTTTCTGGCATTCCAGCCGTCATCAGCCAGGCTTGCTTGAATCCAGTGGCAAAGTGAGCAAGGGACCCACGTCTGGGCATACCCCCGCCAACTTAGGGCGAACAAAGCGATACAAAAGGGGATGATGGACGGAACGTTTGAGCCAATCAAACACTCACCTCCAGTCAACTGATCTGGGTTTAATCCATCATCATTCTTTAGCTCACTCCACCACCCCAGTTCAGACATGGCCATATGCAAATCAGTCTGACCCTGTGCCTCATGGGAACAGTCCAGCCCGAACTGCCAAGCCACGTCTTCCCTGGACCGGAAACAAGCATCCTAGGACCGGTTTCTGGCATTCCAGCCGTCATAAGCCAGGCTTGCTTGAATCCAGTGGCAAAGTGAGCAAGGGACCCACGTCTGGGCATACCCCCGCCAACTTAGGGCGAACAAAGCGATACAAAAGGGGATGATGGACGGAACGTTTGAGCCAATCAAACACTCACCCCCAGTCAACTGATCTGGGTTTAATCCATCATCATTCTTTAGCTCACTCCACCACCCCAGTTCAGACATGGCCATATGCAAATCAGTCTGACCCTGTGCCTCATGGGAACAGTCCAGCCCGAACTGCCAAGCCACGTCTTCCCTGGACCGGAAACAAGCATCCTAGGACCGGTTTCTGGCATTCCAGCCGTCATCAGCCAGGCTTGCTTGAATCCAGTGGCAAAGTGAGCAAGGGACCCACGTCTGGGCATACCCCCGCCAACTTAGGGCGAACAAAGCGATACAAAAGGGGATGATGGACAGAACGTTTGAGCCAATCAAACACTCACCCCCAGTCAACTGATCTGGGTTTAATCCATCATCATTCTTTAGCTCACTCCACCACCCCAGTTCAGACATGGCCATATGCAAATCAGTCTGACCCTGTGCCTCATGGGAACAGTCCAGCCCGAACTGCCAAGCCACGTCTTCCCTGGACCGGAAACAAGCATCCTAGGACCGGTTTCTGGCATTCCAGCCGTCATCAGCCAGGCTTGCTTGAATCCAGTGGCAAAGTGAGCAAGGGACCCACGTCTGGGCATACCCCCGCCAACTTAGGGCGAACAAAGCGATACAAAAGGGGATGATGGACGGAACGTTTGAGCCAATCAAACCCTCACCCCCAGTCAACTGATCTGGGTTTAATCCATCATCATTCTTTAGCTCACTCCACCACCCCAGTTCAGACATGGCCATATGCAAATCAGTCTGACCCTGTGCCTCATGGGAACAGTCCAGCCCGAACTGCCAAGCCACGTCTTCCCTGGACCGGAAACAAGCATCCTAGGACCGGTTTCTGGCATTCCAGCCGTCATCAGCCAGGCTTGCTTGAATCCAGTGGCAAAGTGAGCAAGGGACCCACGTCTGGGCATACCCCCGCCAACTTAGGGCGAACAAAGCGATACAAAAGGGGATGATGGACGGAACGTTTGAGCCAATCAAACACTCACCCCCAGTCAACTGATCTGGGTTTAATCCATCATCATTCTTTAGCTCACTCCACCACCCCAGTTCAGACATGGCCATATGCAAATCAGTCTGACCCTGTGCCTCATGGGAACAGTCCAGCCTGAACTGCCAAGCCACGTCTTCCCTGGACCGGAAACAAGCATCCTAGGACCGGTTTCTGGCATTCCAGCCGTCATCAGCCAGGCTTGCTTGAATCCAGTGGCAAAGTGAGCAAGGGACCCACGTCTGGGCATACCCCCGCCAACTTAGGGCGAACAAAGCGATACAAAAGGGGATGATGGACGGAACGTTTGAGCTAATCAAACACTCACCCCCAGTCAACTGATCTGGGTTTAATCCATCATCATTCTTTAGCTCACTCCACCACCCCAGTTCAGACATGGCCATATGCAAATCAGTCTGACCCTGTGCCTCATGGGAACAGTCCAGCCCGAACTGCCAAGCCACGTCTTCCCTGGACCGGAAGCAAGCATCCTAGGACCGGTTTCTGGCATTCCAGCCGTCATCAGCCAGGCTTGCTTGAATCCAGTGGCAAAGTGAGCAAGGGACCCACGTCTGGGCATACCCCCGCCAACTTAGGGCGAACAAAGTGATACAAAAGGGGATGATGGACGGAACGTTTGAGCCAATCAAACACTCACCCCCAGTCAACTGATCTGGGTTTAATCCATCATCATTCTTTAGCTCACTCCACCACCCCAGTTCAGACATGGCCATATGCAAATCAGTCTGACCCTGTGCCTCATGGGAACAGTCCAGCCCGAACTGCCAAGCCACGTCTTCCCTGGACCGGAAACAAGCATCCTAGGACCGGTTTCTGGCATTCCAGCCGTCATCAGCCAGGCTTGCTTGAATCCAGTGGCAAAGTGAGCAAGGGACCCACGTCTGGGCATACCCCCGCCAACTTAGGGCGAACAAAGCGATACAAAAGGGGATGATGGACGGAACGTTTGAGCCAATCAAACACTCACCCCCAGTCAACTGATCTGGGTTTAATCCATCATCATTCTTTAGCTCACTCCACCACCCCAGTTCAGACATGGCCATATGCAAATCAGTCTGACCCTGTGCCTCATGGGAACAGTCCAGCCCGAACTGCCAAGCCACGTCTTCCCTGGACCGTAAACAAGCATCCTAGGACCGGTTTCTGGCATTCCAGCCGTCATCAGCCAGGCTTGCTTGAATCCAGTGGCAAAGTGAGCAAGGGACCCACGTCTGGGCATACCCCCGCCAACTTAGGGCGAACAAAGCGATACAAAAGGGGATGATGGACGGAACGTTTGAGCCAATCAAACACTCACCCCCAGTCAACTGATCTGGGTTTAATCCATCATCATTCTTTAGCTCACTCCACCACCCCAGTTCAGACATGGCCATATGCAAATCAGTCTGACCCTGTGCCTCATGGGAACAGTCCAGCCCGAACTGCCAAGCCACGTCTTCCCTGGACCGGAAACAAGCATCCTAGGACCGGTTTCTGGCATTCCAGTCGTCATCAGCCAGGCTTGCTTGAATCCAGTGGCAAAGTGAGCAAGGGACCCACGTCTGGGCATACCCCCGCCAACTTAGGGCGAACAAAGCGATACAAAAGGGGATGATGGACGGAACGTTTGAGCCAATCAAACACTCACCCCCAGTCAACTGATCTGGGTTTAATCCATCATCATTCTTTAGCTCACTCCACCACCCCAGTTCAGACATGGCCATATGCAAATCAGTCTGACCCTGTGCCTCATGGGAACAGTCCAGCCCGAACTGCCAAGCCACGTCTTCCCTGGACCGGAAACAAGCATCCTAGGTCCGGTTTCTGGCATTCCAGCCGTCATCAGCCAGGCTTGCTTGAATCCAGTGGCAAAGTGAGCAAGGGACCCACGTCTGGGCATACCCCCACCAACTTAGGGCGAACAAAGCGATTTTGTATCGCATTTCAAGACATAGTCCTTAGTTTGCTTTGTTAATCCTGGCCACCAGTAGCGCTGTTTCAGTATAGAAACAGTTGCTGTAACTCCTGCGTGTGCAGAACCTATACCCTCGTGTGCTGCTAGAATTAACCCTAACCTGCGATCCATATTTGGTATTACTCTATCCCCCACTCCAGGAATCTGAGCAAATGGAACATTGTTTGCATCTAACTTGTAGGAGTACTTTAGTGGAAATCTTTTCGGTACTGCCGCCTTATTGCATGTAGCAATAATTGCAACCATGATCTCACCGTCTATTCTCGTTTTTGTTTGAGTGATTGCAGCTACGGAAGTCGTCCATACAGCCCCCTTTGTGGCTTCGTCAGCCAATGAATTCCCTTCAACGTGAACACCATCACGTTGATTACTCAGTGTGTGTATCACGTGAGCCCTTGGTAGTTCGTTTTTCAACTCCACTACCTGTTTCCATAGCGTTTTATGCTTAATTGTGCCACCTTTTGGCGTCCTTGAAACCATTTTGTCCCCAGTGGTGTAAGTATTCATTGTATGACTGTACACAGTAAAAGAAATCACACACAATTAGTGTGGGGAATTCTCGATCCGTATTTACCAGTGCCAGTAACAGGGCTTTTAATTCTGCCAGCTGTGCCATGCAGTCTCCTAGAGACTGGGTTTTTGTACAACTTGGATAACATTTTCTATCCTGCATGCGTCCTTTAACGATAGCACATGCGGCGCGGTATTGCTGTTTACTCCCTATGGCCGGTTGAGCAGACCCGTCAGTGTAAATTATATATTCATACTGATCCAGAGGCATTATTTCATTTGGTAGAGGATATTCTTGTTCGTATTGCAGAAATGCTTGTGTTTTTAGACTTGGGTCATACCTGTATTCTACATCTGTTGCAGTGAGAGAATTAGCCCATTGTATCCATCTTGGATGTAAGGCTTTAGCGTTGGGAACACTTGCCTTTGTCGCAGCTTCTAAGGATGGAACTGGGGTAATGACAATTATACGCTTCCCTTGAGCTAGTGCTCTTTCTCTCACTACAGCAGTCTGTAAGTGTTTTGAAGCTATCATATCAGCTTGTAGGGAGCGAAGGATATCTGTGTGTTTCTGTGTCCATTGTCTAACTGAAAAATCAGATTTTATTAAATCGTAGAAAGGTTTTACCCTTTCTGCGTAATCCAAAATGCATGTTCTACCAAAGTTCAGGAATCCCAGGATTGATTGTAAGTTTTTTAATGATTTTGGAGGTTGGAGCAGCGCACACTTTTCTAAAAAGTTAGCTGCTAGGCTTTTCCCTTCACTTGAAAGCTCATATCCCAGAAAAAGGACATTAAGGTGGGCTATCTTTGATTTTTTAAAGTTGAATTTGTAACCCTCAGAGGCAAATCCCAAAATTATGGTATTTACTCTGTTCAAGTGTTCCTCCAAGTAATCACCCCTTAGATAAATATCATCCACATAGGACAATGCCTCTTCATCCAAATTTTGAAGTAATTCAGTTACTCTAGCTGAAAACAACCCCGGGCTGTTCTTATACCCCTGGGGGAGTCTACAAAATTGATGCTGGGAGCCTAACACGGAGAATGCGGTTAAATACCTGCTTTCAGGCGCTATATTTTGGCAAAAAAATTAATTTGAGATATCTAATGTCGTTTTGTATTTTTGATAGAGCGAAATGTTCTTGTGAATTGTAGGGGTGCATCATAATCATTGATAGGCCGCATCCACATGTATTCAGACATATATTCGTATATTCAGTTTCATATTCATGTATGTTTAGTAAAGAATGAATAGTTCGCTGAGACAAAGTGAACCCAGTAGCATAATGGTGTTAGGATAATGATGTAATGTAATGCTTTTTGAATTGTGTGAACATAATGCATAGAGGAATTAGTTCGTGTATGTAATGTAATTGCAGTAGTTTAAACGTGCACCATATTAAAGTTGCACATGTAATTTATCGTTTGCATAATGAATCGTAATGAATATGCTTATAGGGAAAAGTAAGATGTGTGTTTAAAATTTATATGTAAGGGCCTGACTACATATATGCTTAAGGAAGGCCTGGTATATTCTTATGTTAGCTTATAATGTAGGCCGAAAAGGGTTTCTCTTGGAAAGGCTCTCTGGGCACAAACGGTAGATTTAATTAGCACAGTAGAAGGTTTCTGTTGAACGTATCTTTTGTTGCAGGTGCAAGGACACATGTCTCGTTAGTAAAGACTAACTCTTTGTTTTCAAAAGTTAGAAAGATGGGAGGCATGGTACGGGGAGTGCAATGGAATTTAGGGATGATACTTTCAGCGGAGAAGGCGCCTGGGACTCAAGGTCAACGAAACTGTCCAGGATGAAGTCACCGTTTCAATGGAAAAGCACAAGAAAGAAGACCTGGCCAAGAGGGCGTAAACAAGGCGTGTACCTTTGTAGTATGGATTTGTATTAGGGATAGTGCCCCGAGGGAGGAAGCCAGAGAAGCGGTAGGGGAGACCTGAGAGAAGGACAGAGCTGAGTTTAGGTATATGGTGATTGCACTTCTTAGGAAGTCTTCACAGCTGACACCTTTTATTCTTTCTTGCCTGAGAACATCGCTATGCAGGGATGTCACTTAGCGTTAGTGTAGGGACAGCAATTGATTTTGAGCTTGTTTAGGCCAATGAAGAGCAACTTAGAAATAGGAGCAATCATAGTCTGGTTGGTCCTCCTAGAACTGTCTATTCTTCTTATCCTGAGTCGGATGAGATTCCTGCGTAGATTATTATTTGTATTAGTGCCCATCTATTTCTTTAACCTCGTGTTGAGGTGCCTGCACGTTCAGTTATTTGTGGCGATAATAAATTCTCAAACTTGAATTCGGAGTCAGTGGTCCTTTCAGACAAAATGAATGCTGATATCTAACCTGATGAGATTCTCTCCTTTACACTATTCAACAGGTAAAAAGATCTTGGCGACCAGAAGGTTCTTATAGATAATTAGATAAGAATCGGCGTTATCAGTTGGTAGCAGAGTAGGATGGTTACCTTTGATGGTAAGGGGAGATCTAGAGCAAGATAAGAGATTAGGTTGCCCCATAGAGCCCGAGTGACGCAGATCCAGAGAACCGCGAGAGACGGATGTCGGAGGTCGTGGAAAACTGACGGAGAGTGACGGTGCGGCGGAAGTAGCAGTTCGTAGTAGAGTGAGTATGAAAAGAGTGATGTTTGGTAGATTGCGGTGTTATATTGTTGTGTGATGTTTTGCGGAGTTGGAACGAAAGTTGAGTGATTGAGAAACGGACCGTGAGCGCGCGCGGGACCGGGAGATTTATTGTGGTGTAGAATACACCCAGAGTTGAGAACGTTGACCAGAGTTGTGGGGGTCACGAGACGTCATTGACAGACCCACAGAAGATAGGGACACATGTGTGAGTGTGTGAATAACCAACGCAGGTCGTAGGTTATTGTGTGCAGAACATTGAGTGATTGAATCCTATCGAGTGTATTAGAGGCGATTGTCCGGTCGTGCGTGGACAGACGGTTGCCAGATTGAGGTCAACAAGCTCAAGAGGCTGATCGGTCATTGGTAAGACTGACGGTCAGAGAGGTAATTGTTCGGTAGGACGGACATTATTTCAGAGTATAATTGGGACGAATGCGAGTGAGAACAAGTGAATTAGAAAGGAGGGGAACTGCTGCGAGCGGAGGAAAAGTGACGTCAGACAAGTGCCGCGCTGCGATAGGCCGGTTGGTGTGAACCGCGCTGGGATTGGAGGATTGGAATCAGGAAGTAAAAGCGGACATTTTGAGTGCAAATACAAAGTTGATTCATCATGAAATGTTTTAAAGCTTTAAGGGAACTTTGCAGAGGTGATAGACATGTGGTTGTTCGGGAGGGAGAGGAAGCTCCTCCCGAGGACACACCAGCACATTATATGGCAAAGAATGTAGGATTGCATACTATAATTTGGCTCGAGAATTGGCATAAAATGACAGAAGCAGAAGGAGAATTGTCGTTCCCTCGATATGGTACTTTCAGGTTAGAGGTGCTGTACCAGCTCAAGAGTGTAATGGCTTCATTACGACCACTACCTAGACCAACACAGTTTGAGGCACTACATGCGTGGATAAGGGCAGCGTATGATAGGAAGAAGGACAGATGCCAAGAAAGGGTGAAGAAATCGGTCAGGGCATTTCAAGATGCAAAATGGGATGCCTTGGAGAAAAGGTGGAGAGCAGACACGATCGAAGGAGATAAGTTATACCCACTGCTGATACAAAATGGAAAGATTACAAGAATTGATGAGGATGATAGTGATTTAGATGACAGTTTGTTGGATAGGATGTTGGCAGAGAGGCCACCACCATTTAACCCAGAGTCAGAAGAGGGAAAGAGAACCCCAGCAGTGGCAATAGTTGATGAAAGCCAGAACCAGACTAGCATGAGAGTAGTGGGAAGAATTTCCTCAGGAACGGAGGGGGCTACGGCGTCTATGATAACACAGCCTCCTGCGGGGAACACAAGATTACCGGACTCCTTGACAGTACCGGTTACCATTGGCCCTATAGTACCGGTATATGACCCAGACCAAGTGAGAGAAGGGAGCTCCGTGCCAATGAGAAGGGAAGAAGGAAATAGTGAGAGTGGGAATGGGTTTGGAGTAAGGGTGGTTCATTTCCCAAGACCAATGGAGTCAAGTACGCCGTTACCGGCTACAGCAGACTCTTCCTTCAGGAGAGAAGAGGAGGGACCAGAAAGACCGAGGTCTTTACGGGAATCTAAGTCAGCTTTGAGGGAGTGGACACCAACAGTATCGAACCAAGAGGATAGGATGCAAAGAGATAGGGCACAAAATGTCTCGGAAGACAGACCAAGTTCCAGGAATATGATGGAAGGGAATAGGTCCCAAGGACAGAATAATGATTGTGATGAGCGGGACGGCTCAGGTTGTCGAGACGTACTGAGGAGTGCAGTACAGGCAAGGTTGCTAGACGTAGTAAGGCTGAAAGCAGAGGTAGACGAAATGATCGGTGGGAGTCTGCCTTTAGAAAGGATAGAAATCTATGGATCAGATGAGCTGCTGTTTGTAGCAAAAGATGTGACTCGAAAAGCTAGAATGGCACATGATAGATTGAGGGATTTGGCCAAAAGATATGAGGTGGACCTGAATAAAACTAAAGCGTTACAGGGACCACATAGATTGCATTACAGTGATCAGGAGTTGGAGGAGAAAAGAATCACAGGGTTGAAGACGCACACCAGAGACCTGATCATAGGAATGAGAATATGGATTTTGTTGGACAAATGGGAAGAAAGGTGGTCCAAAAAGAAACCAGTAAAAAGAGCAGAAGGGGAAACGCCGCCGCCAGGAGGGGGGCGACGGGAGTTGGAAATTTTCCTTTACGGGAAGTACAGAATGGAGGGTACGTGCATGTGCCGTGGAATAGAGGTGATTTGACTGCATTTACAAATGATTTTCCTCGGCTGAGGGAAAAACCGGTGGAGTGGTACAAGCAGGTTGAGCGGTTTGTGAAGATTTCAAAAGTATTGTGGATTGATTTGAACACTTTGTTTGACATAGTGGTACCAGGAGATTTGTGGACAGCATGTAAAGTCGCTATTGAGTGGCCGACTTCGGAACCGAAAAGAGAGGCGGTTACAAATGGTCCATCACCTGATGTCATGAAAAAATATGAGCAGGTGATTACATGGTTGAGGTCGAAGATTTCACCTCAGGATATAGATTGGGTTAAGATAGATCGGACTGTACAGGAACCCAAGGAAACGGTGCATGAGTATTACGAAAGACTTCTGCAAGTTTTTAAACAGTATAGTGGGTTGGATGTTTTGGACCCTAAGGATATGGGACAGTTTGTCTCAAAGTTTGTAACAGGTCTGAGAGGGGAAATCAGCCTCATGATACAGCACCATTTGATCTGCTGGCAGAACAAGCCACTAGATGAAATTTTGCGGTACGCGAGGTACTGTAGTGATGAGGTGGATTCAAAACATCGAAAGCTAAAAGACAAATTGATGCTTGTCCAGATGCAGACAGCACAGAATCAGCCTAGTGGAGGGACCTTGGGGAGAAAGCAAGGAAATTTCCAGGGAAACCAGAATGGGCAGGTACAGGGAAAGGGAAAACCAGTAGACCCCAAGACAGGAGTGGACGTGGCCACACTAAAGAAGACCACTGCGTGTCATCTTTGTCGCCAGGTCGGACATTGGAAACGCGAGTGTCCTTTGAACCCAGCTAATCAGGTACAGGAAGAGGAAGAGGGGGCTCAGGCACCCGCGCAAGAGGTGGTTAACACAATAACGAGACCTAGAACGATGAAAGGGGGGGTTTACAATTCTCAAGCTCAGATTCCCCAAGCTCCAAAGTTTTCACAAGGAACACGAACATATCAACAGATGCCCCTGTTCGAACGATATGCTGAGGATAGCTTAGACCCTTTATCCTGACGGTGCCTGAGAGGGGAGGAAGACTGCACACTTGGAGCGGTCTTGGAGGTAGACCAGAGAGGACCTTTTGTAGAGGCAGAGATTGAGGGCAATCCTGCAACACTTTTGGTTGATACTGGAGCTACCCGGTCTACTGTAAGATCTGCAGTAGTCCCTAACCTACCCCTCTCGGGACAATCGATCCAGGTTGTTGGAGTAGCGAACAAGAAGATGAGCAGCCCATTGACAGAACCGATCTTAGTAAAGATAGGTACTTTCCAAACTAGACATCAGTTTGTAGTATGTGACACGAGTCCAGTTTGTCTTTTGGGAAGAGATCTGTTGTGCAAATTGAACTGCACGATTTATTGTACACCACGAGGAGTGGAGGTCCAGACGAGAGATGATGATGCTGACTTTAAGATTGCCAATCAGCTTCTGTGTATAGATCTGTACCCAATGGTGACTGTGGAAGAACTTCCACATGATCTGAGAGACGCAGTGTCGCCTGTGGTGTGGGATTTCGCAGGAGACGAAATAGGTTTAATCAGAGGGGTTGAACCAGTGCGGATTGAGGTGAAACAGAATGTTGATTTCCCTAGAACACCTCAATACAATTTATCGATAGAAACGATTGCAGGAATAAAACCTGTGATCGAGACTTTCATTGAGAAGGGTATTTTGAAGGAGATCAGAGGTAGTCCCTGTAATTCACCCATAATGGGACTACAGAAACCGAGCGGGAAATACAGGATCGTGCAAGACCTGCGAAAGGTCAACATGATAGTTGTCCCTTGTTGTCCAGTGGTACCGAATCCTTCAGTAATACTGTTCCAGATCCCATGTGAAGCCGAGTGGTTTACGGTTATCGATTTGTGTCAAGCCTTCTTTTCGATACCGCTCCACGAGGAAAGCCAATTTCTTTTTGCGTTCAGGCTAGAGAATCGCGTGTTAACATGGTGTCGTATCCCTCAAGGGTATACGGAAAGTCCATCGATCTTTAACCAGATCCTGAAGAAGAACCTTGAAAGTCTTGTGTTGCCGCAGAACTCAGTTCTCGTGCAGTACATAGATGACTTGCTCATTGCCTCAGAAACAGAAGATGCTTGCAGAATTGACACAGTAGCCTTGTTGAACCACTTAGCAGAGAATGGACATAAGGTGTCCCCGAACAAGCTGCAGTACTGTTTGAATGAGGTACAGTACTTGGGACACAGATTAGAAAAAGGCAAGAGGAAGGTGTCACCAGATCGAATTGAGGCAATAATGAGCATGGCGGTACCCACTACACAGAGGGAAGTTAGGATGTTTCTGGGAATGGTTGGCTATTGTCGACAGTGGATTCCTAGTTTCTCCTTGAGAGCAAAGCCTCTGCAGAGGCTTACACACAAGGATGTGAGTGATCCGGTACCATGGGACGAGGAGTGCTTGATGTCATTCCTGCAGTTGAGAGATGATTTGTGCAGGGCTCCCGCACTGGGAATGCCTGATTACAACAAAGCCTTTTCATTGTTTTGTTACGAGAGAGGAGGATGTGCATTAGCAGTGTTAGCTCAGAACCATGGAGGTGTCCGTAGACCAGTTGCTTATTTTTCAGCTACTTTAGATCCAGTAGCTTCTGCGTTGCCCGGATGTCTAAGATCCGTTGCTGCAACAGGTGTCAGCATTGAAAGATGTGAAAGCATTGTAATGGGACATCCATTGACTGTACATGTACCACATTCGGTTGAGTTATTAATGACCAGGACCAAGACCCAGCACCTAACGAACAATAGGTTAACAAGGTACGAGCAAGTCATACTTGCCGCAGAGAATGTGACTCTGAAAAGGTGCTCCATCTTGAACCCTGCGACATTGATGCCTACACCGAACACAGATGATGAAGATTGTGAGGACCATGATTGTCTCGATGTGACCGAACTTTGCACCAAACCGAGACCTGACATTGTCGATGAGCCATTGGATGACCCAGATGAAATTTTCTTTGTCGATGGTTCATGCTTAAGAGACAGTGTGGGGCAACTGAGAGCAGCGTTTGCTGTATGTACTATTTCAGGAGTGGTCGACGCCGCTTGCCTAGAAGGAGTACGCTCCGCGCAGGTAGCTGAGATCATTGCCTTGACCCGTGCCTGTTTGGCCGCTGATCGAATTCGAATCACGATTTACACAGACAGCCAATATGGCTTTGGAGTGGTGCATGACTTCGGGCAGTTATGGTCTCAGAGGGGATTTTTGACATCATCTGGCTCACCCATTCGTAATGGAGAATATGTAAGACAATTGTTAGAAGCATTACAGCATCCGAAAGAAATTGCTGTTGTAAAGTGTTCAGCCCATGGGAAGGGGGAGGACTTTGTATCCTTGGGTAATAACTACGCAGATGAGGTAGCCCGCTTCTGCGCAGAACAAGGATGCATATACACAGGCAGGGAGATAGAAGAGAGCCAAGAGGGAACCGATCTCAGCATAATGTTGACCATGGCAGACACTTGGGAAGAGCTTAAGAGATTGCAAGATGAAGTCTCAACCAAGGAAAGAGAGGGCTGGATCAAAGCTGGTTGCGAGAGAGGAGAGGTGGATGTGTGGGTATCAAACGATGGGAGAGCTGTGTTGCCGGAAGAATTGCTGAGTCCGATGGCAAGATTGATACATGGTCAGGCACACCTGGGTAGAGACGCAATGATGAGGGTGTTCAGACAGACGTGGTATAACCCACGGTTCCGAGCAATGGCTGAGACGGTATGTCAGAGGTGTGTTACATGTCAACAGATGAATGCTGGAAAGAAAACTGTAGTCACACTGAGTCATATTGGAAGGTCAGGAGGGCCCTTCAATAGACTACAGCTGGATTTCGTGGAGATGCCTAGGTGCAATGGCTTGAGGTACATTCTAGTGATAGTATGTATATTCTCACGGTGGGTGGAGGCATACCCCACACGCAGGTGTGACACTCTGACAGTGGCTAAATTACTGTTGAGGGAGCTTATCCCTAGATTCGGGATCCCGACCTCTTTGGAATCAGATAGAGGTGGGCACTTCCATAGCGAAATCATGAAGTTACTTTGTGCAGCATTGAATATTGACCAGAGACTCCACTGTAGCTACAGACCAGAGGCTTCTGGGATGGTGGAACAAGTTAATGGAACTTTGAAAGCCCGGATGGCAAAAATGTGTTCTTCAACATCCCTGAAATGGCCCGACGCCTTGCCACTGGTGCTCATGAGCATGCGAAGTGTCCCAGACAGAAAGACCGGGTTGTCCCCCATGAAATAATAATGGGGAGGGCAATGAGACTGCCAGCAGTACCAACTACAGCCTTGATAAACATCACTGATGATTTGATTCTCGATTATTGTAAAGGACTCTCTGATGTGGTCCGTTCTGTATCCCAGCAGGTGCAAGCAGCTGTGGTTCCAGCCTCGAGTGATCTGTGCCACGACTTGTGTCCCGGTGACTGGGTGCTCGTCCGGAAGCACGTGAGGAAGAGTTGCTTGGATGCCCGTTGGCGTGGCCCGTATCAGGTGATACTTATCACGAACACAGCAGTAAAGTGTGGAGGATTGCCGAACTGGGTGCATGCTTCCCATACCCGCAGAGTTCCAGCACCCTTGGAAGAAACAGCTCCTCTCGTAAATGAAAACCCAGCGGATGTGGCAGGGCCACATGAGAGGACAAGTCAAGCTGTAAGGGTCGCTGACACAGCTGGTGGTGCACTAGAGCAAGCTGAAGGGGGTTTCCACAGTTCGAACCCTGATTCAGGCACTGAAGAAAGAGAAGGTGCAGTGGGCGGAGAAGAGTCAAATGCAGAAGAAAGAGGAAGTAGTGCACTGGGCATAGAAGGAGAAGGCAGACGAACGAACAGAAGTGCTGAAAGGTGGCCTGAAAGACAGAGGCGACTGAACCTGAGGTTAGCACCTGAGAGAGACCTTGCTCCAGTGTCCGAAGTATCTGAAACAGAAGCAAGCGACGAAGACCAAGCACAAGACAGTCGGCGAAGGTCCAAGAGAACAAGAGTGCTTTGTCGCAGATACTCTACCCCTGAGTGGACTTACACTGTGTTTGATGCAGGGGGTGGTGAATACAGGGAGACTGAAGTCAGTGGAAGTGTTCAGTCGGAGCCCGAACCTGGTGGTGAAGGTGGTGCTGCGGATGCCAGGGTTCGAGATAGACGGAACACTGACACTCACGATTCCGAATCCCCCACTTCTGAGTGAAGTCCGAAAATTGCTTCTGCATCGGGTCGAATTCCCGCCATTCGGAGCTGAGCCGTTTTCACACGAAGTGCTGCTTTTGCGTCTTGAACATTTGTATCACGTTCTGGTCGTGCTTAATGAGGATCTCATTATGGATCAGTAATGAACTGTAAATAAAAGTCTAAAAGAAGAAGATAACCTAGGTCCAAGTGGAAGAAGAATAAACTTAGGGACTTTCCACAAGAAGAGGAACGAAAACTAGGGAAGTCTTTTTCTGGACTGTGTAAATAAGTTGTGATCGGAAAGGGAAAGCCCGGAGATTTCATGGTTGCTCGAGCTGGTTAAGCAAGTCATAAATAAAGGACAGAGACTTTTCTGAGTTCTTTGCGATAGCCAAGACTTTTTGAGAACTTTCGAAATCATGGAGCCGGGAAATCCCAATCGTAGAGCAAAATGGATTATAGGCATTCTTATAAGTAGTGTGATAATTTCTATAATCATAGTAGTTGTAGTCTCATATACTGGTTCGCATGAGCCAGAAGTAGAGGCAGTGACAGGGACACCCACACCTATCACACCTAGTCAGAAGGGGGTAGACAGGGCAGCTGATAGAGCTATGATTTTAGAAGAAAGTCGTAGATTACATGTAGATTTGTCTAAGGGTGATTTTAAGCTTAATGCGTATGCAAAGTTGTTGTATGAGTATGTTGACGTGATGGATGCGAAAGATTGTTATGTGTGTATGCAGTTGCCTACTTCGGTGGATGAGGGTATTAGGTATCATCATCTTCCACTGACTTATGGTATTTCATGTAGTCTTTTGCTTAGTTTGTTTTATGAGAGAGATCAGTTCGAGTATTTCTTTTCCAATTTCGACGCAGTGCTTCCTGAAGTCCCAGCTTACAAGCATTTGAATAAGTATGATTATTACAAAACCGAGGACAGACTGAGGAAGTACTTCATACCGAGTTTGGAATTGGATACAGCATTCGCACACAGACACAATCTGACTTGCTTGATGTCGGATGTAGAGAGAAAGTTTGTAGATCAGGTTGAAGATAGGTATAGAAAGCTGACTGAATCCCGAGATTTAGGGCATCACAGGACAGATTGGACAGAGGAGGAACGGTTGCATAAGACCAAGGGAAGCTATGGTCCTATAGCGTTGGATAAGGAACAGAGGGGTAAGTTGTGTATAAGGCGTTATCAGACTTACTACGAAAAGGTTCCAGTGGGACAGAGTACTTGTGATCACGTTTTCACCATGGCAGATGAAGCAAAAGATTTCCTCCAAGGTCCTGTACAAGTGATACCTACGGTGTATTACGTATGTGGGAAGAATGCTTACGTGAGGTTGCCTGCAAATTGGTATGGAACATGTTATTTGTCAATAATATTTCCAAAGATTTACCATACAGAAGACTTAAATCTTCTGGAGGGTGGAGAGCATTCAAGAACGAGAAGAGCTGCAAGTGCAGGAATAGTTGTGGGGGATATCTTTGGAGCTATGATACCTAGTCTAGGAGTAGTCTTGAATGATGTGAAGATCCGGAGGTTAGCGACTGTGGTGGATGAATTTTCGATGAACACAGCAAAGTCGTTGGTGTTGGTGGAAGGAGAGATGTTGTCGATAAGGGGAATGGTTTTGCAGAATCGCCTTGCTTTGGATGTCCTATTGGCAAAAGAGGGCGGAGTCTGTAAAATGCTGAAGGTTCAAGAGTGCTGCACTTATATACCAGACCGTAGCAAGGATCTGGAGAAATATATAAGTAACATCACTATGATCCACACAAAGATAGCGGATTTGACCGAAGAAGGGGCCTGGGAAAAGGTCGGAAAGGGTTTTGGTCAAGTGGGAGGTTGGTTTGCAAACCTAGGAAAGGGATTCCTTGGGTACTTTCTGAGACCACTCCTTATCTTGGTGGTTTGTGTGGCTGGCTTGTGGATTATGATCAAGGCCTACAAATGGTATCGAGCAGGCAGAGTCAAGAGAGCTTTGAGGGAAAATGACATGAGATTGGCAAGATTGCAGGACAATCAGTACCAAAGGCTGAAGAGCATGGAGAACTTCAGATCAGGGAAGATGGGAACAAGTTCTGTTTAGGTCGGTTCCTTCTCCGAGGGAGTAGAATGAGATGTGATGACAGGAGTCATCAAAGGGGGAACTGATAGAGCGAAATGTTCTTGTGAATTGTAGGGGTGCATCATAATCATTGATAGGCCGCATCCACATGTATTCAGACATATATTCGTATATTCAGTTTCATATTCATGTATGTTTAGTAAAGAATGAATAGTTCGCTGAGACAAAGTGAACCCAGTAGCATAATGGTGTTAGGATAATGATGTAATGTAATGCTTTTTGAATTGTGTGAACATAATGCATAGAGGAATTAGTTCGTGTATGTAATGTAATTGCAGTAGTTTAAACGTGCACCATATTAAAGTTGCACATGTAATTTATCGTTTGCATAATGAATCGTAATGAATATGCTTATAGGGAAAAGTAAGATGTGTGTTTAAAATTTATATGTAAGGGCCTGACTACATATATGCTTAAGGAAGGCCTGGTATATTCTTATGTTAGCTTATAATGTAGGCCGAAAAGGGTTTCTCTTGGAAAGGCTCTCTGGGCACAAACGGTAGATTTAATTAGCACAGTAGAAGGTTTCTGTTGAACGTATCTTTTGTTGCAGGTGCAAGGACACATGTCTCGTTAGTAAAGACTAACTCTTTGTTTTCAAAAGTTAGAAAGATGGGAGGCATGGTACGGGGAGTGCAATGGAATTTAGGGATGATACTTTCAGCGGAGAAGGCGCCTGGGACTCAAGGTCAACGAAACTGTCCAGGATGAAGTCACCGTTTCAATGGAAAAGCACAAGAAAGAAGACCTGGCCAAGAGGGCGTAAACAAGGCGTGTACCTTTGTAGTATGGATTTGTATTAGGGATAGTGCCCCGAGGGAGGAAGCCAGAGAAGCGGTAGGGGAGACCTGAGAGAAGGACAGAGCTGAGTTTAGGTATATGGTGATTGCACTTCTTAGGAAGTCTTCACAGCTGACACCTTTTATTCTTTCTTGCCTGAGAACATCGCTATGCAGGGATGTCACTTAGCGTTAGTGTAGGGACAGCAATTGATTTTGAGCTTGTTTAGGCCAATGAAGAGCAACTTAGAAATAGGAGCAATCATAGTCTGGTTGGTCCTCCTAGAACTGTCTATTCTTCTTATCCTGAGTCGGATGAGATTCCTGCGTAGATTATTATTTGTATTAGTGCCCATCTATTTCTTTAACCTCGTGTTGAGGTGCCTGCACGTTCAGTTATTTGTGGCGATAATAAATTCTCAAACTTGAATTCGGAGTCAGTGGTCCTTTCAGACAAAATGAATGCTGATATCTAACCTGATGAGATTCTCTCCTTTACACTATTCAACAGGTAAAAAGATCTTGGCGACCAGAAGGTTCTTATAGATAATTAGATAAGAATCGGCGTTATCATTTTTGCCGCACAGTGTTATTCATTAATGCGGCACTGTGTGCATTTTGAACTGCAAATGTCTTAGTGCACGTGTTTAAATGTCTGTAATCCAAAACTAAACGATATGAATTGTCCGGTTTTGATACGGGAAACAAAGGGTTATTCATTTGAGAGGTGCAAGTTTCAATCACCCCTTGGTACTCAAGTTGATCTAGGATCTCCCTGACCTGTTTTTTAGCTTCTTGCTTTATTGGATACTGCCTCTGTGCAGTCGGAGTATTTTTTAATGGAATAATGTGGTGGGTTGAATCCTCATCCCATCCAACATGGTTTTAGTATAATGCTGGGGCCAGGGCTACCGCCCACTCCCGTGCATATGTATATTTTAGATATTTGAGAACATGGTCGGAAAATGCTGGTAAAATTACTGTTTCCCCTCTAGGACAGTCCATGACGAATGCTGGCGGCCAATCTTGTTCAGCTAACAAAATGTCATAGCCGAACGTCAGGTTCTCCCAAAATAGACCTCTAACTTTCTGTCCCCCTCCATTTGGAGTGTCATTTCATATAACTTATGTGGGACACTTACCCTAGTATTGGGTGTTTCCACCGTGATATAATCATTCAAGTCTGCTGTCACCAGAAATTCCATCAAGTTCTGGCGAGCTATTGTTACTTCTGCCGCACTGTCTAGCATCATCAGAGCCCATTCCCCGTTCAGCAGTCGCGTCCTCAGAATTCTGGGCATGTCTGATCTTTAGACCTGCAACCTTCTTCTTTTTGAACTGTCTGACCGTCCTTTCCTCTCTGAGTTTTTCGTTGAACCCGGAAAGGGACGAGAGGAACGTGTATCAGTATCCTGATACCTGTCGGGCTTCCTAATATTGTCCCTATTCCTTAAGGTTATACCTCCTTTCGGAGGGCTCCTGTGCAGGAGATCCACCTCTGGATTGAGATCTGTTTTCTTTAACTTTTGTTTTTTGTTATTGTCCCACTTCTTTTTTGATGAAGCAGGTGTCTGCTTGTAGGTGTCCTTTTCGGGACTACCCATCAGTTGTGGTTTCAATGCTTTTCCACCCAAACTGTCCCTGCCTAATTCTGCATACACAGTTTTGAATATTTTAGGTAGTTCGTGCTCCTGCTGTAAAGGACTGAACTCCCTTAGGCGTTGGCGGATAGCCACTGATGCTGCCTCCCTTTTAATATTTGCTAAAATTATGGCTGATACTTGGATATAATTACCTAGTAATTTCATCCCTAAGTTCAGAGCAGGCTCTGCTCCGTACTAATTTTGTATTTGTCTTAATACATCTGGTATTACTGCTAATGATGGGATACCATGTGTTCTGGTATATATGGCAGCAAAAACTGTAGCCCAAGAGGTACAATCCTCTAACTGTGGTGCTATCCCCATGGGCAAGCAGATTGTCAGCATTCTGTGTTTTTCATACGGGCGAGTATTCGGGAATACTGCTTCTAGCTGTGTTATTTTTTGAGCTACCCAGAATGGCATTTGTTCACGTTTCGCAGGCATTTAACCCATTACTGCGTGTAACGTTTGTGGTGTTATTTTAGTTGCTGTATTTTGAACTGGAGTTGTATTTGTTGCAACCGTTGCTGGCTGGACTGTAAGTGTCCTCATGACAAACTGCGTCATGTTTCTGTACATTTTTATTAATTCTTTGTGAAGTATAAGTAAGTCTCCTCCTGGCATTGTTTCAATGTCAGGGTGTGGTGTGTAGGCCGCTAATATTGGCCATGTCGCTCCTTCTCTTCCGAGCGGACCGAGTCTTACTCTACTTCTTGTATGGGGGAGGGCGCCTTTAAACCAGTATACGTGTTCCTGGTAGAATTTCAATGTCCTCATAGGGACTTTGGGGCACATGCATCAAGGTAGGATTTTGCGAGTCCTTAATTGCGATTATTAAGGAATCGCAATTAAGGACTCGCAAAAGCCTATGCATGTAGGAATCGCTATAAAAATAGCGATTCCTAAACAATCCTTAATTGCGACTCGCAATTTGCGACTCACAATTAAGGAATGGTTCCCCATTCCTACAGGCCCATAGGAATTAATGAGAGATTGCATGCGCAATTTGCAAGTACCATTAGGTACTCGCAAATTGCGCATGCAATTTCAAGGGTGTTAAAAGGACACCCTGTTGCACCCCTGAAATTGTGATGTGCACCCATATTGCGCACACACATGCCCCAAGGGCATGTGTGTGCGCAACATGAAACTTTGAAAAATGCACTTTAGTATAGCTCTACCATCTTACATTAATCATGAATACATATTAGTATATAAACACATGATAAAAAGATGCGTACTCCTACGATGCTTCTCCAACTAGATGTACCTAATGTACCTAGCATGTGTAGAGGTGTTAGGCCAAGAATCCCTCTAGGATAAAGTCAACCCCATTACCTGAATTGAGAGACTGTGGGACCCCGTCCTGGTCTCGAGGTGGACACCCCGCAAGGGATGTTAGACCACTGCAAGCTGGAGTGTCTGCATGCAGGAACCTCAGCGTCTCTGGTCAGTGTGTCTGCCGGGAAGTCTCGGTCTCCTCTCCCTATCTTAGCAAGATGTCATGTATATATACCCATAGGTCTCCCCAGGGGTTCTACCTCGCTGTATTTCTGTGTCAGCCTAAGGATGACGTTGGGCATGAACTTTGTACATGGATATTATACAGGAGATGGTCGTCCTGCTGTGCTTCCAAGAATCCTCATGCATAATGTATGAGCTTTCGAACTATGGAAAATCCGTGTTCTGAATGCAGTGTCGTATCTAGGTAAAAGGTCAGTCCCTGTAAACCGTTATAAGTGTAATGTAGGGAAGAATATAGGTGAAGGGTAATGAAGTTACTGGGGCCTATATTATGGTACCTATATGGAATATAACAGTGGTGGTTGCAGAGAAGGCTGTGTATTGTGCCAAGCTGGCACCAGCTTTCTTGTGCCCACTTGGAAAAGTATTTTGTTTTCCAAAAATAAACCTCCTGAAGCTGGGTTTGTACTGGAAAACAAAAAATAAATAGCCAGTGGGAAGTTCTCTCCCTGCACTTCAGAACCACAGGTCCTCCATGCCTCGCCTGGAAGACCTGGGCTTATAAATCAAATGACTGTTGCCCTACGCTAAATATGAAGGGGCAAGTGTCACTATGAACCGGTGGTCTAGAGGCAGAAGGCACCAGGTCAATGATTTACACCAGCAGACCAAGCTAAGGCTCCAACAAAGCAAACCTTTCTAAATGTGATGGGGGAACTGCGAGTTTGATGGGGAAGGAGAACAATTTGTTGCAATTTTCCCTCTCTCTCGAATCCTCAATGAGTCCATATATCTGCATTACATTATAATCCGAATTTCATCTGTTCTCTTGAGCTGTACAGTTGACAAATGATTATAGTCCACATTGTTCATGGAATACTCAGTAGCCTTTCAAAGGTGCATGGGCCCTAATGCCAACAATAAATGGGCCCTGCAGTCCCCCAGTTGGGTAGTAAATACAAATCGTGGTTAGGGGGCTATGGAAATCCACACCCAGGAACCAGGTGCTACTGCATCCACTGCACTAATGACAGCTACACTCATGGGTGTATTCATGCTAAACATACTGGTGGCGCTTCCTGGCACTATCTTAAACCTAAAAATCAAATGCACACAATCAAGTAGCATATCCATACAGAAGTGTTCCACTGACAGCCATGCTTTTATAGTTTGACTTGACCATATTACTAGCACTGTAGGGACTTCAGGCAATAATATGTTATTGTTGTGCCCTAGATCGACTAGAATTTCAGACATAATTCCATGGGTGGAAATCTCCTCTCATCCTTGAAGTCGAGCAAACCTGTAGTGGCGAGATGTGTTCTATTGTCTGGGTTGATGACAGTTGTTTGACCTGGGTTCTGACCTTGCTTCTCCTATTTGGCCACATAAAGTGATCACAAACAATTCTCATTATCTTCCAGCAATTCTTCATCAAACTTTGACTCAGAACAAAAGAGGGAAAGGCAGAAAACAGAAAATGGGCAACGAAAAGAAAGGAACAGTGACAAATGGAGAAAGTAGAAATAAACAAGCATTTGCAATGCAATAGGTCTCGGATTTGTAAGAGTTAGAGGTATTGGCGTTGTAAATGACAATGTCTTTTACCCATGTGTTTTGGTTTTGAGTGGATGTATGCGGTGTGGAGTTATGTGGGTTGGATTGGAATTGTTAGTTGTGGAATTGTGTGTGGTGGAATTGTGTGGTATGGAGTGGATCTGTGTAGTAGAATTATGTAGCATGGTGTGCAGTGAAATTATGTGGATAGTAGTTATGTGGTATTGAATGTATTGGAATCATGTGAAGTGGGATTGTGTGTCATGGAGTGTAATTATGTGGAATGGTATTTTGTGGAGTGGTATGTAGTGAAGTTTAATTATGTGGTATGCTGTTGTATTTTGTGGCATGATGTGAAATTCTGTGGTGTGTATTGGATGTATGTGTGTTGTATAATTATGTTGAATTATGTGGTTTGTTGTCGAATGATGTGGTGTGGAATGGAAATGTTTAGAGTTGAATTGTGTGGTGCGTAAGTGTGTGGGGTTGAGTGAAAATATGCTGATTGGAATTATGTGGCAAGATATGGAGTGTATTTGTGTGGATTGTGTTACGAAGTTTAACAAGCACTATCGGGCAACCAACAGTGGTCTACCATGTTGCAAATGCAGGACGCAAATTCCCCAGTTTCCAGGAAAGAGGGAGCACTAAACCGGCAAAATTTAATTTTGCTTGGGGCTTTTAAAAAGGAGGCACCAGGCATGTCTGCAAGATCTGAGAGAGCCTTAAAGGTATATCTGTGACTATACCTTGGTAGAAAGTAGATTTTGGTGTCTCTGTGCCCCCCGTTTCCGTCTTGTACTTCCAGACTGCTCCTTAATTTCTCCATCTATCCCACAGCGCAGTTCCAGAAGGCAGGGAAAGAGAGCGAGGAAAGGTGGAGAATAGAGTGAGGAAGTGTAGAGGGACAGGGAGAGGAGAAAGAAGGGGGTGTCACTATGGCACACGTGTTCCTTTAAACATGGTCACATATCACAGCGCCGTTGCATAAGTCAGGGAAAGAGAGAGAGGAAGGGTGGAGAATAGAGGGACAGGGAGAGGAGAAAGAAGGGGGTGTTGAGGCCCGAGACCTAAAAAACAGCAGCAGCGAAATAAACGACTATTGCTAGCAGGGAGCCTGATGCAATCAAATATAAAAACTCCTCGTCTGGGTTTAAGACACATGTTTATCGACAATCCCAAGGGGCCCCTTCTCTTTTGTAAATGGTTACCATCAATTTGGATTTGGTTGTAAAATATTAATGTTTTGCGACCGGATGTAGGTTGCAAAACATTAATACATAATTTTAGGAATCGGTATTTGGAAAGTATGCTGTTTACACACCCTTTCTAAATACTGATTCTGTATTGAGCCTGGAACCCTAATTGCAATTCCGTAAAAATGCTATTTTGTAGTCGCAACGGCTCAACTTTGACCTCTGCAACTGCAAAATAGCTTTGTGCATCAGGCCCCATGTCGCTGGCTGCTAAGAAATGCGCGGAGCTTGACGATCGCAAGTTTAAACCTGGCAATGAGATTTAGTATTTCATCCTTGCAAGGTAGGTAAAATGAGTACCATTAAAATGCATTGATTGCAACAAACGTTGTTTGCGGTGGGAAGTGCTATGTAAAACAAGAAACAAAAAACCTGTCACTCAGCCACAAGAAACCCATGTGTGACTGTGCGCTTTACAAATATAGGTTATGTATAAAAAAAACACGTATTCCTACATGTTACAGCAATGCAGGTTGTGTTTAATACAAACGTCAAAGTGGAACAATAAATATTTGTTTTCATTTCCGTTTTTAATAAAAAATAAATCTTAACAAGTCCGAAAATAAAAGCAAATGTTTCATTTGGGAAAAATCACCCGGGAATATCCCAAACATTAAAAAATACGCAAAACCAATCGGCCTTATTACAACATACCGCAGCTCGGTGAACAAGCAATCAATCGACCACCGAATAGGCACAGAACAGGTGGTAGCAGTGCAAGTGCCCCATACACATACAAGACACACTGCAACACATTCAAGCGCCCCTAGAGAACATACACAGCACGGGAAACATTACTGTGGGCTTCTCCCACACACTAAAATATGTAGGTTGTAAACCAGTAGCGGAAGCTTCCCATACACACACAGAACAGGTAAAACAGTAAGAAACAGGCGTTCATCCTTCCACCTAGATAAAGAACTGGTGCTGCGTGGGGCAAGTTGAGCAGCAGAACTGCAAGCTTCACTCACATATTCTGGGTACAGTACAGGCGGCAGTGGTGCTAGTGGCCTTCACACACATACCCACACATCTCACTAATACAGTTCAGATTGTAGTGCTGCAAGCTTCTGTCAAACATGAGTAGCACAGGGATCACAAGTGCGCACCCGGCCTTCTCACGTATGATGCAGGAGTCTTATGCACAAAGTACTGATACAGGCACAAGTAGCAGCAGTGCGTGCTTCTCATTTTTCACACAGTTACAAGGCGGGTAGCAGCAGCTGAATCACACCACTATACACGTCATGGCATGTTCCTGCAAAGTTTCCACACACACACAAGACACAGCCCCACCCGGCAGACGTGCACACCTCCAGCATGCACACGGAACAGATACAGCGCCACCTAGCAGACGTGCACATTTCCAACATGCACACGGAACACATACAGCGCCAGCCAGCAGATGTGCACACTTCCAACATGCACAGGGAACAGACACAGCGCCACCCATATGCAGCCACACAGTCTGCTTCCCTCACACACAGCAGGTGCAGCGAAGCAAAAGTACAAGCTTCCCTCACACAATGAGCAGGTTTAACACAAGCTGAAGCAGTCCAAGTGGCACACATACACATGTTTGTTACCACCCAAATGTTATTCAGCTTGGCGCTGAATGACAGATCTTTATTGTTACCCGAATGGTACTCATGTTATCGACCTTAGAATGATGAAAGTCTCAGAGGACTATTTGTGTTGAACCTTTTACTATGAAGTCATGCAGGGACTCCTGGGATGGATGAATTAATCAACTGAGTCACCAGCTGCAGATCAGTAACTTGCGCCCTGGTGTCCAGGGGAGAGTGCTCTTCGCCGGCTCGGGGGCGGGGGGGAAGAGACCTGGAAGCGAGCGGTCGCTGCACCATAAGTGGAGCTGCGGAGCTGACACGGGCATAGAAATAAGAGAGAGGACTGTGCTGTCTTAGCAGCGGCTGGCAGGTAGAGGCCGGTGAGCGCAGGAGCGGAGGGACCCGCACAGAGCAGAGAGGGGCGGGGGGCGCGAGACATAGAACAGGCTGAAGAGAGGGGTCCCGAAAGGCAGCAGACACACGCCCGCAGAAGACTGGAAGGCTGGGGAGGGGACTCAGGGACAGACCCCGGAGAGAGGGGGGCAAGGACTGAGGATACCCGGGGGCAGAAGCTGTCTGGGGGTAATTGGGGCAGAAGCTGTCTGGGGTAATCGGGACAGTGGGAAGGAAAAGAGGCTGCTGCCTGAGGCACTAGGGGAAAGGCGAGTCAGCAGCAGAAAGAGACTGACCTGACCGTTGGACAGGGAGAGACTGCCACCTGGTAGAGATGGATGGGGAGACGGACTACCCTGGTACAGAGACAGACTCGCGGTAGCTCTGATAGGTGCAGTGGGCAAGCTGCTCAGAGGAGAGGCGTGGAAGAGCCCATCCGAGGGTCAAAGCCTGGTGCAGGGGGCAAAAGCAGCTCAGTGATTACAGACAGGATGGGCCCGGCAGAGAGCACCATGTGTACTGGGAGAGGTGTGCCTCCCTGTCAGGGCGGGTCCTGGGAGGGACAGAAGCCAGGGAGGGAGAAAGGGGTGGCCACTTTAATGTTGTGCGACATTGTGGGGCGCGTGCGTTCTGCGCACTAAGAGCGACGAGCGGGAGTGAGAAGTTGGTGGGGGTTCCGGAATTTTCTTTATTAGGCTGGGCGAATAGGTGGTGTTGCTGAGCGTTGCGCGTGGCGAGAGTGGTTGGCGGGGGGTACGGGGGGCCTTTTGTGCATGCTGTAAAAGCATTGGCAAAACGCGTATGAAAAGGGGGGTTCCGTGTTGCGTGGGAGCAGGCCATCACTGCGGCGGCTGGGAGGTAGTTCCCACATGTGTTGGGGGGGGGGTGTGGTGCCTGACACTACAAGGCGCCGCAGCCAAGGGTCAGGGGTGGGCACCATTCATACAGTGGTGGGAGTGGTTGGCGCGGGGGGGATGGAGGCCCCAGTCCGGCAGTGCGTGCCTGGCTGGTGGGACGTCGCCTGCATGGGACTGCCAGGATACAGTGGTTAGCACGATCAGAGGCCCCCCAAAACCCCTGGTGCGGAGGGGGGGTTTGTGAGCGGGGATGGAGTGGCGTACGGTGGCGAAGGAATTTTGGAGCTGAGAGTTACCCGGATTCCGTAGGCAAATTGCGGACTCCATGCGGGGGATTAGTGTGGGAGTGCTCACAGGGCATTTATATAGCGCGTACTGGGTGCGGAGTAGTGGTGGTGAGGGGGGCATGCTGCTCCAAGGTGACGAGTGGCGGAGCGGGCACTTACATCTGCACCAGGAAGGTTTCCTTTGAGCGACCTTGGGAGGCTCTTCTTTCTCCAATGTATTCAACGTATCATGTGAGGGGCAGTGCAAAACCAGTGGTGCGCGCGCACCACAGAGGAGCCCGGCAGCGAGGCGAACGCGTGCTGCTGCGCGTGCTAGCCACCGACGGGAATGGGCGGAGCAAAGGCGGGACATGCGCCCGCCTTTGCCCAATCGCGTGCATTTCTTTTTTTTTTTTTTTAAACGCTACAGCCAATGGCAGCAGGAGAAAAAAAAAATACACGCACGAGCGTGTGGTCAGCTTCCAAAAGCCCTTACAAGAGGTCTCGGGCTGCGCGAGCAGTGCTTCGCACTGCAACGCTGGGCCCGAGACCTAAAAAGAACTGTGGAAGAAACAAACAGAAAAACTGTGACAAATGGAGAATGCAGGAATGAAAATGGGCCTACAAGTCCAAGATAAAGCGACAATAAGTGTTGGGTAGAAGAAGAACTAGGCAGAACCAAGGACAAGCTTCTAGTTCTGCAACCCTGGAGTTTGGCAGCACACATGTAGTTTTATGAAAAAACCTCTGTGCATCTGTACTTATTTCCAGAACCTCGTTTCCTTCATACACCAAATTATGGAACACTTACAAACATTTTGATATTAAAAACTATATAACAAGCTGTATATTTAAAGTTTTTTCAGTTATTAACACTCTCCCCATGAAAGGTACACCTTGGCAGCCAAATGATACTAAAAAAGAGAGTAGACCACAGAAAGTGATACTAATAAATAAAGCAAACTACCAAACTAGAATACATCATATTTTATATGTGATGTCTGAAGTAATATCAGTGCTTGTAGTGAGCAAGCCACTGCTCTAATTTTTTATCTTGTTCAATTCTTGGTTTATTCAAAATATAAGAATTGTGGAAATATGTTAGGACCTCCTCTACAGCAATACAGTAAACCTTTTTTTTCAGAACGTGACTTTAGCACCGCTGTTCATGCCCTTGTACTCTCTCTTCTGGTTGGCGGTAACTCCCTGCTCTATAGCCTCCCAGACTCTACATTGGCACTCCTCAAGGGCATCCCACAGAATTCAGTAGGTCTCGTCCTGGACCTGAAGAAATATGATCACATCTTCCCCATCCTGATGGAACTTCGTTGGCTCTCTTTGCCAGCACACACCAGCTTCAATACCAGCTGCATCATTTACAAAGCCATCACAACCAGCACCGTCACATATGATGCAGACCAGCTCTTGTGGTTCTTACACACCTGCAGCCAGGACACCATTAGACTGCAGACTAAGAAGTGTGTTGTAATGAAAGTCTGGTAGATGAGATGTAATTTTAGAAGATGATTTATTTAGTCTTGGTTGTAGATAAGTACATCCATAGCTAGGTCCTTTGGATAGTCCCACCAGGAGCAGCCGCTCTGCTGCTCAGCCCATATTCCAACTGCCACTCTCCACCTCACAGGCACACAAGCATTCCCTTGCATCACCCCCACTCCAACATTCCCACACAGCACATTCAAATTGGCTGAACAGCAAGGACCAGAACACCAGGAAAGATGCATATTAAAGCACACAAGACATAACAAAGTGTTAAAAAAAACTGAAAAACCATGGGAGCATGCCTTTTCCATCCATGCACCCAGTATTTGGAACAAGATCCTCATATCCATCAGGACCACACCACTGATGCTCCAATTTAGGAAAGAGTTGAAGAGTCACCTATTTAAAGAACACTACATCACAATACATCAACAGTCCAAAATCTAGCTAACTCTCCTATCTTTCATTGACTTAATGCTTGTCTTTGATCCTGATCCTTTACCCTTTGGCAATAGTTTCACACTATAGAAATACCACATGTATACATTCATACAATAGGGTTAATGCAACAGTATTACAAAAACATTGCAATTTTACAACTGTATAAAGTGCGACTATATTTAGGGAAACATGACCTATTCCTCTCTTTTAAGATGAACACAGTGCTAGGAAAATTACTGTTTGAGCTCAGCTTCACATCAATTCCAAACAAACCACCGATGTGATTTGAAAAATGGCAATAATCAGATACATTTGCCTTGAGACTCAAATGGTGATGTAGTGTTTGTTGATAATGTGATGTTCGGAATATTGAATGTTAACTAAGCTTCTATTTGTCAGTGTGCTAAAAAGTTTAAAAATGAATGAAACATTTTTCTGACACTTTGAATGTTTCGAGGAAAACAGTATGCCAAGGGATTCGAACATCATGTTTTTAGCAAGATTCAGGGCTATTTTGATTATTCTCCTTAAGCAGAAATTGTGAAAACTAAAAATGTCCAAATGACAGTATGCAAACAAATATTGTCAGAGAACATAAATAGAAAGGTCTACAATAGTCAGTTTTTAAAATATTTTTTTCTTACCTGCTTTCCTTTGATTTGTGCCTTGCTACTGTTCTTTGCAATGCCCGATGAAGTCTTTCAACCTAAAACAAAAGTAAAAACAGCTTGTAAAAATAGTTATAGTGTTTTTTGAAATATGCAAATGTGCATCTATCATGTGAAAATTGTTTTTGAAATGTTTTAGTTCCAATGATGTATAGAGGTTAAACTGAAGAAGTTGCACTGGAATGAGTTACCAAGGCTATTTAGCAGTCTAGATAATACTATGAATAGTTATGCCACATTTGTGTGTGACACCATTATTTAATAACATGGATGCAGTTTATTGTGTTCTATTCAACTTCTCCTGCTCATTACTCCCCTCCCAATCAGTAGCCCTCTGCAAAGCCACCGCTCCCCTTGTTTCCACAGAGCATCGAGCAGATGACTTCAATGTACTAGCATTGTATAAGATCTTGTTAGAAAGTGTGTATTGTGAATGAGGCTTTTATGATGTAATCAAAAGCATAATTTTCAAGGACTTCCGCTGGAATTTCGCTGAAGACTTGTTAGTTCTATGAGCCACTGTTCATGAAATGTCTAAATTGCATTATACATCTCTGGAGTGCAGTTGCTGAGGAAGCATTAAAGAGTTCGATAACACAAAAGGGCCCCTGGGTCTGATAAAAGATAGCAGAGGAGTGCAGGAGTGTCCCTTTTATAGGACGGTTTTCCTCACCCACCCGAGGGTGGCATGCTTCATCATGGGGTAACCTCCTCGCAATGCAAACCGGGTCACAGAGCGGACTATAACCCCCTCTCAAAGAGGGAGGGGCTCAAGGATGTTTTGAGTGTGAGATGAGAAGTATACTAAAACCTATAGATGAGCGGAGTGTGGTGAAGGCAGTGCAAAGGTTTGTGAGGGTGAATGTTAGTTAAAACTAACTCCAAGGGATACCAAAAACTTTATTGGGGCATCCCAGGGTTCGGATTAAGAACAATACCTATAGCAGGAGTGGATTAAACCTGTCATAGTGTAGTGATGGTCGACATGTTCCAGCCTAATTCCCTCCGTAGAGGTGTAGCGTCTTTCTTAAGGACCAAAGATATGAAGTATGCCTCTCAATATTTAACAGAGACATACACAACCATAAGAAGGTATACTGAACCAGTGGTTGGAGTGAATCGTCACTCAGATATGGTCCTACCGGTATGTGTGTTACCTGCTCTGTCAGGTAGCCCTTTTGTGTTATAGGACTTTTTTGATGGGGAGTCGTTCCCTGCTGGTCTTTAAATCTCCTGAGGCCCTCTTTGTGTAATGATTCAATGAAAGAGTTCTCTTACCTTAAGAAAATGGGTTAGTTCTAAATAGTTTATGTTTTTTATTATTATCACATTGTTGTTCCTGATTTGCCAAATGCAACCCTAACCATGATCTTGCTGATGTTGCAGAATCTATTAATAGATTTTCTGATTTTTCCATAAAACCTCTGGGATCTAGAGTTTTGTGGGATTACTTTGCCATTTTACTTGTTGGTGTCCTGTTATGCTGTTAATGCTCTAAATGAGTCTGACACTTAGAAATGTTTACTTTGAATATGCTTAAGTAGGGGTTTTATGATATTGCATTATTCTGTGCTTCTGTATTGGACCTTTATGATTATTTCATGCATAATTATCTCTGTGATAAATATCCTTTACTACTTATTTTGATCTAGAACTCAGACCTTTATGTGTCTAATATTTTATTCCAATCACTCTGCTAAATTGTGTTTTCCTTGATGAGCAGTGTAGTCTCTAACCGTTTGATCAATTGGAGATTTTGGAGCCATATTATTTTGATGAATATTAATGAATGTTTGGGTAGTAAAATATTGTGGTTCAGATGATTATTTGGGGTTGATTCACACAAAACGAAAAAGGAAGGATGGCGTGGTAGTTGTGAAAGTGTGTATTTCCTCTATATACATTTTTTCTAGCACGTGCATTTAGGAGAAATTCCTCTATATTGTTCACTGCTAGTGAAGCTGTCATACAAGTTCACATACTGAGAAATGCAACAAAAGCCACTCCTGTGCAGGTTTAAAGAAATGGGGTCGTTAAATCAGAAGGGGGATGGAAGAGTTAGATATTTAACGAGGTCCTACTCCTATGCTCCTCCAAGTACTTATGCAAAACAAGGAAATGAGAACGTTCCTCTGAAAAGCCAGTGCACTGAGAGTTGCTACCTGGCAGGGAGTCAAGTCGCTGGGAGATCTGAATTTCAGATTATAATGCCCTCACACACCTGTTAGGGTGTCATTCTTCATCATAGGGCGCTCCTTGTCAGACTGGCGCTGCAATGTCTGACGGGCCTGGTGGCTTCTTTGGCGGAGATCTTCAGATCTGAGGACGCCATATGTGGTGAGTGCATATGGGCTAAAAATAGTGCGTTGTGGTGTGTGCAAGGTGACTTAAAATAGGCACCAGCCCCAGAACCGTTTAAATCAATAAGGGTCCAGGACTAAGTAAAAACAGTGGGCTATCAAGAGGTCCTAAGGTACAAGGATAGCTTTTTATATGTACATGGTCAGCATGTGTCGTGCCTATGGTCCCCCAACATCAGGCGGCACTTCATCAGGACCTTAATAAACTATAGGTATTAGCCCCCTTGTGGGGCCGGGGGACTCCCCGTAAATCGAGGATGTCTAAATAAGGTCTGTCTGATCCTGAATAGGAATCAGTGAAAAGTCTCCACCTCAATGGTGGGTGTACACTACTTCATAGGCGCAGGGGTGGGACCCGACCACTGTAGGGACCACCTGACTGGAAGATCGGGCTCTGCCGTCTCACCTAGGCATCTCCCCCGCGTCTGTTGAGTGATAGCATTTTACCTACATGTAAAAGTCTAAAATTTGATTAAACATCAAGAGCGTGCAATTACTTCAGCATTAGCAGATTTTTTGTTCATCCATTGCTGTGGCAATATTGGAAAGGTAGTTATAGTGTAAGCTGTTGTATTTATGTAATTGTCTGCAGTGTTTCCCGTACAAAACTAATTATATGTGAGTGTGCTAGTGTTGCACTGCAAGCAAATGAGTTTTGAGTTTTTTAGTTTTTGCCTTTTAAAAGTCTGAATGGTTATTTTTATTAACAGCCTCTTTTAAGAACAGGCTCAAACAATCTTACTAAATGTCTTGCAAGAAACTAAACTTCACCTTAAGATATAAATATTTTGGATTGTTTATTATTTCTTTAGGAACCTGGCACTAAAATCATTGGATCAATCCTCATTGTGAGCAGCCTCTCAAGATCAGCATGAGGTCTAATTTAACTAGTTTGTAAAATATGCTAGTTGTGGCCTCAGCTGGTCAGTGAGGTCATTCATTTATTCTCTATGAATGCAGAGATGTGTTACACGTTAGGCTCCATGAATACACTCTCTCCTGCTTAAAGACACCCTGCATGAAGTTATCCATTTTATCTGAGCCACAATAAAGTTGGATTACAGAACTCACTGTCACCGATTCATTCATTAGTTACATTTGGATGAATGCAACAACCTCAAAGTGTGCTGTTTAGCTTTCAAAGTGATCCACCACCAATGACCTCAATGAAAAAGGGACTTTGCTAGAGCAAAAAGCAAGGCAGTACAGTCAATGAGTCATAACACTCTATTGTTCAGCAATAACCTATTACAATGAGAAAAATATTACAAAGTAATTAAGAGATAGGGGTTACAGTTTACTGTACAATTACTATGTTTAGTACTTTTCTAATGAAATAGCTAGTCTTTAGCATTGCCATATTTCTATGCCTTGGAATAAATATGCAGATCTCATACCTCTTCTTAGTTTTCAAAGTACCCAAAATGAAATAAGGCACACCTTATTCCACAGGATTATGAGCATCATTACAAAATTAATCTCTAGAAATGTTCACTTTATTCATAAATAAAGGCACAAGGAGAAAAACAGTATGCCATATTGTGCTGAAATATCACAAATATAACAAGTACTTGGGCAAGTCTATAATTTCCAATTCTTTACAAAAAACTGCATGCAATATTTCTAATCTCATATTTACATAAAATTGTCTCCACTTACAATACAGAACTGTCTACGTCAGCCATATTTAATAGAAAAATACATACTAGCAACAACGTTTTTTTTACTGCAGCTCTCTAAACCGATTAAAAAATGCCAGTATTTTCATGTCACCTGGTTAGTCATGAATTGAGTGAGTAAGAATTCCAGGATATTCCCTTATTTTAGGTATTTCAGAATTGTATAGTATACCTCTCCAATTTGTAAGTGATGCAACTTTCATACAATCATTCAAATCTGGAACAGCCTATGGCCCTTTACAGTGAAAAGTAACTTCTCAATTCTCAATAAGACCACATCTTGGCGCAAAAGAAAATTGTATTGTATAACAAATGCCACTTATTCACCTAGATATCCGTTGTCATGATTATGTTTAAGTCTTTAGTTGATGAATTCAAACTGGTTGCAATTACTGAAGAACACCCTGTTATTATGGATTTAGACTCATTATTAGGAGGGATTTTCCTGGACAATAGTCCATGAATATGGAAAGGGTTTTATGTGTAGCTGTCTTAGCAGTAGTTACCAATGAAGTATCATTAATGAAAAGGAAAAGTAGAGTTTCATCATGTCTTGGCCTGTCTGTGTCTAAATTATATTCTTATAAGAATATATACAGAGCATTAGTAAATAAATTAAAAACTGGTGTTTCTTGATCTGCCTGCTGCCTTTGACACTGTCTCCCATAGATGGCAGAGGAGCATACCTTGCCTGGTTCTCACACTACATCAGTAATTGTCCCCAAGCCATATGAATGGGTTCTTTTACATCCACTTTTCAAACATTGATGACTGGGGTCCTGCAAGGTTCTGCCTTACGCCCCACACTGTTTAACAACTATCTTAAACCTCTTGCAAAACGTATTTATTCTTTTGGATTTACTTTTATGACATATTCCAACGATACACAGATCTACAGCTCCATAGACAAGTCAGACATTGACAAATTCCATAATTTTATCTTAGCAGTCACTCAGTGGAATGAAGATTAACATAAAGAGAACTGAACTTCTCATTTTTCTGGTCCTGGCTCATCCACTCCTCTCATGTTTGGCATATGGCCCTCAAACCAGGGCTGCAAACCCAATCCTGTTACTTTTGTTTGGGACCTCAGCTTTATTCTGGACCTCAAACGCTCCCTTTCAGAGCAAGCCAGTTAGTTATCTTTCACCTGCTTCCTTCTATTAAAAACCCTTCATACAATTCTTCCAATCATACTTGCATCTCCTCTGCACCTCATTATCTAGGACAAGATTTTGAGTAGATTGAATTACTGTTGTGTTCTTTGGTTCCTTATCTTACATTTTTCACAGACTTCTGATTAGTCAAAATGGAGATGCTATGCTGGCCTTACAACACCCTCCCCTTGACTTTTCATCTGCATTCCGTAGTAAACTTCATTGGCTGCTGTAAAGTTCGACTCCAGTATTCACATAATTAAC